>CM075987.1:19080371-19180209 GCA_038087875.1 Malacoraja senta
AGCAAACTCACCACTGATTTTGCCTCTTGAAGGTTGTCCCAGGCCAAGTCCACTTCTGGAAAATAGCAAGGAAAGAACCAGGAAACATTAAGCAAAATGCAACACCGTGCAAAATGCCAACCTTAATATCCCATCATGTGTCAATCCACCATCATTTGTCAATCCACACCAATACTAAATACATAGAAATATTCCTGGCTGAGCATCCACCACTATAAAGGGACATCAATAAAAATGTCAAGCTAGAAGTTGATTGGGAATCATTCTGTGTGAAAGACATGTGTCTTGGTAGACAACACTTTGTGCAAGCAATTCCTTGGGAGTTCCTCATTGGCAGTGTGGGAGGAAGGAAGGTTTGTCAGAAAGGACATCTCCAGAATAACTCAAATGATAGGGTATATTGTCGAATTTTGCAAGGTGGAAGGATGTGAAGTTGCAGACGCAGGATGGTGAGATCAGACAGGAAGAAATGTTTAGTTCAATATCCAGCCATTGCATCTCAAGAGGCAAACTCCAGAGACCAACCAGCTTTTCCTACCTATTCTAGATTCATCGGCTTGTTCAAATCGTCTTTCCCTTAAAATTTATATTATATATTTACTCAAGATTACTTTTAATCTGCAAAGATAATTCTAGCCAAGAAATAATACTCAATACTTACCAATATTTATCTTAGGGATCTTAGACCCAAAGAATTTAGATTCTTCAAGCAAATGAGAAAATGTCTATTTTAAGACAGAATCAACTCACCATCAAGTTTATTTGCATATTCCATCTTAATGGCTCAGATGCTTCAACATAAGCTACAGCATGTTAACTTCTGCTTCATATTTGTCTTCTGCATGATCTGAAGAAATAAAAAAGCAAGAGCTGCATTAAAAGATAACTTTACAACCAATCAACTAATATTTCACTGGGCTTCAAGTGTAATGAATTACTTGGAAGTAAGGGATAGGAGCCATGCAGACTCCATTCTGCAAACGGTGATGTGACCAACAGTTGTTGCTATTTCTTTAAAATGGAACATTGGTAAAAACGCCCAGGTTTGGAACATGGGATTGACCTCATAACAAGCTTGGGGTTTGCAAAAGCACCCCAAACCCCCCCCCCCTCCCCCAAAATTCATCTCATCTCAACAAAGATCTCCCACTCTACATCATTTCTAAAGTTCCCATGAGCTCGCTTACAAACCCTCAACCTTGAAATAAATTAATCTTGTGGCCTGATGGGCAAGAGGTCAGCTCATAAAGGCATCATCATCACAAAGCAAACATTTTGAAATGAGTTGCAACTACTTAGCAAAAGGCTGCTGCCTGGGCTTTATATATTTGAATTAAGGTGCATCTGTCCATCTCATCCGCAGTTGCTGCCCGACATGCTGAGTTCCTCAGAACTTTGTGTTTTGCTCAAGATTCCACCATCTGTAGTTTCTTCTGACTCCATAAATACAATTTTAACTACATGGACCTTTTCTGGAACTTGATGGCACCAATTCTTTGAGGAAGTGCAGCATAGGTTCACCAGGTTAATTCCGGGATGGTGGGATTGACATATCATAAAAGAATGGATTGACTGGGCTTATTTCACTGGAATCTAGAAGGATGAGAGAGGGTCTTATAGAAACATATACAATTCTTAAGGGATTGGACAGGCTAGACGCAGGAAAAATGTTCCCCATATTGGGGGAGTCCAGAACCAGGGGTCACAGTTTAAGAATACGGGGTAGGCCATTTAGGACTGAGGTGAGGAAAAACTTTTTCAGCCAGAGACCTGTGAATCTGTGGAATTCTCTGCCAGAGAAGGCAATGGAGGCCAATTCACTGGATGTATTCAAGAGAGAGTTAGATATAGCTCTTAGGGCTATTGGAGTCAATGGATATGGGGAGAAGGCAGGAACAGGGTACACATTCTGGATGATTAGCCATGATCATATTGAATGGCGGTGCTGGCTCAAAGGGCCGAATGGCCTGCTCCTGCACCTATTTTCTATGTTTCTATTTCACCTGACTGGGTTTGCCATTCCCTTCTGAGGTTTGACTTAGCACAGGCTCCGCAGTCAGGGTTTTCAGCAACACAGTGATGTAGCCCTGCTGTCTCATAAGTTTAAGGATCCAGGGTCAATTCCGACCTCAGGAGATGCCTCTGGTATTTACACATTCACCCATGAATATGTGGATTTCACACCCAAGTTACTCTGGTTTCCTTCCATTTCCCAAAGAGGTTACAGATAGTTTAATTGGCCGCTGTAAATTACTAATTGCATGGCATGAGCGAGAGAACAGGATGCACAACACAGTGAAATAAGAAAAAGGGGAACTGGATTGAGAGTATTGCCCTGTTTGGGGTTCGGTGATGGACCCGATGACCTGAATAGTCTCCTTCTCCATTGTCCTCCATTTTCTGCAGCCATGTCTGCATTTCAAAAGTACTTCATTGACTATCAAGCTTTTTAGATGTTGCTAGTTTATGAAAGACAATGAATATATTTTATTATGCCAGATAATGTTTTATAATCATATAGCATCTTGCAATAACATATTCCATGTTGGATATTAACATATTGGGGGAATGTCAGACACAGTGGAACAGTGGCTCAACTGGTAGAGCTGCTATCTTACAGTGCCAGAGACCCGACCGTTTAAGTTTCCTCCGGGTGCTTCACTTTCCATCCACATCCTAAAGACGTGCGTGTTGTAAGTTAATTGGCCTCTGGAAATTGTCCCAAGTATATAGAAAGTGGGATAACATGGAACTAGTGTGAGTGGGTGATCGATGGTCAGCATGGTCTCTGTGGGACGAAGGGCCTGTTTTTATGCCATATCTCTAACGTAAACAAGGTCAAGTACTGTTACTTTATCAAAAAATAGAGTGCAATAAGAAGCAACAATGCATGAAGCAATATTAACTAATTGGAGCAAATTACTATTTGATACCATACATCGCTCCTACTAGACCTCCATCACAGACAGCACCATAATATCAAACAGAAATGTGAAAATACTTCCAGACAAGAATCTGCAGCATCGGTATATGGAATACGCTGCCAGAGAAAATACTCAAGGGAGGTACAACAACAACATTTACAAGATATTTGTACAGGTACATGTGCAGGAAACGTTTAGAGGATATGGGCCAAACATAGGCAAATGGGTCTAATTTAGATGGGGCATCTTGGTTGGTATGGACAAGTTGTGCCGAATGGCCTGTGTCCATACTCTATGAACCTATGGCTCTATAAATTGTGAGTTTGGAATTACAGCCTCCAGTTCATTGTCCATGATATGTACTCAGGGTGGAACAGTGAAAGCTGTAGACTAAAGCTAAGTGCTAAAAGCTAAGATATATTTAATGACCACTGGTTCCTTTGATGTTGTTAGTGTCTTTGTACAAAAAAAGATGCGTGACCATCCAAAAAATGGGGCTGCACTTGCAGACTATTTTTGGACAGCAAATGGAAGGAAATATAAAACAATGTTATTATTAAATGCAAGTGGCGGATCTAGCTATTACTGATGCCAATTGAGTGGGCAGGCCAGATACAGGCTGCAAAGCAAACTCTGAACTCTATTGTAAGTCTGCCTCTGTAATTAGAACTTGAAGACAAACAAAATGCACACAACCGTTAAATGGCAACACCTGGTGTTAGTGAATAAAAAAGATCTTCCACCCACCACAATTTCAGGGTAACTCCTTCAACTGAATCTGGATATTCAGAAATCATTGGTTAACCATTCAATGTTTTCTTAAAAACAAATACAAAGTTCAACCTAAAAACAATATTTCTCAATGTTTTATAATTATTAGAGCAGATATCCTGTTAAAACAAATCCTGTGACATATTGATTTTAAATGAAAACGCAAAGAACTACAATTGCTGAAAACATCCAACAAGCAAAAAAACTCACCTTCTTCCTGCACTTTGTTTTTTGTTCTTGATTTTAAATGTCCTACTGTTGTCATGTAAATGAGGATTTTAAAAAAAATTGTGAAAATAAACTGACGTGTGATTTTTATCTCTGAAAAAAATAAAGTAGATCAGTGGAGAACTAGTAAAATTGAAAGTCTACCATCAAAAAATAACAAATGGGTTATCTATCTCCCGCAGAGAAAAACAAACACGCACACTTTTTTTTTAAAGCAAAAGTTAAATTCTCATCTGTTAATGTGAAAAAGAACAAGCTTAAGAGGTACTTTCAAAGGTACGGATGTACCTTGAAGAGATGAACTTTCCCTCAGGGTTAGATGGGTTGCAGTGCGAGCTTGGCTCCCTCGCAGCTATTCAGCTGGACAGCTCTGGGCAGCGCTCCCTGAGCCAGCTCCCGCTACACCTGCGTCTCGCACTCCGCCAGGGTGGACACACACTGAGCGGCGCGGCAACCCCAGCGGGAAAGCCTAGCCAACCCCACGTCTCCGGTTTAAAGGGACCGCTTGTGGCCAGCATCGAAAACGGTTTCTCTCCGGCAAACTGTTTTACTTCAATGTCTAATGAACACAAGCTTCGCTTGCATTTTCCAAGTTGACGTGGTTTTACTCCTCCCACTTTTTGCCCACTAGGCAAATATACATGTGGAAACTAATAATTTCAGTCATTACACTTTCAAATTAAAGCGAAATAAACAGAGAGAGTAATAAAATAAAAGACTCAAAAGTATTGGAATAACTCAACGGATCAGGCAGCATCTCTGGAGAACATGGATAAGAGACATTACGAGTGGCTATCAAGCAAATAAAACAATATTTATCTATTAATAGATTTACAGATATCTTTTTCAGTAACCGCAGACGTTGGGGTTGGGTTTGAACAAAGATGGATAGGTACATGGATTGGAAAGGTGTAGAGGGTAATGGGCCAATAGTGGACACATGGTATTCGCTTAGATGGGACATCTTGATCACCATGGACAGGTTGGGCCAAAGGGCCTGTTTCCGTATTATATGGCACTATAATTCCATGTGTAGGGCAATGCCGAGAATCATTCAAACAAGCTATTAATGCCTCTTTCCCAACATAGCCAGACCATCAGTTGACATTGCAATGTTGCCTTGAAGTCACAGCTAAGCATCCCCATTTTAAATTCTGACACCTTATCCCAATATATTCATTCCATAGTCCTCTTGACAAAGACATCCTGAATGAACCAGATAGCCCAAGATCATTTCCTTGAGTCAGTACAAGATTGTTTTCATTCCTTTAATCTCTGAGCACAATTTACCATCTCTGAAGATCTTAAGGACTCATATTCCACCTTATGATCACCTTCGCAACCACCTTCACACATCTTTCACTGAACTCACCTTAATGTCTTTATCACCTCAATAAGTTACAGATGCATTCTTACTCTGCTGATCACTTCTAGATGTGATTGTTGCATTACATTCTCTTGTACATAGAACCTGAACCAGTACAGCATAGGAACAGACGAAATGTGTAAGAAGGAGCTGCAGATGCTGGTTTAAACCAAAGATAGACACAAAAAGCTGGAGTAACTCAGCGGGACAGGCAGCATCTCTGGAGAGAAGGAAGGGGTGACGTTTTGGGTCGAGACCCTTCTTCAGAGTCTGAAGAAGGGTACCGACCCGTAATGTCACCCTTTCCTTCTCTCCAGAGATGCTGCCTGTCCAGCTGAGTTACTACAGCTTTTTGTGTCTATCTACAGCATAGGAACAGGTCCTTTGGCCTGCCATGTTTGTGCCAATGCCAATTATACAATGCCAATCTGAACTAATTGCCTCTGCCTGCACATGGTTGGTATTCCTTTATTCCATGTCTATTGATGTGTGTCTGGTGAAAGGGCTCCATTATTAACCATTGATATCATGTCTGCTTCCAACACCTTTTCTGGCAACCCATTCACTGTTAAAAACTTTCCTTGAAATCTCCTTTAAGTTTTCCCACTCTGACTGTCAACCTATGCCCTTGAGTATTTGCATTTCCACCCTGGGAATAGACTCTGACTATCTACTCTATCCTCCCCCAGTGCAACTTCAATCACCTTGTCAGGCTCTTTTCCTGATATGAGATCTAGTATCGCCATGTCCATAGTTGGACATCCTATTCCTAACTGTTCCAAGAAGCCCTCTTGAATTAACATAACAAATTCTGCCCCATCCAACCCTGTACAAAGGAAGTCCCGTATCAATAGTTGGGTAATTAAAATCGCCCATGACAACAATCCTGTTGTTTTTAAACCTTTCCATGATCTTCCTGTACATCTGTTGCTCTAGCTCTTGCTGTATATGGAAGCCCAAAACTAGCACCCCCCCCCCCCCCCCACCTGCTCTCTGCTCTCTCCCTTTTCTCTGCGGTCCATTAACTCCAACCCAACAAATGCTCAAATGCCAGTGCAATATGTCACACCAAGTTATTGAAGGCAAAGACTGTCTCCCCTTCCTGTATGAAGTCAGGGGTTTATACAATTGTTTTAAAACGTAATTGAGGGAAAGTCCATTAGCCGCAAAATAGGTCCCTGCTTCAAAAGGTGCATAAACTGGCAATAGGTGGGAGCCAGTGCGCGTTTTGTGCAAAGTCCCAATTGCAATATTCTGTTGCACATAATGCCTGAGGTACTGTGGGCAATAAGTTAGCTATTGCACATGAGCAATAGATAAGGATTTGTGCAGAGAGATCTTTGTTCCACTGGTTCTTCACCACTGCAGCGACAACAAATCACTTGTACATCGAGGATTATGTATCCTGTACTATAGGTCAGGGTGCTAGGAGGTCAGGGGGGTGGAAGGAAGGTCATAATCAGCTAGAGATGAACAGGTCAGGGTCTAGTGAATCTAAAGGATATTATGGAGAGGTTGAGTAGGCTGGGACTCTATTCCTTGGAGTGCAGGAGGATGAGGGGTGATCTTATTGAGTGTATAAAATCATGAGAGGAATAGATCGGGTAGATGCACAGTCTCTTGCCCAGAGTATGTGAATTAAGGACCAGAGGACATAGGTTTAAGGTGAAGGGGAAAAGATTTAATAGGATTCTGAGGGGTAACTTTTTCACACAAAGGGTGGTGGGTGTATGGAACAAGCTGCCAGAGGAGGTAGTTGAGGCAGGGACTACCCCAGCATTTAAGAAATAGTTGGACAGGTACATGGGTAGAACAGGTTTGGAGGATATGGGCCTAAAGCGGGCTGGTGGGACTAGTGTAGCTGGCACATATTTGTGTGTGGGAAAGTTGGACTGAAGGGCCTGTTTCCACGCTGTATCACTCTATGACTCTATGACTGTATATTAAGAGAACAAGCTTGGGGATGAAGCAACAAGTAGGTGGAAATCTTAAAGGGGATCTTGTCCTAGACTCTGCAGCCACAGCCTGATCGGAATAATCCCCTCTAAGGTGCATCGAGAAGACCTCACATAAATTGTAAAATTCTGCCTGTATGTGTGGGCAGGAGTCATTTGCAGATGCACAAGAAAATATCTGATGTGGAGACACAAGGAACCGCATAAGCTAGAATCTTGAGCAAAACATAAAGTGCTGATGGAACTCAGTGGGTCAGGCAGCATCTGTGGAAGGAATGGACTGATGACGTTTCGAGTTGGTACTTTTTTTCAGACAATAAATGTTGGTCATGCAGTTTGAGGCCATTAAAGGAATTCAGGTACTTTTTAAGTTTTTCAGGAACTATGCAACTAGTTCCCGATCTAGATTTTGATTGAATTTCATAATGTTACACACAAAAATCACACAAGTCTTGAAATTATTTCAAAATTTGTTGGACTGAATTCTCCTTCAAGACCAATTTTTCTAAACAAGTGCTGTGTTTCTTTGAATATCTTCAATTTTTATGGGGATTCTGTCTGAGAGCAATCATTATAACTGAGCCATAATATAGCACACAAAGCATTCTTGTTTTTTTCATTTTCAAATGTTACTGTAGCTGAAGTAATGAATAATGAAATTAGTGAAAAGGAAAAGCACAAACAGCAAACAATGGAAAGCACAAGGAAATGGAACTGTCTAATTCGCTGGTTCAGTGTGACTCATTGATTTCTGCTTTGTATACTGTTCCTCCATCAATTTTCCCTCATGGTTATGCTGATAGGATATGACAAAAAGAGGTGGGAGGTTACTTGTTTGCAGCATAAATGCCACCACAGAGTAGTTTGATTGAACAGCCTGCTCGTGCGCAGTAAATGTTCCATAATTCAATGCAAAGTGAAGTGAGCTGCTTCCCATCAGTTCCAAATCCCAACCCCCTCCTGTTCAATTGATTATCATCATGCAGAACCTGAGAACTCTGCACTAATCTATGACTGCCGCAAAAACAATAATTGTTTGTGCCCAGCTTCTGGACACAATAAATGAAGCTTCATTAAAGCAAAACACCAAAAGTTCCATTAAAGTACAAAACATGTTCAGACTCGAGTTGAAAAACAATTTAGGTCAGTTCAGAGATACAGCATGGAAACAGGCCCTTCAGCCCTCCGAGTCCACACCAACCATCGATCACCCATTCAAAATAGTTCTATGTTATCCCACTTTCTCATCCACTCCCTACACAACAGGGGCAATTTTTTCAGAGACCGATTAGCTCACAAACCCGTACATTGCTGGGTGTGGGAGGAAACTGGAGGTCCTGAGAGAAATCAATGCAGTCATAGGGAGAACATGCAAACTCTATACAGACAGTACCCGAGGTCAGGTTTGAACCCGGGTCTCTGGTGCTGTGAAGGAGGAGCTCTACCAGCTGTTCCACTGTGCTGCTCCAAATTGACATTTTTGTTTTTGTTATGTTGCTTTTCTGATGCAATAAAACTTCCTAAGAGGCTCTGTTGTACTCCAGAACTTGATAGGTACTAACAATTTGATTTGAAATATGTCAATTTAATTTTCATAGTTTGGTCTATTGTGAAAATTTCAACTGTCTGTGAACTCTTACTCTGAAATGGAAGCTGAAGGTTTTCCACATAGAGATTTATTGAGGATCAAGAGAAAAGGATTTGGGTATAAGGATTGCCAGCAGGCGCACTCACATTGTCAAACCGCACACATTGGCCAAGGAGTAGATACTGCAATAAAATGTAAGGAAGATGGTTTATAAAGTTATATTTTATTGAGCCACAGTAGAAGGATAGTTATCAGTGTTATGGCTTTCATATAGTGCTGGAGTAACTCAATGGTTTAGGTAGCATCTGGAGATCAATTACTTCAACTCTTTGTGACTTTTTTTTGAAAACCTCAATCTGCAGTTCCTTATGTCTACATTTTATGGCTCTCATACATGCTTTGCGGCTGAGGAACTATCTTTGGAGTCTTGGAGTGTAGTTTGCTGCAGCATCTGTACCCAGCTCCACCATGGGCGCAGTTGAACTTAAGCTTCAATATTTAGAAATCCACTGTGTGCAGAGTGCCAGAGACCCAGGTTCGATCCAGACCTCCTCCTGTCTGCGTGGTGTTTGCATGCTCTCCGTCATGTGACCATGTGGGTTTCCTCTGTGTGCTCTGGTTTCCACACACATCCCAAAGCATGTATGTTTGTAGTTTAATTGGCCTGGCTTCAGGTATTGGGAGAGGTTGGATGGGTTGGAACTTTTTCTTTGGCGCATAGGAAGCTGAAGGATGACCTTATTGAGGTGTAAAAGATCATGGGATACGTGAATAAAGTAAACGCTCACACAGTATTCTCAAACCAAAGGCCATGCACTTAAGGTAAGAGGGGAGTGATTTAACAGGTATCACAGAGGCAGCTTTTTTCACTCAGAGGGTAGCCCACATATGGAATAAATTGCTAGAGGAAGCTATAGAAGTGGATACAATTATGAGGTTTAAAAAACATTTGAATAGATTTACGGTTTCAAAAGGTTTTGAGGGATTTAGGCTAATTGCCAATATGCCAATGTGGTCAGTATGGACAAGGTGAGCCAAAGGACCTGTTTCTGTGCTGTTTCTGTGCTGTTATTCTATGACTCTAACTAGTAATAAAACTGCACAAATTGCTTCAGAGTAATTGAGCTCAGCTGCAATATCAAAGAATATTTTTCACTGCTGATTAAATATTCCATAAAAATCCAATATTGTGATGTAAAATTCCCTTATCAATTAATGAAGTCCTTTTAGCTCTGGTTCTAAAGAATTTTTTCGCTATTAATGCAACTTTCCCCATTGTACAACAATTACTTCATTTCAAATGAACTTCATTAGTCATGGAGCACTTTAGGACCCCCAGAGGCTGTCAAAGTTACTATATTAATGCAGATTTGTTTTATTACACCAAAAGAAAGCTGGTGTTATTTCTGAGCAAATTTGTAAACATTGCCACAAAATCTGGACTGCTAACAACTAATGGGCTAGAATTATGGTCTATGGAGAACATTGGGAAAACAAGTTCACAAGTTATAGGAGCAGAATAAGGCCATTTGGCCCATCAAGACAACTCCGCCATTCAATCATGGCTGATCTCTGCCTCCTAATTCCATTTTCCTGCCTTCTCCCCATAACCCTTGACACCCATTCTAATCAAGAATTCGTCTATCTCTGCCTGAAAAATATCCACTAACTTGGCCTCTTCAGCCCTCTGTGGCAATGAGTTCAACAGATTAACTATCCACTGACTAAAGAAACCTTAAGTAAAATTCAGTATGTTTTCCCATTTCCATGTTATTCCCTCACTTTCTCCTCCCCCCACTGTCTCCGTGTACCCACATCCCTCCCTCTGGCTTTACATTTTACTCATCCTCTCCTTCTCAAATACCCTTTTGTCTCCTTTTCACGTGTGGCCTTTGTAACCCACTCCACCCATCTGCCAATTACCCCTCCCCCTCGCCTGTACCCATCTATCACTTGTCAGGCTTTGTGGTGCCCCACCTCCCATTTCCAGCTTCCCCACTCCTATTCCAATCAGTCCAAAGAAGGGTCCCAACCTGAAATGTCATCTGTCCATTCCCTCCACAGATCATGCCTGACTGCAACGTTCCTCCAGCACTTTATGTTTTATACAGTGTATGAGTGTCAGTAAAGTGATCATGGAGCTGCCACATTATATTCCTCTCTCTGGTTTTACATTTCACCTCCTTTTCTTTTTATCTGACACCCTTTTGTCTGCTTTTCACCTCTAACCTTTGTCACTAATCCACCCATCTGCCAAACAAATCCACCTTACCTTTATCCAACCATTAGTTACCAGACTTTGTCTCACCTCCACTTCTCTTTTCTATCTTTTCTCCCCCCTCCCCCCCACCCCCCACTACAATCAGTCTGTAGAAGGGTCCTGACCCAAAACGTCATGGTCACTCTTTCTACAGATGTTGCCAGATCTGCTGAGTTCCTCCAGCACTTTGTGTTTTGCTCACGATTCCAGCATCTGTTGTTCCTTGGATGTCCAGATAATATTTGCTATCTGGTTCACTAACACCCGTCAGTAAAGGAACTCTGTTGATCTTTACCCAGTCTGGTCCATGTGTGACTCCAAACCCACACAAATGTGGTTGATTGACCACATTATCATCAAACCTGAGATGGTCCAAGAAGGCTTGATTTTTTCAAAGCAACTTGAGACATGAAACAAATGTTGGTTTTACAAAAACTCCCACAACCTGAGAACTTATTTCAATAAAGCGTGGTGTTTGTTCCATTTGTTGCCATGTGTTTCCACAGTGAATGCACATTGCACCATGATGAGGGCTGCGACAACTACGTAGGACTTCCCATTATTGTAAAGTGTGGAATACGCAACTGACGTGTTCTTATGCAATCAGTAACCTTGTGTACTTCTGCACTGACCAGTTCCTTTTGTATTGGCTAGATTTTCTTCCTATTATTTTCTTTGGCATTCACTATTTTAGCATTAAAAAGAGAGACGACAATGGAAAGAAGTGTAAAGAATATCCTAATTTGCTGTGGAACATTGAAACAGGAATCAGCCTTCCATTATTTCTGACCTTATAGTTACTTCATATCTCAACTTCATTAACTCGCTTTACTCTGTATCCTTTAATATCCGTATCCAACAAAATCCATTTACTAGGTCATAAGTGAGGTATTAATGTTGGTTAAAACACATAACTACTATAATCAGAAGAAGCGTCCCGACCCAAAACGTCATCTATCCATGTTCTCCAGAAATGCTGCTGACCCGCTGAGTGACTCCAGCACTTTGCCTTTTTTTCTAAACCAGCATCTGCAGTTCCCAATTTCTATATAACTACTATAATCCCTATAATCCTCAACCTACAGACATCTCTTCCAGAACTCCTGCAAAGTAGTTTTACCAATGCTGGTTCTGCTTTGGTGCAGATGAACCACTGATTCTTGCATGGTGTCCACTGATCATACAGAGTTTCAGGTGAACTAATGGACAAATTCAGCAGGGAACATAATATAGGTCTAAAATGTGGATAATGAGACAAAGACACCCCCCCTCAAGCAAACTTTTTCATCTGCAGCTATGCTTGTAAGATGTCACCAAACACAGGAGAAGGCCCTCTAAGCTTTCTTCTCACCAGCTCATGAATTCTCTTGACACAAGAACTTTTGTAATTATTCTGACTGTGATAATCTTGCTTTAACATTGAAGGTATGGTTGTGCTGTGGTTAGGTTACTGGACATGTAAACATATCTCACTGTGTCAGCTATTAACAATCTTGTCTCAGTAAATGTGAGATGAAACTACTGATAGTTAAAAAAAAAAAAATCAGGAAAGGAAATCTGCCTTCTGGTCAGTAAATGACTCCAGAACCACCGCAGCAATGGACAATAAATGCTGACCTTCCAAATCTACTACAAACCCACTGACTCCCTGTCTATCTGGACTACACTTCTTCCCACCCTGCTTCCTGTAAGGACTCTATCCCCTACTCCCAATTCCTCCGTCTACGCCGCATCTGCACCCAGGATGAGGTGTTCCAAACTAGGGCATCGGAGATACCCTCATTCTTTGGAGAACGGGGGCTCCCCTCTTCGACTATAGATGAGGCTCTCACCAGGGTCTCCTCTGTATCCCGTAGCTCCACTCTCACTCCCCATCCCCCCACTCGTAACAAGGACAGACTCCCCCTTGTCCTCACCTCCCACCCACCAGCCGTCACATACAGTATAACGTGACATTTTCGCCACCTCCAACGGGATCCCACCACTGGCCACATCTTCCCATCTCCTCCCCTTTCGCCTTTCCGCAGAGACTGCTCCGTAACTCCCTGGTCAATTCGTCCCTTCCCACCCAAACCACCCCCTCCCCATGTACTTTCCAGGAAATGCTTTTTCCCAGGAAATGCTACACTTGTCGCTTTACATCCCCCCTTGACTCCATCAAAGGACCCAAGTAGTCTTTCCAGGTGAGGCAGAGGTTCACCTGCACCTCCTCCTACCTCATCTATTGCATCCACTGCTCTAGGTGTCAGGTGCTCTATATCGGTGAGACCAAGCGTAGGCTTGGCGATCGCTTCGTTCAACACCTCCGCTCCGTTCTTTTATTAAATTTATTTCAAAATAGACTTTATTCGAGAAATAAATATATACAATACATGATCCTTACAAAACTTCATCCGACAGTCTCGGAACTATACATACATACAATACAGTTTCCCCAAATCACAATTTTACCCCACACCCTTGCCACTCATGTGGCCCACAGGCCCAAAATGTTGCCTTCAATTCCCTTCAATTACAGAATATGACCATCACCTCTCCCAGTATTTCCAAATTGCTATATCCCTCCTCTGATCTCCTGTGTATCTCTGCCCCTGTACTCCACTTTTGGCAACCATGCCTTCACCTACCTACATATATATTTTTCTCACTGCTGATCTCCCTCATTGCCTCTTCCTATTTCTTTAGCCTCATGTTGAAGCTTTCTCTTATTGACCAAACTATGACGAATTCTCATGCTACTCAACCTCCACATTCTCTTCATTGTTTGCTCTCTTCCTTGGTTCTTTGTGCAGTGCTCGGTTTTGCTGTATTCTTATGTAAATACAAGGAACTGTTGTCCTTGAGCACCCTCCTATGGCCAGATCAAAACAACAAAGGCAAAGGAGTTGATCCTTCCTTCCTGCATTATCTTCCTTGCTGCAATTATTTATCAACTTCAAAACCACTAGGAAATTGGAAAGAAGGAGGAAAGAAGTCTTCACTTCCTTGGAACATATCAAGCTCAACTGTTCGAATAATAAGCCAATCTAATCAACCCTTCAGTCCTTTTTGGCTTCACTAAGGAAAATAATTATTTTTATTTTAAGAAACAGCGGAAATGAACTATAATGAACTATAAATATTTTCTGGCTGATGATTTTCAATGTAGCTGTCAATAAGACCTGTTACTGAAAAGAAGGGTAAAAATGTAAAAATTTGCAACTAAGTCATTGCATCAAAATGGTACTAAAATTGTATAGCATGGTATACTCATCTCTAAAGGTATGCTTACACTTTTATATTGAGGTTCAGGTGACATTAGTTCTGATATTTCATCACCTTGGCTTGAATTCTTACTAGTTGTGAAGATTAGCTCCACTCCAGTGGAAGGTTTGTCGAGGTGATGTGCATAATTATGGTTGCAAATGACTGAAACAACTGCCGGGACATTGACATAGCTTTGCTTGACATTAGTCTACAGTGTTATTGGCTCTGTTGGAGACCTGATTATTAAAATTGTGCTTTATGTCATTTGAAGCAAATGTAATAGAGAGATGAATTTCTCTGAACAGCTGAAATAGAAAGCTCCCCACTTTACCTCCAGTTTGGAGGGTTCAAATATTTTAATGAGGTTCAAAAAGGCCAAATAGAGTGGTTGGTCCTGCTCTCTGCATTTCTGCAGTCATGCAGCTAAGATCATGTGTGTTGTGCCTTTGGGTTGACGGAATCCATGTAAAACTCAAGGAGCATCTCTTTGGCTACTGCAGGAGGATGCAGGTAAGGAGGACCCAGGAGATGATTTTTCCTGTAGCAGACAAAAAGGAGACCAGATGAAGAGTATTGATCAGAAATGGACTGTCCATTTCCCTTCACAGATGCTGCTTGACCTGCTGTTCCTCCAATAGCTCTCCTTTCTTTTGCTGAAGATGCCAGCATCTGCAGTCTTTTCTGCCTCCTGCTCGTAGCTCATTGCCATGTCATAAATCCTTGCAATCTTTATTTGAACTTATGTAAAGCAAAGATAGGACAGCTGAAGTCTTTATCCCAGGGCAGGGAGTCTAGAACTAGAGTATGGGTTTAAGATGAGAGTGGAGAAATTTAAAGGATGGTATGTTGTTATCAGGAATTAGCTGCCAGTTAAGGTGGTGGAGGCAGATACAATTAAAATGTTTAAAAGACATTTGGGCAAGTACTTCAATAGGAAAGGCGTAGAGGGATATGAGACTATTACAGGATTAGCCTAGATAGGGCTGGACGAGGTGGGCGGACAAGGCCAGCTTCTACACTGTACGATTCTATGAATGCTGTACAAATACTAAATGACTTGTTATTTTCCCAGCAAATTCTGGACCCAATCAATTCTCCAGCATTTGCAGCCCACTCACCCCACAGTGCCAGAACACAATTTGGATATTTAGCATTTACTTTCATTTCTTTAGTGTCCCATGTTGATTCTCGGGGATATCAGCCAACTAACACAAGAGGCTTCTAACTTGATGAGCCTTCTAACTTGATACTGGTATCGCGGTACTGTTACCACATTCCAGCAATATGCTTTTTATAATGAATATAAAAATGCAAATTCTTTGAGCATCCACAAGAGGATGTTTTTTTTTTGTTGACAGCGAGTTGCCAACTTCCCTTAAAATATCTCGTCGAATCTGTTGGGGGAAGATACACATAAACAGCTTCATTATTTTACTTAGATCAGATCTATTGATAAAATAAAGATAAACCTGTCCATCGTTCTGTATGAAAATAATGTAATTACATCAGTGCCTCCAATGACACAGACAGAATAAAACAGGAACACAGGAAACTGCAGATGCTAGAATCTTGAGAAAAACACACAGCGTTGGAGAAACTCAGCAAGTCAGGCAGCATCTGGGGAGGGAATGGACAAGCGATGTTTCTGATGGGGACTCTTCAGATTGATTGCAGTGGGGGGGATAAAACTTGAAAATAGGAGCGAGGGCAGGATAAAGATAAGCAAGTTCACAAAAATGCTGGAGAAACTCAGCGGGTGCAGCAGCATCTATGGAGCGAAGGAAATAGGTAACGTTTCGGGCCGAAACCCTTCTTCAGACTCAAAATAAGCAAGTGATAGGTGGAATGAAGATAAGCAAGTGATAGGTGGAATGCGGCCAGAATGCTGTTTCTCCAGCATTTTTGTGTACCAAGTGATAGGTGGATGTTGGCGAGGGGGTGATTGGCAGACGGGTGGACAAACACAAAGGCTTGAGATTAAACATTTTTCTCCTCTTCTCTCTTTATGTGAGAGGGTGTCAGATAAGGAAAGAAGAATAATGAAATGTAAAGCCAGAGGGAGGGATGTTGCTGGAGGAGGCAGTGATAGAGAGAGTGGAAGTAGGGGCTGGAATAGGTGAGTGGAAAGGGGGTGCAAAGGGGTGGTTGGAAAGAGCGGAAAAGGACATAGTGGGAGAAATGGGTGCGCACCGGGGAAGTAGGCAGAGGAAAGAACGAGGGGTAGGAGGATAGTATTTAAAATTGGATGTTGGGTTATAAGCTAGAAGTTCTGCAGACGGCAGATGGCACGATTGCTCCAGAATAAAAGTTTCACAAAGCAAACCAGAACTAAGTTTGAAACAATCATCCTTTAGCATTGCACAGAGTGACGCTGCAAATTAACAATCAAGCTCGGTTGAAGGCAGTGAGTGGCGGGGTTGAGTTGTCGAGCCCATTGTGTACACGGTGTTTGGTTGCTCCCCACTCAACCCGGGGAAGTTAATCCGTGGACGGCGGCGGGACTCGAGGACCGTGACCATGGATGGAGCTGCCCGCTCGGCGCCGAGGCCCGGCTCTGGGATGTCCCCGGGCAGAAGCGCAATGTCTCAGTGACTGCGGGCGGCGAAATACTCCACAGAGGGGAAACAAAGTTTTAGTGGAGGAGAGGTTTGGAGCTGTGGTCACCTGCGGCCAGACATGCTGTGTAAGTAGTCGAATATATCACAATCATCACCACAAAGCTCGTCACCTTTACTCTGTTTTACTTCCACCTACTTCAGCGTTTCAGGAACTTGAGGGAAATGTTGTCTTGACGTCGGTAATTGTTTCAAAAAACTTTGGGAACATTTTGCCTGATTCACTGTCTCGGGGCATTCTGCGTAAAAATCTTATTTGCATTTAAAAAGGAAAGCCTTCTCACACGTGCCAATGTGACTTTTGTTGTGTGTTTTATTTAATATGCGTTTGTTCGCTTCTCTCTCTCTCTCTCCCACTACTTACTTTTTATGACAAGGCCCAAAACGGGACCTCGGCCCCGCGTGAGAGTGTCGGCGGCAGGAAGGGGAGGCACCGCCGGCGAGGCGTTTCCGATCTGTGGCCTTGTTATAGGGAGTTAAAAGTTGAGCAGCGAAGGATGCATCCTCCTGCTCTGGTGCTAGGTTTTCATGTAAGGAAGAAAATGTACATGTTTGGTCTGTGTTGTTGGTTCTGACTTTCCAACAATGGAAACTCAGTAGCTATAGCCAGGATCTTTGCTCAGTAGCCCTCCGTTAACCTGGAAAAGGAAGTTAAAAGATTAAATTTGAAACGGTGTACCCGCATTGTGTCTCAGCACACGTGTGTTCTGGTACAGTATTCAAGTGGCCTGTAAACAAACTGGCAGAAACTTTAATGTTTACACGAATTTAGGACACCGGGGAATGATTGTTTAGCTATAATATTCTCTTGTGGTTCAATGTCAACTGATTAGTGAGTTAACATTTATTTATTTTCCGCACACTTAAAAAGCAGTTGAGTAGGCATACGGCTCGATTATCATTTATCTGTGTCTGTATCTTTGTTTATACAGCTCACTGACATTTGTGTTCAGTAAGTGCATTTAACCACACAACACTGCATCCCAAGACGTCAGTCTGTGTGATCCTGAAAAACTGGCAATGTTACATTAATCAACTCCAGATCTGTATGGATATCAAATTGTACAGCAGCTGGATCAATGAAGGGTGTAACTTGGCACTCCAACAAACTTGGACATGTTAAATCCTCCAACACTCAGACATGTCAAATTAACTAATCTGAGGGAGGGAAAGGCTTTGGTGTTGTTGAGTTTTAAGGAGGGACAAGATCAATCTTCCTCCCATTTGCTTTGTTTTCACTGGCTCTTAATTAAAAGTATGGCTAAAAATTAGATGACAGGTTGGCCTCTAATATATGTAGAGGGAATGGATAGGCGATGTTTTGGGTCAGTGCAGAGACACAAGGAACTGCAGATGTTGGAACCATGAGCAAAACACTGGTTCTGGAGGGACTGAATGGGTCAGGCGGCAGCTGGGGAGGGAGTAGACAGGTGACATTTTGGGTCAAGAATCTGTCCTGACCTGAAGCATCGCTTATCCACTCTCTCTACAGATGCTGTCTAACCCGTTGAGATCCTCCAGTACATTGTGGTTTGGCTCCGTTTTGCTGCTTTCTCTCTAGACTTGGAGAGCAACGAAGTTGAAGAGTTGTAGTCACCCGAACATACTCAGGAAGTTATGATGAGAGACATTGGTTTTGTCTGTGGTTTCCATGTGGGATTTGGATGCCCCTGGGGAATAAACGGTGGTAAAATTAGAAGAGGACCTATTGGTTAAAATTGTTTTTATTTAATGTTCGTAATTGGAATGAAGGAGGGGAGAAGAGCAAATAGCTTTGAAGTGTGGTGCTGATAACAAATGTATGAATCTCTGCATTTCTGTATCTCTTTTTAAAGTTATCATTGAATCTGTTTCTATTAAGAATCTGGTGATGAGTGGGCGGATGGGGCTTCGGTCATAAATAGTCTCTGCCCTAGATCATTTGACAGGTCGGCCTGTTTCTGTGCTGTAGAGGATAGTACCATCAAACTGTGAACCTTGGGTAAAAATAAAAGTAATTTTGACATTCCGTGCCCTCTTGTTACTGAGTCAGGGAATATTGCTTTTTGGCTGAAGTTGGGACAATCCAAGCCTCTTTTTTTCCTTTCACTGTGGAATTGGAATCTCTCATTATTGGAAGCATTGTGATTTTCTTTTGCGCCCTTGCCAAAGACCTGACATGTTTCCCAATGAATTGGACCAAGATCTGACCCAGTATTCTTGCTTGGCAATTCAACAAAATCAACCAAATTCAAACCTTGCTCTCGGTTTAATTTTTGAAATGAAGCCAAATTATTTGCTTATTTTCCCTTTTAATTGGGTGGATTCTAGTTATTTGTATGTATTAAAAAAAAATTAAAAATACACTCTAGTAAGAGCACATATTGAAAAAAATAAAAGGTTGCATGTTCAAATTTAAACTGAAAGCTCTCCAGCAGCCACTCCGCACCAGCTTTTCATGACATTTTCTTGGGTAGGAGAGATGATTATTGCGCATTCCTGTTCTATAGTCAAAATACCAGAATTTGTCACCATTGCTGAGCAACTCTCACTTGCCACTAATATAAAATTTAAATTAAATACTTTTCTACAGTAGAACAGTATGTCCCCAAAACAGGCCCTTTGGCCCACAATCTCTGTACTGAACATGATGCCAGGACCTACTCTTATTTGTTTGCACATAATCCATATCCCTCCTTTCCTTGCATATCCATGTGCCTATCCATAAGTCTCTTAAATGCTATTATCGTATCTGCCACAACCATCACTCCACAGTACATTCCAAGCACTCACCTCCCTGTGTTTTTAAAAATACACTTTCTCTGCTCATCTCTTTTACACTATGACTCTCTCATCTTAAAGCTATGCCCTCTAGTATTTGATTTTTCCATCCTGGGTTCTTTGAAGTTGAGTTGTTGCATGAAGACATCCAAATCAAAATTGTGAGGTTCTGGGCAACAATATTATCACATAGGTTAGAGTGTGAGCCGTAGAGAGGAAGGGCAGAACAAGCTGTGCTCTAAACATGTTTGGAAACTATCTTTTAATATTTAGACCGGTTATACCACCAAGCTCTGCTGCTTGTCAGTAAAACCAGAAAATGCTGGAAATACTCATTGGATTGTATCGACCTCAAATATGGGGTAAAGTTTCCTGCACCCTATCTTTACCCCTCATAATTTTATATACCTCAATCATGTTCCCCTTAACCTCCTGTGCTCCAGGGAGAAAAGCCCTAGCTTCTCTAATCTCTCCTCATAACGGAAATGCCCCATCTCAAGCAACATTCTGTTGAAGTCCCTCCGCACCCTCTCCAGAGCTATCACATCCTTACTGTACTGTTTGTGACCAGACTGCATGCAGTGTTTCTTCATATAAGGTTTAACAAAGTTCAAGTATAATCTCTTTCCTTCTGCATTTATGCCCCAAGCAATGAGGGCAGTATCCTGCCTGCCTTCCTAACCTTGTTGTATATCTGCGTTGCCTCTTTCTAATTTGGCCGAGCCTTATTAGTGCTCTCGAAAAGTATCACCTCACATTTATTTGGATTAAATTCCCCCTTTATATTTCACCCCATTTTACATAAACATCAATATCCCTCTGTCGCCGAAGTTATCTTCTACATCTTCACCTACTCTACCAATCTCTGTGTCATCCCTAAACTTACTGAACTTGCCTCCTCCATCCACAACAACATGGGTCACAGTACTGATCCTTGTAGGACACCACTAGTCACCGGTATCCAATTGGAAATACAACCCTCTACCATTGTACTCTGTCTCTTATGGCCCAGCTGATTTCTGATCCAGTTTGCCAACTTGCCCCAGATCCCATGAGCCTTAACCTATTGAACTAGTCTCTCATGACGTATTGAAATGCATGTAAATTGCATTTACACCCTGCTCTCATCAATATATGTTGTTATTTCTTCAAAGGATTAAAAAAAACTGAAGAGAACAAAAACTGAGTTACTGTGACAATATTGATGACCTTTCATTAGAACTGGTCGGTTTAACGGGCTGAAAAGGCTAAATTGCATGGTGAATCTTGATGCCTCTAATGAGCTTAATTGAAGGATGAGATGCTATTAAGTTGTACGTTGTTGGAACAGTGCAGGTGGCCAAAGGCAGAGGTCATTGTGGGTGTCTAATGGAGAATTAAAGTGACAGGCAACTCGGAGCCCAGGATTACCCTTGTAGACTTAATGGTAGTTTTGCTAAAACAGTCATTCAATCTGAGTTTGGTTTCTTTCGGTTTCCAGACAAGATCAAGGGGGGGGGGGGGAGGGGGGAGATATAAGATGGGTGGCAGTTTTGTTATCAGAAATCATCATTGGTGTGAGAAGGGATGCTATGTTAGAAGACTCATGAAATGTGGTTTTGTGGTTTGACGCAGACAAACAGAAAAGCACAGAATATTTATAAGGGCAATGATTTCCTAAATTGTATTCACTTTTTTTAAGCTTGTTTGTAAACAAGTCATAGGCGAGGGAATGGTGTAATTCTGGAATTAAGATAAAGAGATGTAATGTTCTTCCACTGATATTCCATATTAATTATGATGTAGTTACATTTAATAGAATTATAGAAGACGATAAAGATTTACGAGAAGCTCTGAATTTGTGGGAACATCAATGTGAGTGGAATGAGAAGTAACTGAAAACAACTGCAGTATTTAACTATTCTATACCAATGGGAAACACTTGATGATAAACTATTCTCATACCAATGGTAATAATAATAATAATAATAATAATAGATTTTATTTATATAGCGCTTTTCAGGACTCAAAGTCGCTTTACAATTGAGAGTCAGGAATAAACAAAACAAAATAGAGCAGTAAGACAGAGGGGAGGGGAACATGGGACTAAGGGTATGCAGAGGTGAAGAGATGGGTCTTGAGGCGGGACTGGAAGATGGTGAGGGACTCAGAATTTCGGACCGGTTGTGGGAGGGAATTCCAGAGCCTGGGAGCTGCCCTGGAGAAGGCTCTGCCTCCAAAAGTGCAGAGGTTTGATTTCGGAGTGGAGAGGAGACCAGCTGATGTGGATCTGAGGGACCGTGAGGGTTGGTAGGGGGAGAGGAGGTCAATGAGATAAGGGGGGGCCAGGTTGTTGAGGGCTTTGTAGGTGAGGACCAGGATTTTGTAGGTGATCCGGTGGGAAATGGGAAGCCAGTGAAGTTCTTTGAGAACTGGGGTGATGTTGTGCCAGGATTTGGTGTGGGTAATGAGTCGAGCGGCTGCATTTTGGACCAGTTGGAGTCGTTTGATGCTGCTGGAATTGATTCCGAAAAGAAGAGAGTTACAGTAGTCCAGTCGGGAGGAGATGAAGGCATGGATGAGTCTTTCAGCAGCGGGGGGGGGGGTGTGAGAGACGATCAAGTTTGGGGTAAATATTTTCCCGCAGGGATAAAGGATGTGGCTGCAAAATATACTGCAAATGAATGGCAATTCCTCTTGTCTATACTAGAATTCGGAGGCAAAATGCAGCTTCATTGCCTTAGCTCTTGAACGTAGCTTTTCAGTTCATGTACATCTGCGCCTTCCTCCCTCGCACCATGGACCTGCTGCAGTTCGCATAGCGTCCAAACAGATCCACGGATGACGCGGTCTCCCAGGTTCTGCACACCACTCTCTCTCACCTTGACAGCCAGAAGGGGAGCTATGTGAGGATGCTTGTTCATTGATTTCTGTTCAGCTTTCAACACCATAGTCCCCACCAGACTTGCTGAGAAGCTGCTGGAACTGGGACTGACCCTGTGTGCTCTGGGTCCTGGACTTTCTCACCGCCAGACTCCAGGTGGTCAAGATGGGGAGACATACCTCGAACCTCCTCACCCTGAACACAGGATCCCCCCAGGGTTGCGTCCTCAGCCCCCTACTGTACTCCCTGTGCACACATGACTGGGTGGCCAGGTTCAGCTCCAACTCCAAGTTTGCTGATGGTGGTGGGCCTGATCTCTGATAACGATGAGAAGGCCTGGAGGAGGTGGCTGACCTGCCACTCTGGTGTCAGAACAACAGCCTCCGTTTGAATGTCACTAAAACTAAGGAGCTGATTGTGGACTTTAGAAAGGCACAACAACCGAGGACGTACACACCACTGGGGATAAATGGGACTACTGTGGATAGGGTGAGCAGCTTTAAATACCTGTGAGTCCACATCACAGAGGATCTGACATGGACAACACACGCTGCCGCACTGGTGAGACAGGCAAGGCATCGCCTTTACCACCTCAGGCAGCTGAGGAAATTCAGAGTCTCTCTGAGGATCCTTCAGTCCTTCTACTCTGGTGCTGTAGAAAGCATCCTGTCTGGTAACATCTCAATCTGGTTTGGGAACCGCTCTGCCCAGGACAGGAAGGCTCTGCAGAGAGTAGTGCGTTTGGCCGAACGCACCATGGGAACAACACTCACCCCCCCTTCAGGACCTATATACCAAGAGGTGCAGATCCAGAGCCAGCAAGATCATGAAGGACCCCTACCACCACAGCAAAGGACTGTTCCAGCTGCTACCGTCAGGCAAGCGCCTTCGCTGTCAAGCTGCGAAAACAGAGAGGATGAGACAGAGTTTCTTCCCACAGGCCATCAGGACTGTAATCTCACTAGGGACTAATTTACTGTTGTGTCTTTAAAAAAAATGTAAATACTGGTTCTGTTCTGTTCTGTTGTTTTGCACAATCCCCCGGGCATTGCCACTTTCATTTCACTGTACATCTTGTATGTACATGTGACAAATAAAGTTGACTTGACTTGATGTTGGGACAAAGGTACAATGAGATCTGGGGTCAGCAGTCTGGGCAAAACTGCACTGAGCATGTATGCCTTTGCACTACCTGATGATAACTTTGATAATTTTGCTGACTGGCTTTGATTTGTTCTTTCAGTGGAGAGGGCAACTGTGGCAACTTTTCATAATTCCAGTCTGATGCCAGTGTAGTAACTGTTGGAGTAGTTGGAATGCAAGTTTAGCTCACTACTAAGAAGCATAAGTGTTTAGTTAGTGGGTTGGTATGTTGTCCCACAGTCTTTGCTGAATCCAGTGCTATTAGCCATCTCTTGAACGTAGGCGGAATGAATCAAATGAGCTGAAGACTGGGTTTAATAATACTGGGGATAAAGGGAGGAGGCGAAGATGGCTTTGTACTGTTTAATGGAGGAGCCCTTTAATCTGCTGTCAGTTCCTCACGCATACCCCTGGCTGTCACCATACCATTGGCACAAGAATAACTGCAGCATCATTTCCCACACCAACCTTTCAAAAAGCTTTTGAAACAAAAGAAATTGAAGTCAAGGGGAGATTTGTCCGAATTAATTGATGAACATGCTTTTCTACTTTAACTATGTTCAAACCAGACTCTGTTTTGTCCTTTGTTTCACTGAATTTTCGAGAGAAAACATGAAGGTTGTTAGTGATTATTGGCTGCTTACATGTAGTGTTGGCTTGAACATCCTTGAACATATAGTGTGTGGGGGTGGCAAGCCTAAATGCCTGTATCTTGCCTGCATTTATCTGACTCATAATGGCCTGGATGTGTGACTTAAACTGCAACAGCTATTTTCATGCAGAATTAGCTCAGTGCACATGTCTGCACAGGGTAAGAATGTAACAAGAACGCAACGTGTCAGCAGGAAGTGGTGAGCTTCTATGTTGGAATCCTATGTAGGGAAAATACTACTTAGACCTCCTATTAAAAGATTTGTTTTGCACAGAGCAGCTCCTTGAATGGTTTGGTTTCACAAGTCATGGCAAAGGAAAATCAATTTACTTCAGATGTTGGAAATCTGAAATGCTGGAACCACTTAAAAATCAGGCAACAGCTGTGGAAAGAGAAAGTAAATGTTTAAGACATAAGAGACTGTAGATGCTGGAATCTTGAGCAAACCAGAAAGTGGTGGAGGAACTCCAGAGAGGGAATAGTCAGAAGAAGGATCCGAACCTGAAAGGTTGCCTGTCCATTCCTTCCCCAGATGCTGCCTGACCTGCTGAGTTCCGTCAGCACTTACTGATTTGCAGTAAACATTTGAGGTTGAAAACCTTTTTGCCAGAACAATCTTTGATCTGACACATTAAATTAATTTCTCTATTCACAGACGTGTCTGACTTCCTGTGTGCTTCTAACATTTGTGGATGACCATTAAATGCAGCTTGGTGATTTATTGTGTGTCATTGTCACAGTGGAATGGGAAAGCTGGGATCAGCCTTTTTGTTCAGACTGGATGGACATGATGACGTTTATGATGTCCTGGAAATATATGTGGGAATGGAATCTTGTGGAGTGTGAGAGAGATGTAACCTCAGGTTATGAGGAGGTAGACTTGGTGTTTAGCAGCAGCAAAGTTGAAATTGCACTAAACCTTTTTGCAGAGTTGAAGGTATCCTTGATAAACTAAATAGAAAGCAAATAAAGAGCGTGATTGGGGAAAGGGAATTTGGAAACTACAGCAGTGACACTATTTAGAAATTAATTCATGGTCATTGAAGCACTTTGGGGTATCTTAAAAAGTTGTAAAAAGCCCTTAATATAAATGGAAGTCCAATTATCTTTGCTTGAGACTAACTGCTGCATCAACTATGCATACAAGATGAACCAAATGACATGCTTTTATTACAGTTTTGTGTGCTCTGGGATGACTAATTGAAAAATTACAACTTTTGTCTCCTGCATAGGATTAGTGCGAATGTCGGCAGTGGCTTTGAAGATCATTGGGGAATTCCTGAAAAACAAATTTGTAGCTGTTACTAGACTAAGTGGGACCCGTTGGGTCCCAGCATCACACGGGAGGGCTGGTCCCCAACGCAATTTTCCACCTCTCCACCAATTCCAATATTGGTGGCCGGGGAGGGGAGGGGGCTTTCTGGAGCGCTAGTATGGGTGTTGTGGGCTGAAGGGACTGGTTTCCAGAGGGCTAGTATGGACATTGTGGGCCGAATGGATTCTTGGGCTGGCCACTCAAGCCTGTTGTGCTGGCAGCTCACTCACGGGTGGTGGCCTGGCAGTTGACTCACGGCTATTTCTTGAAATTCCATTTCAAGCAGGGTGCAAGGCCACCAAATTCAAGTGCAGTTTCTTACCACTTCAAGCAAGGTGCAAGGCCACCAAATTCAAGTGCAGTTTAATACCATTTCAAGCAGGGTGCAAGGCCACTAAAGACAGCGAGTCGTGACCTCTCCCTCCTCCATTTTGCAGAGACTGAGCCATGCCCACACTTCTGGGTTTTATAGTCCCTCCCCCCCCCCCTCCCACCATGTGGCCTGCATGGCGTGATTGACAGGAGAGAGAATCTCAACATTTAAAAAACACTAATAACTCTTTTATTTTTCATCGATGGGAAAAATCATCGGCACCTGATGAGCGGAGGGGGACTCTGAGTAAGATGGCCAAAAATCACAGCCGTACATGGTAGCATTTTTTCTAAAATCAATATAAAGTGCAAACAGGAAGTGGTCATAATTATATAGATGGCAAGGCAACTTTAATTAGGCAAGGCAACTTTAATTAGGCAACACAGCTTTAGTATTTCCAAACCAAAGGCAAGACAGTTTCAGCATTTCCAAACCAAAGACACACAGCTTTAGCATTTCCAAACTAAAGGCAACACAGCTTTAGCATTTCCAAACCAAAGGCAACACAGCTTTAGCATTTCCAAACTATATTTTCAAACCATATTAAGGACACTGACAGGTCAGTAAAACCACTCACAGTTTAGTAGACATGTGTTCAGTGTTATTCACAGCTCAGACTGAGAGACGTGACCCTCTCGCTCCCCCATCTTGCAGAGACTGACTGAGGCACTCAACACTTCCGGGTTTTATAGTCCCTCCGGAAGGTGCGTGGCCTTCAGGAGAGAGAATCTCAACATTTTTTAAACACTAATAACTCTTTTATTATTCATCAATGGGAAAAATTATCTTGCCCTGCGCAGCGGAGGGGGACTCTGAGTAAGATGGACAAAAATCACAACCGTAAGTGGCAGCGTTTTTTCTAAAAGCAATATACAGAACAACAGGAAGTGGTGAAGATCAGACTTTTAGTAATATAGATTACTTCTTGAATTGGGAGACAAGCATTAAGCGGATGGCTGTGCTATTTTTATTTTGATGTGTTGAGTTGACTAGATTGTGGGTGTTTCCATTTGAATTTTTTTAACTTGGGTTGTGGGGAATGAGAGAAAGGAACTTGAATCTGTCATAAACTTTGCATCCAATGCCATGAACGTTGGTAATGTAATTACTGACTTAATCATGGTGGTAAAAATCGCCAGCGATACTGAAAAGATGAGCAATTTTACTGAAAGCTGATTGAGGGATAAATATTTATGCAAACCTCCTCTGCACTGGTTTGAAATAGTGTGCTGCAAAATTCAGTGGCCACCTAAGAATGTGAATGGTGCCACAATTTTATGTGAGGATAGCATCTCTGACAGTGCAGGTTTCCCTCAGTACTGCGTGCACTGAATTGTTAGCCTCCATTCCTTTCTGAACTTGGCACAGATCCATTAAGGCAAGAAATTTGAGTGAAGAAAAGTTCTGCTCATCAGTTCTCTGCTATTCCTCCAAAATGTGTCTCTCCCCTCCTAAATGGAATCCATAAATGGCTGCATATAATAACATTGCTCTCTAGGCAGAATGCAGACTATTTGGAGATATGCCATTAAATACACTCGCAGCACTGTTGCAACTAACTGCGATTTTTATTTTTGTGCATCATTTATTTTTGTGTTGCTAATCGCTTGTCAGTGCTTTTTGTGGGAAGAATAACTGCGTTCAGTAGGAGATTTAGCTGTACTTCCAGCACTTTAAATGTTTGGTGTCATTTATAGTGACATTCTTAAGAAAATTAGATGGCTTAGTATCATGCCACTGTGAAAGGTATTTGTTATATGTCCACATGTAACTGCCATCAGCTTGATTAACACAGCTGCTGCATTGGACAGTTCAAGCATTCACTGCACAGAATTTATTATAGTCATAGTCATACAGCACGGAAACAGACTCTTGGTCCAATTTATCCATAGTGATCAAGATGCCTCATTTAAGTTCCATTTGCCTGCATTTGGCCATATCACTCTGAACCTTTCTTATGCATGTACCTGTCTAAGTGTCTTTAAAATGTTGTTATTATACCTGCCTCAACTACCTCCTCTGGCAGTTCCATGTACCCACCGACCTCTGAGTGAAAAAAGTTGCCCCTCGGGTCCTATTAAACCTTTCCTATCTCACCTTAAACTTATGTACGCTTGTTCTTGATCTCCCTGCCCTGGGTAAAAGACTCTGTGTATCCACCCTATCAGTACCCCCTCATGACTTTATCTCTCAGATCACCCGTTAGCCTTCTGTGCTCCAAGGAATAAAGTCCTAACTTAGTTTAGTTTAGAGATACAGCACGGAAACAGGCACTTCGGCCCACCGAGTCAGCGCCGACCAGCGATCCCCACACATTAACACTATCCGATACCCACTTGGGACAATTTTTACATTTACCAAGCCAATTAACCTACAAATCTGTCCGTCTGTGGAATGTGGGAGGAAACCGAAGATCTCGGAGAAAACCTATGCAGGTCACGGGGAGAACGTACAAACTCCGTACAGACAGCACCTGTAGTCGGGATCGAACCCGGTTCTCCGGCGCTGCATTTGCTGTAAGGCAGCAACTCTACCGCTGCGCCACCGTGACTGCCCTGAACTTGCTCAATCTCTCCCCATAGGTCAGGCCTTCGAGTTCTGGCAACATCCTCGTAAATCTTCTCTGCACTCTTTCTAGCTTAACAATATTCTTTCTGTAGCATAGTGACCAAAACTGAACGCCATACTCCAAATGCAGCCTCACCAACGTCTTGTACAATTGTAATGTAACGTACCAACTTCTCTACACAATACCCTGACTGATGAAGGCTAATGTACCATAAGTTGTCTTTCCTACCCTATCTACCTGTGACACCACTTTCATGGAACTATGCACATGTACTCCCAGATCCCTCTGCCCTGCAGCATTCCCCAGGCCCTACCATTCACTGTGAAGGTCCTGCCCTGGTTTGAAACCTCAAACTTATTTCCACTGAATCCATTAGCCATCCTACTCCCAATTGCCCAGCTGATCAAGCTCCTGCTGTAATTTTTGATAACCATTTTCACTGTCTATGATGCTACCTATTTTAGTGTCATATGAACCAGTTCTGTTTTCTATGCAGCACGTGCTAATGGGATCCTGATGAATGGATCGGCCTTTGATGCAGGGACGGCAAGCTGGGAAAGTGGATGGTCTACTCGCAGTCGGTAAGCTTTGACTTCTTGTTCATCCTCTGTTGGGAATAGACAATGATGGCAGCTGAGAGAAGAAGATATTATTTCCAACTGTCGTCTCCTGAAGGCATTCCCTGTTTAATTTGTTCTGTGGAAGTGCTTTTTTTAACCTGGTTTTGACTCGGTCAGCTATGGTAGTCTGCAAAGTGCAGTATGAATAACTAGAAGCAGCAGATTCAGTTGTTTCAAAGAACACATACTCAAAGGGAAAAATATTTGGCAAAGAGAGCCTAATTGAATCTCTCTTTCAAAGAGCCTGTCTGGATGATGGGTGGAATAACCTTATTCCCTGTTGTATTTTTGATCCTGTAATGTGCATATTACTTTTCAAAGACAATTTTACAGCACTTTATACGTTATAGTAAAAATGTCTCGGCATCAAATCATGATCAATTTACGTGCTCTTTCTGGGAAGTAATTAAGTATTTGATCTTGGGATGTTTGCAGGTAATAATTAGAAAGATTTTCATTTAAGTAGCATCAGTCAATGCAATGGGTTATTCTAACAACTGATGATTGAAATGCGATTGCTATTGTAATTTAAGGAATCTAGAAATTCGGTGTAGGAAGTGTTTCTTGTGTTTCTCCATATGTTATTTGTTTGATCACACTGGCATTCAGCTGATCTGAGTTGAATTGTGCTGCACCACTTGCCCCACCAACCCTCTGCCCAACTCCATACCCAATCATTCATATTTCACCATTGATAGCCTTTGAAAACATATAATTGAACATTCATGGAAAATAATAACAAAAGCTTGGAATGCCCAAAGCATAGCACATTTCCACATGGGGTTTTCACTCTTAGAGCACAATTACTGCCAGTGGATGGGAGTATATACTTTGCTTCAACCAACAGCTATGTGATTTAAAAAAAAACTTTAGTAGCTAGAGATAAATGCACTTATTTTTCTTGTACACTACACAAATGTGATCTTGCAACGATTCTTACTATGTGCCAATTGTAAGTGGATTACCAATATAGCAGGCTGTTTTCTCATTGTAAAGTTAGAGGACATTTTATGGGAAGATATTGAGTACTCTGAGTGAAGGAGAATGCATGTTTGTGATTATTTAAGTTATAAATCAATGCCTTCAGCTTGTGTCCTTCACTAATGGAATAGAGTTAGAACTATGTAGATGTGTCAGTCAATTGGCCTGTTTTAGTTCTTTTAAAAGCACAATTCAATTTAGTTCCACTGAAATTCACCTGGCAAATTAATCCTAATTACTGTCAGAAAATCTGACTCCACCACTCCCTTGGATGCAATGTTCCACATCAGTGAGATTCACACAAGGTCGTCATTGCCTTCTACCCTGCCTCTGAATTTGCACTGAATAACATTACCCACCATCCAACCTTGGTGCTATCTGAACCAAATATCACATTTGGCCACTTGCATCCCATGCTACAATTATCTAGAACAGCAACTCCTGTGTTTGAGTTGGTATTTTGCATATGCATTCTCCAACCTGCCTGCTTTATTCACACTCAGTATGTCCTCGGCATTGCAATAACGAAATGTATCATGGGAGACCATCAAACTCATAATCTATGTTTACGGAAGTGGTTGTTGACCTACTGTATTTTCCACTTCATCTCTACACATGCATTCCTTCAGAGTCCGTGTCAAATATTGCCAAATGTGCAAGAGTTGAGGGCAATTTTTCATTTATTACCCCCTAGTTCTAATTTAATGATCTCTGTAATTATTACTAGTAATGATTATCAACATTGAGTGGGATTGAGAAACATTTCCTATTGCTCTGTAACCTCGAGATCTATTGGAGTTTGGTAATTCAAGATTAAAACCAAATGTTAATGAAAACGTGGAAAACTCTCCCCATACAGCTGTGCATGTTGTAGTTTAATTGGAGCATTTAAGACTGATGGATGAATTTGTTTGGTTGTTTTGTAGATATGGTGCAAAGACATAAAATGGACATTGAGATGCTAGTCATAAGATCTAATTAGATAATGGACCAGGCTTGTGGAGGCGGAATAGTCCACATGGGCTTGTCTGTTTTTTGCATTCCGCCATTTTTTCATCTGTTTGCATATTCTTTAATTGGATTGATATTGCAATCTGTTATCTCCTGATTTACCTATTGGTTTATTTATAAATGGGAGGAAATATTGATTGCAATATGTCCATGACATTTCCAGACATCCTGATTTTCCGGATGTCTTGTGATGAGCTTGCACTTTCATTTTGTGCTGTAGTGTGACAGTTATTTTATTGTCGTGGGTGTGCCTTGTGCTGCCATGTGTAAAGTGAATGCGTAAGTAAAGTGTTAAAGCTTCATTTGTAGAAAGGAACTGCAGATGCTGGTTTAAACCGGAGATAGACACAAAATCTGGAGTAACTCAGTGGGTCAGAAAGCATCCCTGGAGAAAAGGTATAGGTGCCGTTTCGGGTTGAGACCCTTCTTCAGACTAAGCGTCAGGAGAGAGGGAATCAAGAGATATAGATGTTGATATAGAACAAATGAATGAAGATATTCAAAAAAGTAATTATGATAAAGGAAACAGGCCAGTGGTAGCTGTGGGCTAGGTGAAAATGAGTTATAGACAAGTTAAAGTTTCATAGTTGATGACAATAATGGATGCATTTAAGGAGTGTCTAGATAAATGCCAGGGGAGAGAATTAGAAATTTTAGATGGGGATTAGCTGAATGTGAGTAGGAGGAATGTGGAATATTAAATGCTAGGGTGTACCAAATGGCCTGGTTCTGTAGTGTCCTCTCTAAATAATTATATGAATTACAAACTTGTTCAAGTATTCGATGTGATTATGTCTGTTATATACCTTAATTATGAATACCTGCTTTGATTGCATGTCCTTCCATTTGCTTTGACTCGCATTTTAATCCAAAGATGCACATATTGCATCGCAAGATTCATTTGCCTGCAGTTTCGGACCAGGGGCAGAGCAGATGCTGTTCGATTTCTATCTGTGTATTAAAACAGTTTTTTTCTAACCTGATTGCTTCTCTTTAGTTGCTGTTTGATTATTGAAACATATTTTCAACAATGATAGAATTAGTAGCAACATTTAAAAGGCATCTGGACAGGTATGTGAATGAGCAAGCAGAGGGGTAAGGCATTAATGCGGGCAAGTGCAATTAGCATGGATAGATCTGGCAGCAGACATAGAAGTTGTAGACTGAAGGGGATATTTTTTATAGTGTACAACTGTTTCCCAGCTCGAGAGAGATTGTCTCTCAACGTCTATACCAGGTAGTTAATGGTATTTTAATTTGAAATTCAAGGCAGAAGTCTGCATGAGTATCTCCGTGTTGGAGTGTGGCTTAATCCCACCTCCATCTTTAACTTTAGACTTTAGAGATATAGTGCGGAAACAGGCCCTTCGGCCCACTGTGTCCATGCCGACCAGTGAGCACCCCAAACACTAACATCTCTCCTAGACACCGGGGACAGTTTTACCATTTTTACCAAAGCCTATTAACCTACGAACTTGTACGTCTTTAGTGTGTGGGAGAAAACTGGAGCACCCGGAGAAAACCCTTGCAGTTTCAGAGAGTACTTACAAACTCTGTACGGACAGCACGCATAGTCAGGATTGAACCTGGGTCTCTGGCGCTGTAAGGCAGCAACTCTACTGCTGCACAGTCCCTTACAATCTCACAGTACACTTTTTTTCTCTCTAACTACGCAATGCTGAATTAATTGAATTAAATAGAAGTTAAAGTGCAGAAATGAGCTATCATCGCATCCAGTCAAATATTGTGTCTGCTTCAGTCTGCTTTCCAAGCAATACATCCTTCTGAAGACATGAAATTGATCGAGTGTGAATAGCAAGGAATGTTGTAGACGGATACAGATCAATTGGAAATTTTGGTGAAGAGAATGAAGTGTGAGGTGATGCATTTTGGGAGGTAGAATACAAGAGGAAAGTATACAGTGAATGGCAGGCTACTTGGGAGTGTTGATCACAGAAAGATCCTGGACTGCATGTCCATAGCTTCCTCAATGTGGCAACACAAATGGACAGAGTGGTAAAGGTTGTTGCATTGGTGGACATTGAGTACACAAGTTGGGGAAGTTGTGTTTCAGTTGTTTAAAACTTTGGTTAGACCACATTTGGAGTATTGTGTGCAGCTCTGGTCACTTCATTATAGGAATCCTTCGGACATGGTGCAGAAGGGGTCCATAAGTTCATGTCATCTACTCCAGTTCATCAGGATGTTGCCTGGATTGGAATTAATTTGCAATAACGAGAAAGATGACATGTTTGGATTGTTTTCAAATAAGTTTTGGAGGCTGAGTGGCAACCTAATAGAAGTATATAAATCACAAGCAGCGTAGATAGGGCAGATAGTCTTTGCCAATGATGGAAAAGTCAGATACCAGAGGGCATAGCTTTAAGGTTAAATGAAGTGGGTTTAATGGAGATTTGTGAGGCCATTTAAAAAAATTTTTTTTTTACAGAGTGTGGTAGATGCCTGCAAGAACACTGCAGGGTATATAGTAGAACCATATATGATGGTAATGTTTGAGAGTTATCAACAGGCAGGCAATAGAGGAATATTGACCACATGCAAGCAGATAGGATTAATTTTGATTGGCATCATGGTTGGCACAGATGGGTCAAAGGGGTTGTTCCACTGCTGTATATTCTATTTTATGTTATATTCTTTTTTCAGATGCACAGGATCGTCAGGAGGCCAGTGTTCCTATCACGTTCTTTTTCTGTTCACTAATTCTTGCTCATTCCACCAATATGAACAGGTTCTCTCTTGGTAATTAGTCTAGAGTGTTAATAATAGTAGATTTGTAATATCTTGTAATAGTGATTCTTATAATATCCACATAACTGATGTTCCTCTTTGGAATAGTTTTAGTAAATCTCTTGTTCCATCTGTATAGCCATGTATATCCTTCGTGATCCACTCAGAACTGGGCACAGTCCTCCAATTCTAGCTGATCTACTGTTTTATATATGTTATGATTGTTCTCCTCCCCACCAATATATATTTGTCTCGCCTATCCATGCTATTCATCTTGGCTATTATTTGTTAAATTATTAAACGTTCCAAATTCTTGGAATGAGAATGTTTACTCCATTTCATACCTGTTAAATGGTGTCAGAGATTATGGGGAGAAGGTGTGAGAATGGGGTTAGGAGGGAGAGATAGATCAGCCACGATTGCAAGGTGGTGTAGATTTGATGGGCAGAATGGCCTAATTCTGCTCCTCACACTCATGATCTAATGATTCGCCAGGAAAATAAACTCCAACGTGGTCCTGATGTGGAGTAATTGACTTGAGGTTTTATTTTCAGTTGGAGACTTGCAGATGTGTTGCCCCTGGCCGTGTTCAGCTTGTTGCTGCTTTTGTTTATGCACAATGTATATGTTGAGCAACTGAGACTGATAACTAGCTAATTAATGATTCGTGCCTGGGAATCAGAGCAGTCGGCTTTCAAAAGGCTGTCTGTGTGTGGAAAGATCGAACACTCATTGATGTTTGAAACCAAAAGTCACGACGTTGGATTTTTGCATGAATGGTCAGTATTTCCTTCCACTGACCTTCCAGTGGGAGCTTTGGTTATAATGATGTCAGAAACAACGGGGTGCGGCTTCCACTCTTTCTTCACCGTGCCTCATCCTCTGTACACGACCACACAGCCCAAATGCATAAGCAGATGGAGAGTTAACAGCTGGGAGGAGTTTCTCGAGCTGGCTTGGCTGATTTATTCCTGTCACTGCTACATTTGTGTGGTAAAAGGTAGGCAAGTCGATGACTTCATGGCTTTGTTTCCTAGCAATGAGAATGGGAGATTAACAACAAGGACAATATCATCCAGGTAAAATGATTGTGCATCTGACATCTGTTCTCATCTGGGTACATCTATGTTGCAGTCTCTATTTGTTCATGTGTCTTTTGCTTAATCAATTTGTATTTTTACAACTTGCAAATGTTGTTAAGATTTGGAATAAACATTATGTCTGTATTTAAATGACATTAACTTATTCTGTTTTCTTGAACAATCTTTTTTTATCTCACACCAGTTGAATCCAAATATTTATTTTAATAGTAAATAATGGTAATGACATATTTACATCTCAATTTCAAATATGTTTTCTAATAGACTTTATCTCTACTCTGTGTAGTTTGAGTCTGTATGCAAATCTATCAGACACGTATGTACCTAAGCCGTGTTTAAGTCCCATTTTTCACCTTGCAGTCTTTTTTAAAGGTTACTAAATAAGGAATATTAGTATTCATCACCACATCTCTGGCTCTCGTGTGCAGTCTTGCTCCTTCCAAGTTGTTAGCAATCTTTTAAAATAAAGCATCTCACGACTGGTGTATAGTTTGAACAATGCAATGTGATTGACATTAATGCTTGTTGGATATAATTGCATTGATGCTTGGGACAAAACACAAGGGAGTAATACACACCAAAGCTTTAATAAACATACAGCATGTCACCAGCAGTATTGATTCTTCTTGCAATTGATATCTTTCTGTGTTTGTGTTATTGGGCAAATATCCTGCACTTGCATACAAGCTTATAAAATTGAACGGTGGAAAATTATTATCAAGCAAGATTTTTCGTAATTTCCCTTTTTTTTTCTTCCAAGTAACAATGAAACATTCAGAGTACCGATACAGCAAAGGGAAAGTAAAAGTACTCAATAATATAACACAAAGAAATTTGATTTCTGTGGTGTTTATATTTTAACAATGCTTTGAGTTTTTTGAATTGCAATGCGAGAGTCCACAAACAATGAGACCAAAAGATCTGCAGTAAAATCAAATGCTGAAATGCATGATTTAAGTTGCCTTGAATAATTCTTATCTGGAGTATAACTTGTGCATTATTGTCATTTGTCAGCTACAGTGCCCTCCATAATTTTTGGGACAAAGACCCATCATTTATTTATTTTTCTCTGTACTCCACAATATGAGATTTGTAATAGAAAAAAAATCACATGTTGTTAAAGTGCACATTGTCAGATTTTAATAAAGGCCATTTTTATACCTTTTGGTTTCACCATGTAGGAATTACAGCAGTGTTTATACATAGTTCCCCCCCCCCCCCCCCCCACACCCATTTCACTATAATGTTTGGGACACAGCAATGTCATGTAAATGAAAGTAGTCATGTTTAGTATTTTGTTGCATATCCTTTGCATGCAATTACTGCTTTGAGTCTGCGATTCATGGACATCACCTGTTGCTGGGTGTCTTCGCTGGTGATGCTCTGCCAGGCCTGTATTACAGCCATCTTTAGCTTATGCTTGTTTTGGGTGCAAGTCCCCTTCAGGTTTCTCTTCAGCATATAAAAGGCATTCTCAATTGGGTTCAGATCGGGTGATTGATTTGGCCACTCAAGAATTTACCATTTTTTTGTTTTGAAAAAAACCTTTGTTGCTTTAGCAGTATGTGTGGGATCATTGTCTTGCTGTAGAATGAACCGCCAGCCAATGAGTTTTCAGGCATTTGTTTGAACTTGAGCAGATAGGATGTGTCTATACACTTCAGAATTCATTATGCTACTACCATCAGCAGTTGTATCATCAATGAAGATAAGTGAGCCAGTAACTTCAGCAGCCATATATGTCCAGGCCATAACACCCCCCCCCCCACCACCGTGTTTCACAGATGAGGTGGTATGCTTTGGATCTTGGGCATTCCTCTCTCCTCCATACTTTGCTCTTGGCACCATTCTGATATAAGTTAATCTTCATCTCATCTGTCCACAAGACATTTTCCCAGAACTGTGGTTGCTCTTTTAAGTACTTCTTGGCAAGCTGTAACCTGGCCATCCTATTCTTGCAGCTAACCAGTGGTTTGCATCTTGCAGTGTAGCCTTTGTATTTCTGCTCATGAAGTCTTCTGCGGACAGTGGTCATTGACAAATCCGTACCTGACTCCTGAAGAGTGTTTCTGATCTGTCGGACAGGTGTTTGGGGATTTTTCTTTATTATAGAGAGAATTCTTCTGTCATCAGCTGTAGAGGTCTTCCTTGGCCTGCCAGTCCCATGGCGATTAGTAAGCTCGCCAGTGCTCTCTTTCTTCTTAATGATATTCCAAACAGTTGATTTTGTTAAGCCTATGGTTTGGCTGATGTCTCTAACAGTTTTATTCTTGTTTCTCAGTCTCATAATGGCTTCTTTGACTTTCATTGGCACAACTTTGGTCCTCATGTTGCTAAACAGCAATAAACGTTTCCAAAGGTGATGGAAAGACTGGAGGAAAGACTAGGTGCTGAGAGCTCGCTTATACCTGCATTATGGAGGCAATTAAACACACCTGAGCAATTACAAATGCCTGTGAAGCCATGTGTCCCAAACATTATGGTGCCTTGAAATGGGGGTCTATGTATAAACATAGTAATTTCTGTAATGCTGTAATTTCTACATGGTGAAACCAAAATGTATAAAAATGGCCTTTATTAAAATCTGACAGTGTGCACATTAGCCACATGTGATTTTTTTTTTTTCTAATACAAATCTCAAATTGTGGAGTACAGAGGCAAATAAATAAATGACGGGTCTTTGTCCCAAACATTATGGAGGGCACTGTACTTCACATGGTTTCTCAAACTGAAATAAACACATTTTCACCAGTAAGCCATGCTTTAATGATTGTAATGAAAGATTTTTGGAATCGGTGTGAAACCATTACTCTAGCCCTCACAGAATATTTTTAGGTATGCGGATTTTTTAAAGGCTTAGAATTGATGTTGGGTTTGGAGAGGAGACTTTGGATATCAGCATCCGCAGTCTTTTGAAGAATAAGAAGAAAGTGCTGGAGGAACTCGCAAGCAAGCAGCATCTGTGGAGGCACAGGTGCTTTGGGTCGATACCCTGCATCTAGATTGAGAATGCGAAGGGGAGATAGCTGATATCAAGGTGAGAGAGAAAGGCAACATTTTATATGCAATTTCGATAGGATTGTACATATTTAGACCCGTCCGTCTCTTTTCCTGTATTATCCTCTGGCTGTCCTCGCAGAATCCGTTATTGTTTCAATTCAGTTCAGTAGTTCTCTGAGTGATTGTAGCAATTCTTGAACATCAATGCATCCAAAATAGTAAGTCAACTATTCATGTAACGCATTTAATGGAGTGAAATGTCCCAAGATATTTGATGAGTGATTGTCAAACAAAAACACCCCATTTTCCTTCCTAATTCCATGCATGTTGACTTTGATGAATAATGTACAAGAACACCCAAGCCTCTCTGGACACTAATTTGTTTCAATCTCTTACAATATAAAGACAAAATGCCTCATTCAATTTGCACGAAAATAGAATTATGATGCCACAGTTTTCCACGCCCTGTTCTATGTGTTGCAATCTTGAGATGATTGCATTAATTTCCATATCTGTTACAGTGGACATTATATGCTGGGATTGACCATACACACAATTTGTACTGTAACCATTCTCAACTTGTCACATTTACCTAGTGAAGTTATACTGCTGTGTAGGGAGTATCTGCTCTAGTTTTGATCCAAACTTTGAGGGACCCCCATAAATTGAAACCCCAAATACTGCCCCACCTCCTTCTCCTCATTGGCAGACGTGTGTATACTCCAATTAGACATTGGGTTCCAAATGGGCCACTAAGTCTGAGGCAAGTTCTGCATGAGTAGTGCTAATTGTCAAGTTGTAAAGAACTACAATGCTATAAAATTGATGCAACATGTGCAGTCACAAACCAACTACATGGCGGCACAGACTGTAGGTTGGTGTAGTTGCAATGCTTTGGTGAACCGGCACTTTCTAACTAACAGGTGGACGACTGTGAAGCTGGCGCCATTGAGGCTGAATGCTCAAGTCTAAACAAGACAAAAATGTAAAAAGACAAAAATACTTTTGTCTTTGGTATCTGATGGGTAAACATGATAGTTGAATAGAGTTTGAAGTACAGCCTGTATAAATTGTGGATGGGCATGTGGAACTTGTTATAATCTTTAAAATAAATGTTATGGTGAGAGTGCACCAGGCCACCATGTATCGTTGATCTTTGCTGCTAGACTCTGATTCTGTGCAGCATCCCAAATGGCTCATAGCTGGCAGGCTCCACAGAATCCCGAATCAGCATCTGCAGTTCCTTGCTACAGAATCCCTGTTAGTTCCATTCAGTCGTTCTCTGATGTGATTGCAGCAACTTGCACATTAATGGATCATGATAGTGATGGTCAACTACTCATGTCGTACAATTAATGGAGTAAAATGTCCTAAGATACTTGACAAGAGTGGTTGTCAAACCAAATGACCAAATAATCTGCTTTGGGTGGAGGTTGAGAAATGAATATTTGTAGAGGTAAGGGAAAGCTCTACAATTTATCTTTGAAAATCCTATGGGATTTTTTAATATCCATTTAAGAAGCATTTGTAAGCTCATTTTGATATTTTTCATAAAGAGAGAATGATGATGGCACCCGTTCAGAAGATTTATTGATTCAAATCAAGTGATAGCCACAATTGACTGGGGAAGGACATCATCATTTTGATTCAATCGGCCTTGTGAAATAGAATTGTCAGTACAGCTTGTTTTTGTTTAGTGTTTTTATATAGCGTTCAGAATTAGACTGTCTTTCTGCAGCACTTGTTAAACAAGTAAGTAAATATGTATGTACACCCCTATTAACGAATGCGTAGAAAGCCAGTTTCGGATGCGATGGGAGGTTATCAGAACAAATCCAGTGTAATTTATTTCTTTGTGCATTTGATTAAACACAAAGCCGAGGTTTTGTTAAAAGTGAATCAACAGCTCCTTCGATTACATTGTGCAAATGCAAAGATTAACCTCGCTTTTGTTGTGCAGCAATCACGGTATTTTTCCCTGGTCTGTGTTCAGAGCAAGGTTACCATAGTGATGAGATCAGAAGCTGCTGTCCCATTATGGTGTCGGAGTTGGGCATTCACAACAAAAGCAAACAATCCCCGATGACGAATACTCATCAGAGAGCTTTAATGGATGAATTTCATTCATCGTAGAAAAATTTCCAGAAAATGGAAAACGCTGGAAATAATCAGGAGGCCAAACAGCATCCGGAGAGAGCAAAATACAGTTAGTGGGCTGGATGGTACAACTGCTGTAACAGTGTATACTTGCTGCTATTACAGCTCAGAAGATGAACAGGCCAGCAATTTCCTTTGCAGTCACCGATTCATCGACCTGCTTGCTGGCGAACCTGTTCCCACGCCACATTGCTGGGACTTGAATCTCCTCACCTTCTCATCAGCAGGGAGCTTCTTGCTCAATTAATGAGGATCCACAGCTATTATATCATGCATCAGAATCGCAGGTACAGGTCTCCATCTAGTACTACAGGATCAGTGTTGCACAATGTGGGGGACCAAAGTACAGCATGAAGGAATTTTGCAAAGTATTTTAAACAATAAATTGAAATAGAGATTTAGGGCAAGATGGCTTTCTACATATAAATACGAGCGCATATTCAACAATAGGATTATTATTTTTTTAGAGTTCAGACTATTTCAAATCTTAATTGTTGAAAGAGTTCAAATCAAGTGGGCAATTGTAATAGCAGTCATTAACAATATAAGAAATGGAAGCATTACCTTGTCTTTTTTGAACCTGTTTTAACATTCAGCAACATCATTGACTGATCTTCTTCCTCATCACCAATTTCCTGTCCTATAACCGCATCCCATGATTCATCAAATCATCAAACTGTTTTGATCTCAGTTTTAAATGACATCATGGACTGAGCAGGGAAGTCATTTCCAAGGATCTACCGCCCTTTGAGTGGTTATAGAGTCGCAGTTTTGACAGAAATGAGCCCTTCAGGCCAAACTGTCCATGCCAGCCAAGTTGGCTCCTGGGCTAGTTTTTGGCTTGTATTCCTCTAAACCTTTTTTATCTGTGCTGCTATTTTAAACATTGTCATTGTACCTGACTCTACTACTTCCTCTGGCAGCTCGTTTAAAAAGCTGCTCATCTGTCCCTTTCAGTCTTCCTCTTCTCACCATTAAATTCATGCCCTCTATTTATAGACTCCCCTATCCTGAGAATAAAGAGTGTGATTGTACACCTTATGAAAGCCCCCTCGTGATTATATATATATATATATATATATATATATATAGGGCGTCCATAAGGTCATCCATCACTTGAAGGGAAAAAGCCCCACTTTTAGCTGTTTCAGACTGCCAGCAATTCCTCTTTCTTGATGTAAATATTTCAAAACATCACAATTATCTTCCCTGAATTCCCCAGCTTCCATTACTTCATGGTAAATTCAGATGAAAAATGTTATTTTAAGATTTGTTTCTTCTCTTTTCAATCACAAATGCATGGCTTGTATTTTCGGGAAACATCCCCTTTGTATCTCCCCTGCTGAGCCTTCTAAGAATTGTGAACCTTTCAATTATGTCATTTCTTGTCCTTCCTCAGCGTTTCTGTTTTTATGGCCAAAGGAGACAACCTCACATTGAACGACATTGTCATTCTATCTGCCATGTTATTGCCTATTCAGCTTTTCTATATTCTTAAAAGTCTCTCTGCATCCTAATGATCATTGATACTCCCCATCTGGTATTGTGTCATCAGCAAATGTTTGGCCTTCTCTGCCAAATTGTTGATGTCGATTAAAAACCGTTGGAGTTGTGGTATCTGCAAAGTTCACTGCCTCCCAACCAAAGAAAGACCAGTTTATTCCTGCTCTTGGTTTTAAAAATATTGATTAACTCTCAATGCAAATTGGTAAATTATCCCCAATTCAGTGTGCTGCAACTTCATTCTGCAATCTTCTGGGGGAAATCTTATTTAAAACCAACAGGAAATCTAATTACACCACATCCACTTGTTTCACCCCACCTCCTTGTCCACTCTACATTCTTGAAGAATTCCAGCAGATGACTTAAACATGATTTCCCTTTTATGATTTGTTGTTGTTGGTGGTTTTTCTCAGTCTCTCTTATTTTATGAATGTCTTATCTCATCCTTGATTTATGGCGTCATGATGGGCACCATTGATCAAACTGAAGATTACATTTAGAGTTGAGAGAAGATTTATGAACCCCAACCAGCCCAGGTAAAAGCAGTCAGGTACCACTACCAAATAATATATTTACAGCTGTAATGCTTTGGAGAGTATTGTGGTGTGTGTTTGAGAATATGGTGGGATAATTCAAGACCCTTTGAAGTTTATTGCCATATGCACAAAATCTTACTTCCAGCAGTATTCACAGACCAATAGACTCAGACAACACAATATATTCTACATAAAGTTTACAAGACAGCAAAAGGAAAAAGACTACGCAAATGAAAAAAGGCAAGAACACAATTAGAAAACAAGTCCATGGTAGTGCAAATGGTAGTCTGTTGTGTTCTGTTATTGAGGTATGATTACCCAGGGGCGGAAATTGCTCCATGAAACATGGGGGGGACACACACAGATTCTTGGTGCGCGTGAGGCTTCGGAGCCTTCAGCCGTGGGCCCTGTGGATGGTAACATCGGGAGCTGACCTGTTTAAGAAGGAACTGCAGATGCTGGAAAAATCTAAGGTAGATAAAAATGCTGGAGAAACTCGGTGGGTGAGGCAGCATCTATGGAGTGTCTGAAGAAGGGTCTCGACCTGAAACGTCACCTATTCCTTCGCTCCATCGACGCTACCGCACCTGCTGAGTTTCTCCATCATTTTTATGAGCTAAATTATGACCAAAAAAAGATCTCAAGTACAATAGAAATTAAAACTAAATGCATAGGTAGTTAAATTTGCCACAAAAGTACATACCTAAAATGTATTAATAACTTGTCCTTAGGAACAGAATTGCTTCTGTCAGATCCTCTTTCATTGAAGCCCTTCAATCTGATTTAATTATTTTCAGTGCAGAGAACAGTCACTCCACGCTGACCTGAGTGGGTGGTGTGGCTGTTACTATCATAGCTGCAAATTTGACTATTTCTGGATAAGCAGGGATGACTTCTTGTACTACAAGTTTAGATGAGCGATCATATTTCTCTACTTCTTTCAAACCACCAAGAAAATCTTGCTTAAATTCCAATAGTTTAACATCAAAAGGCTGCATTCGCACGTTTAAACGGGAACGCTTTGCTCTTGACTGTTCAATTTTATCTAAATATTTTGCAATATCTGACCATCATTTTAAGAGGATGAGAAGGATTTGGTACTCCCATCTTCATTTTGTGTTTCTGACTTTTCAGGTAGTAGCCCTTTTATCCAAACTGCGACATCACAGAGTGCCTATTTTGCTTTGGCAATTTGATCTTCACTCAACAAGATTCGGTTCATTGGATCTATGTAGATAGCAGCTAACAAGATCTGATTTTCAAGTAGCAGACCCTCTCTTTTCTTCATTGACGATACAATTCTTTCAGCAATTCATCCTCCAGCTTTGGATAGGTGAAATATTAAATGTTTCCACTCCCATAGGAATGTACCAGGAGTTAAATCCTCTGCTTGCAGCTTTTTGGTGACTGCATGAGGGTGAGCAAGCAGAGCTTCTAATTGTGATACTAACCTCCATTGAATTTTAGTCAGTAAGACACTGGGATTATCAATGTCTTCTAGAAAGGGTTTTAGGTCATGCAAACGCTTAACCATCTTATATGTGCTGCCCCAGAGAGTTGCTTGGTCCAAAATAGCTCCCTTTCCTGCACATCTCTGGAGGATAGCATCAATTTTAGAGGTCCTGGCTACTGTGGCAACTTGCCTCCCCTTACCTATCAGAGTAGCTGGATGGCGTTCTTTCAATCCATCTCTTATTGCTAGTTGCAATGTATGTACAGCACAACGCATATGTTGGATTAGACAGAGCTGAGATACCTCCTCAACAATATCATCTGACGTTTCATCATTATGTTCTATTTCTGCTGTTTCAGTTTCAGAATATCCCTTTCAGTAGTGACTTTTTCTTCTTCAACTTTATTCATCTTTTCTATTGTGCTTAGCATATTTGAAGCATTATCAGTGACGATGCATGGAATCTGGTCTTTCTTAATTTCAAAATCTTTCAAAATTTCTTCCACTACGTTCTGGAGTTAAATGTTCTCATGATGTGCATTGGTGTCCTTTACTCCTAATGTCCGAGTTACTATTTTATTGTTTTCATCAACAAATCTAGCATTGATGGCAAAATAGTTAACTCTGTGACTATTGGCACACGGCAGATGGCAGCACCGATGTGATTTCTTATTCTCTCGGGTGGAAATAAAGTGTGCGGTTTGTTTAAAAAGCGGGATTTGTTTTCTGATTTACGTAGTCTCTGAAATTTATGTTGAGGTCTAAGTCGGGACTTTTTTACCGACTCCTGCTCCGACTCCGACTCGACGACTCCAACTCCACAGCCCGGGTGCTTAGTCAAGCATGCGTTCGTGCACACAACACTTGCAGCAATTGTGTATGCATCTGGCTGGATTAATTTCTATTGTATTGTACAATGAACTATTCCAGCAGCCAAAATCTTGTACTGTATTCCTTTCAGATGGAACAAAGCTCTATGCAGCAAATATGTCAAGCATCTAATTGAACATTTATTGTCTAATTTATTCATGTTTTTGGCACAGTAATGAACTTTAACAATCGCAGTTACATGTATTTATGAAGCGCCACTGCGTAATAAAATATCGCAAAATGCTTCACAATGTGCTTATCAAATAAGAATTTGGCAGAGTTCCACCCTCACTGATTATTGGATGTTATATTAGCTGTTCTGACAAACCTAATTGAATAGCCTCAAAGTTCATATTGAGTGAGATCACTCAGGGTTGCATGAGATTGAGCAGATGACCAAAGATGATTGTTTGGTTGATAGAACAAGAAAGCAGATACATTAGCATTCGACGAGAGGAATCCATTAACAATATCGGCTAACGTTGCAACAAAAAGAAAATTGGTGGTCCGTGGTTTGATTGAAAGAGCATGAGTCTCATGTTTTGAACTTGGAGCAAGCATATAAGGAGTTCAGAGTGGATCTTGAGGAAAATGTGATTGGGGAGCAAGAAACATGGAAAGGTATGGACGTGAACTATGAGAAATGGGGTTGTGATAGGCCAGTACGAATCTTAGAAACAATGAGAACTCTTATTATTAAAAGTGGTGTCTGAAGGAGAAACAAATAGCTCAAGAAATCAACTTGTGGCAATAAGAAAAATTCTTTCAAATCCTTTGATCTTGGAATAATGCAGTTTTAGTAAAAGGAAAGCATGTGGCAACGTGGTCCAGTCAAATCTGACATTGATGCCGAACCGATTTTCTGCTGGAGATATTTCAACCCTTAATCCTTTGATTTCAGAACATAGGGTAAAGGTAGACCTTGAAATGTGATGATAAGTTTTTTTTATTAGAGACAAAGAGCATCTTAGGGTTGTGATTCACCAGATCACTAGCTGCAGTGATATGGTTAGAGGACTGAAGGCTTGAAAACTGGCATTTTGGAAGTTATTTCAGGGGAAGCTTGTTCCAGAGCCATACCCAGAGAATTGGTGTTTGGAGAATTAGGATATGAGGTACAGGAGTAGACAGTAAAACATGAAAAAAAAACCAAGTCATTTCATTTTATAGTTCTAATGATAGTAGAAGGGCCAGGTTAAATGGTAAGATTAATGGGATGGCTTTGACTCTGGAGGGAAGAGATCGTAAATAATTGGACAATCAATGAGAGGAGAAAGGATTTGAAAGGTTGAGTAAATGGTTGAAATTGTCTTGAGTGAGTAACCATTCAATGGTGGTTGAGCAAAGAAAGCAGAACAAAGTAAATCCATCTACAAACGTGGCATGAGATGTTTGTAGATGGTAAAGATCGATTTGATGTCCTGATGTCTTCATATATTATTGACAGAGGAATACCACTGTTCAAGACACCAGGAATAATTCCTGTGTCAATCTTAAAAATACTGCCATAGAATCTATTACACTCTTTTGGAGAGGATAGACAGGACTTTGGCTGAACATCTTATTTGAAAAAGCATTTTGTTAATATTGTGTAGAATTCTTCACTCTCCATCATTGGACTACCATCAAACATTATTCCAAATAGAGCACCACCATATCTTTATACAGTTCAAAGGAAATTTGGGGGAATATTATTGTTATTCATGATTGAAATACAGCATGAGGTAAAGGGGTTTGAGTTCAAATTGAGTCAAGAGATCTCATAAATGTAAGAAGAGCTTTTTAATCATTCATCTTGGTTGAAGAAAATTGACGTCTTCTCTAAATTTAGCTTTGACGAATAAGTGGCTCTTTCTTGCCTTTTTTTTTAAAAACTCTGTGGTTTTCCTCGTGTTGGGCATTCAGTTCAAAATACAATCAGAACCTGATAAACTTTGCACTTTGTCATTTGTTCGCTCAGAAATTTTGTGTTTGAAACCAAATTTATATCGGATTAAGATTATTAAACACTGCAGACAAAGATGTTCTTATGTTTTCAGCTCATACATGGCTTCTTTTAAACCCTTGGGGCATGTTTTCAATCAGCAATTCTATTTTGATAAAGCAGATGAAGGCTTACACTTCTGAAACCATATCCTGTTCAAATTCGGCTGTCCATTCTTTTTCTGCTATTCACAATGTCTTATTACCAAAGACGCGTCCAACCCTGATCATACCTTCTCCTCTTCTCTGATCCTGTCTGGCAGAAGGTACAGAAGCTTGAAAGTGTGCACAACCAGACTCGGGAACAGCTTCTTCCCCTCTGTTATTAGGCTTCTGAACAGTCCTTCCATGAACTAGGGTACTGTTTGATTCACCACAATTCCATTGTGGACATTGGACTCTTGTCTCTGGAACTGATGTGCTACAGTGCTGAGAACTACATTCTGCACTTTGTAATTTCCCCATTGCTCTATCTATTGTACTTAAAGTTTGACTTGATTTTATTTATGTATAACATATCTCTTCTGTTTGGATAGCATGCACCCTGTACCTCGTACCCTAAACCGTGTGACAATAATAAACCTAAACCTCCCTTTCGCGTTGTTACTTATTTTTCATCGTGTACATCTTCCACCATGAACCTTCAAGTATAGTCTATTTTAACCTTGTGTTCTGTCCTGGACCTGTGTGCATTCCTACATTCCCTTCTTTTCTCAATCTAAAACTACTGATACCTTTCTGTTTGCAGTGATCTTCTTGAATCCCTCAGTTTTTCTTTCCCTCATCTCTCCCCGTTCACTTTCAAAAGATTCTGTAAAAGCTTATCTCTTGTTGAAGAAAGCTTTCTGTCTACTTTTAGTTCTCTCTCTCTCTCTCTCTCTCTCTCGTCTTTTGCTTGAGACCACAACACCTTCCGTCACTATCTCTCACCTTAAATGTTGACATGCTTAATTAACTTAGAAGTGCAAGATAAATTTGTTGGCGTCTCCATGTTAAATATTCAATGGTCTGTTCATACACGAGTACACGCTTTCTAGTGTGTGTGTGTGTGAGAGTGTAAAACATGAGGGGGGGGGTTCAGTCATTGCCATTTCAGAAGTTGGATGACATTTTTGCCTCTTTTCCTTTGTCACTTTATTTCTTAGATTCAACCTGCTTTAACCCATCCTTGTTTCTCCAAGCTTTATATTGCCTCTGTAAACCTAAGGGGAAAGAAAGGCAAACTTGTGCTGCTCCATTGATGATTCAAACTTTTTTTTTTTCCTTGGTTTCCTGGCCAATATTTATTATTATTCCTTTATTTATAAATTAACATCATTAAAATCAGACTATTTGGTCATTATGAAGTTTCTTACTGTACATTAACCTGCATATTTTTAAATTGTGACAATGCCTTTTTCTCTTCCATAGTATTTTGTTCATTGTAATATGCTAATGATAAACTGAAGGCTTGAAAGGACTGTACATATGCAAGTCTTTTTAACTTGTAATGTGTGTGGTTGTGCATAGACATGTATTTATAGTCTCCTAAATTATATTTATGCTCCTTCTGAATGCCAAAAAACACATTTTGACCATTTCAAAAACATTCTAAGCGTAAGTGATAAATTATTACTTGGATCACATGACCTAATTTGAAAGCATAAATTTGCCAATCAAATCTCAGTAGTGGTTTCTGTGGAGCTACAGCAATAAGCAAAGCAGTTATTTAAAGCAGCATGATACAGGAGAACGTACATTCTGACTTCAACGTGTAACAGGAAGCCAGCAGGGCCTGAGAATAATCCTTTGAACATGATATGGCTTGCCTAACTCCTCACCCTGCAGAATTGTGGAAACATTATCTTGGAGGCTCTGATAATGTGTATCTTTGCTTTCAAAGAAGGTATGTCACAATGCAAATGATATGTACTTTTAAACAATAAATGTAGTAGTCTATGGATGCTTCTGAATGTATTTGATGCCGAGGTCTAGCGTTATCTTCATAGACTGATGTGGATCTGTTAGGATCATGACCATTTGTATTCTTGTTTGCTGCTAGATTTGTGCATATGAGCTTGAAATTAAATGGAAATCTACACACTGGGTGTATCTAGCACAGATAGAAAAAGAGCATAATATTTGAGGAAAGATGAGGTCTTGAAGTGAGCAAGTCATTTCTTTTTAAAATACATGCCCCCAGCTGTGGTACAGTTGTGGGAAATTGCTTTACTTCAGAAATAGAATTTGCATAAATAGTAACTGAAAATTCTTGTACATTTTTATAAAAGCATAATTAAGGGCATAATTGTAGTATCAAGCTCTCCTACTTTTATTCTACATTTGTACTTTACGGATAATTTATTTTATAAAATGATTATTTCAAGGTTTTCCATCGAGATTTCTCTGCCTTCTGGGTCAGCATAAGCTTTTCAATCCAGGGATGAATACAAGCCAAGGAATCTTAGATCTCTTTAATGCCCAGTTTGTTTTGGAACTTGGTTTCGGTTGCAGTTTTAGTTGGAATTTTATTTGTTATCATTACTGATTTTAGTTGGGATAAGTCAAGTCACTTTTATTTCTATAGCACATTTTAAAAACATCTCTCGTTGGCCAAAGTGCTTTACATTAGAAACTGCTTTGATGAGCGAGAATGATTTATTTACAGTCTAGATGCGCTGTTGATGCAAAAGTGGGAAAAAGTATCAAAAGTGTTGAATCTGACTTTTTTTTAACCAGACTACAAACCATTTTAAAGTTCTGATCTAGTCAGCCATTTCAAACACAGTGGATAGGTTTTCCTGCTTAGAGAGATTTAGGTGATTGAAATAATCAAATACATCTGCCAGATATGCAAGCTTAGCACGATGTTGGAAATTGTGAAACTATTCTACCAAGGCAGAAAGCTTCAAGTTCACATTGCATTTCAGTCAGTTTCAAACTTTCCAAGGGGGAAAATATCACACTTCAGCAAATAAAAGTAGGTGATGGTCACCTGCAATTCCATTTCACTGCAGCATAGGCGTGACAACTGAGAAAACGTTGCGGTCGAGACCCTTCTTCAGACGAAGTCTGGTATGAAGAATGGTCTCTACCCGAAACATCACCCATTCTTTCTTTCCAGAGACGCCTGTCCCGCTGAGTTACTCCAGCATTTTGTGTCCATCTTCAGTGTAAACCAGCATCTGCAGTTCTTTCCAACGTTATTCATAGTTTTAATTATGTGACAAAGTGGTTGTTAAAGCTCGAGAGGCAATTGCTTGGCTATCAATATCTCTGCATGAATGCAGCAATTTGTTGCTTCAGCATCTGGTGCATTTTCTCTCCCTCTGGCCACGGCACCTAAATGTCCACGTCATTGCAGCTGCTCACCAGTGCACATCCCTGTTTAGTCTGAAGAAGGGTCCCAACCCAAATTCTCCAGAGATGCTGCCTGCGGGCTGTGTTACTCCAGCCATTTTTGTCTATCCTCCAGCATCATCCTTTGGAATCCATGCCCTAAATATATTTTGTGCTTAATTCAACATATTCAACATATTTCAGCATCAGTCGTTTTTTTCTGGCAGTTCTTCACAGTGCAGTAAATCTAAATGGAAGGCCCCTTCAAAGTCGTGTAAACTGACTCGTCCAACTGCATTGCAAACTCGCCTGATATCCCAGCAGTTGTTTAAGATTACAATATTAGTGATTCAATGTGAGACAATAAGATTTGACAAAGAAATTTTGATAATTTTCTCAGTATTTATTACCCAAAGATGAATGATGGATATGTATTATTGAAGGCATTATTGTCATCATCTATTGTAAGGGGTGATTTACATTTGGCAGTCTAGTGAGCCGGGAGATCAGCTTTTGATGTAACTTCATTTGTCATTATCGCAGAATGTATCTTTGGTTGAGGTGCCACTTGATCACAGGGCTTCCACACCTCAATTTTTTTTTCCTGAAATAGAATTCCAAATTACCTGGAATTTGATGGTATTTCCCGGCCCAGTAAGCCTTCCCCAACTGGACATGTGCGATATCGGGCCCACTGCGCATGCGCGGGGAGACCGCGTCACCGGCGCCATTTTCAATTGTGACGCGGCTGACGGGCCTCCCCCAACTGCGCAGGCGCGGATGGTCGTAAATATACAGGTACATACTTTTTTCCCCGCAAATCACCCCGCGGGCCTGATTGGACCCCTTCGCGTCCGCACATGCGCAGTTGGGGCGGCAGTCGCACATGCGCTGTTGGGGAAGGCTTACCGGGCTGGGAAATTTCCCGAAATTATTTCATTTCCCTAAAATTACCTGAAGACAACCAGAATTTCCCTAAATTTCGGGTAATTTCCTTCAAAGTGGAAACACTGCTTTATCATGCTACTGGTGGAAAAATCACACTTGCTTTTGTTTTAAATTTGTCTGTTCTCAGGGTAGTGAATCATTTGGTAAAGTTTCATGGTATTATTTTTAAGAATTGCACAGCTCTGGTTTGTGACATTTTTCTTAGGGGACGGGAAAAACAATCCTTATTTTATGTTATCTAGTGCGTATTTCCTGTTGCAGGCCAAACACTTCCTCCTCTGTTCTATGATGTCATTCGTGTCTCATTTCTGTAATTTCCCAAGGTGGTTACTGGCTGTCAAGGATCAAGGATCTGCTCTATGGAATTTAATGCTCAAATATTGGTGGGTACATGTGAAGTGGCACTAAACACATGCACTATCTGTCCTGTCATGCTCACAATTGGACTCTTGGCTCACAGCTTCCCAACTTGTTTCTTGGCCACTCTGTACCTCCCTCCCATATTTCTGGCTATATTCTGACTTCCAATTCCCAATCTCAGCCACTGACCTGGTAGATGCACCCATTCCCAAGTTCCAGCCATGTTTCTGTCCACATTCCTGGCTCCAGGTCTCCAGTTCTTATTTAAAAATCATTATATTCATCATTTTACTTGCGTGTTTAGTGCTAGATTTTGGTCCACTTGAGTGGGCATAAAAGATCTCTGCTTATCTTCTTTCTAGAAAGACAACACTTTGTCAATGTAGGACTTCCTCAGTGTAGGCCAAGATGTTTATGCAAAAGTGGAGGTGTGAACCCATCACCTGCTGACACAGGCAAAGTTGCGCTCGGAACCAAGCTAGACACTCTTTCAGCAGATAAAATATGTTTGTCCTTTTATTTCAGAAATCGCACAAAAGTAATTTGGGGAGACTGATGATGTGCAGTTTGTATTTCCTTAACTATATATGCCATTGAGGTAGGGTCGGGGGGAGTTCCCCCCACCACGGGTACCATGTAATCCCGTGCTACCCGCTCCATGGTCGGATAGTCAGCGACTAAACCGTCTCCCCCACCTTGTTTGCCAGGTGAGGAGGGGGCTATGGACCAGCAGGACCAAAAACAAGATCTGTCAAAGGGCGGATGAGCTTCTAGCGAGCCAACAGCCATTCACACTTCAGTAGAAGTTGCGACCACGGGGGAACAATGGAGGAGGACTGACTGTACTTTGTGTCTTCCACCACAGTGAAGAATGCTGTGGTGGATGTTTGTGAGTGGCACAGTGGGGCAGCTGGTAGATCTGCACCTGACAGCTCAAGACCCAGGTTCAAACTTGATCTCTAGGGCTAACAGTGTAGAGTTTTCACATTCTCCACGTTTCATCCTATACCCCAAGTTGTAGGGAATTGGCTATTGTAAATTTCACCCGAGTATGTAGATGGAAATGTAGAGAGAATAAAATGGGATTAGTGCAGGGCAGGATAGAATGTATGGGTACTTGATGGAAGTGGAAACCAGTGGAAACATCCTTTCCACATCCACTCTATATTTGCTTTTCATTATTCTGTAAGTTTCAATGAGCTCCCCCCTCAACCTTCTAAACTCCAGCGAGTAAAGGCGCAGTGCTGTCAAACACTCATTATATGATAACCCACCATTCCTGGAATCATTCCTGTAAACCACCTCTGAAGCCTCTCCAGAGTCAGCACATCCTTCCTCAGAGATTGGGCCCATATTTGCTCACAGTACTCCAAATGCGGCCTGACCAGTGGACTTGGTGGGCCACGAGACCTATTATTTCTATCGTCTCTCTTTTAAAAAAAAAAAATCCAGGCAATTGTTGGCCGCATAATTTTCAAGGGTATTTGCCCTTTGAGTTGCTAATATTCCCAATGGGATTTGGACTTTGATAGGCGTTTCAAAATCAAAATTGTTTAAAAAAAAAAAGGAATCAGAAAGGTTTTGTGAAATATTGCAACCAGTTTAAATGCACTCTTGACACAATGTTGACATTCTGAACGTTGAATCCTACAATCTCTGTTCACGGCTCCACGGTGAGCCACGTGATGATTTGAGCATAATATAGTCATCCTTTGACGAAACGAGTGCTGTGGACCAACAGACTCAAACATCCAAGAGGATATGCAGAAGGATGTGGTGCTGATGCATGCAACTACTGTAAGGACTCCAAGGGGAACAGTTACAGTTATGGGTGGCATAGTGGGGCATCTTCTATAGCTGCAGCTTCAGAGCTCAAGAGTCCCATGTTCAATCCTAATGTCCAGTGATAACTGCAAAGTTTGCACATTCACCAGAAATTGGTTCTGTTGCTGCTTTAAAACAAAATCTGGTCGGTATTTTTTGAAGAGCAGTAACGTTCTCAGTCTCCTGACCAATACCTCACACCTCACCAAACAGGTTTGAATCTATTTGAATGGTTTTATCGTATGGCCTTTGTCCCATATAGTCTTACCTTGCCAAACAGCCTTGTTTGTCCTGCCCCTCCCCCTACCCTCAACTTACTCCCTAAGCTAACTTCCAGTCCTAGTATAATGAAAATAAGTTTTAAAGAAACCACAATTACATTGCTGACCCTGTGGTTTTCCTCGCAGGTTACTTTAGCCTGGGGATTAACATTGCATTCCTAACATCTGTCTCCAAGAGATTCCTACAACATTTTGGACAACCTAATTCCTGTTTGTGTGACACTGCCCTGTCACCTTTCAGCAAAGGTAAGCTTCATATCTTGCATTTCCTCACAAGTGCTTTGGGAACGTAAGTTCAAATACATATGCATGTGTATTAGGAAGATAAATGATTCACTGACATTTAACACTGGAGGATTTTAAATTCAGGTTCGGGAGGTCTTACTGCAATTAAATGGAACATTGATGTGATCACATCTGGAATGTTGTACACAACTTTCCAACTCGTTGTCTAAATATGACTATTTACTACAGTCAAGTCAAGTGAGTTTATTGTCATGTGTCCCTGATAGGACAATGAAATTCTTGCTTTGCCTCAGCACACAGAACATAGTAGGCATTTACTACAAAACAGATCAGTGTGTCCATATACCATAATATAAATATATACACACATGAATAAATAGACTGATAAAGTGCAGATAATGGGTTATTAATAATCAGAATTTTGTCCGAGCCAGGTTTAATAGCCTGATGATGGCTGTGGGGAAGTAGCTATTCCTGAACCTGGTTGTTGCAGTCTTCAGGCTCCTGTACCTTCTACCTGAAGGTGTGGCCAGGATGGTGTGGGTCTTTGATGACACTGCCAGCCTTTTTGAGGCAGTGACTGCGATACAGAGGGTGTGCAATGAAGATTATCACACTGTTCGTGGGATGCTATTCAATCAAATGAGGAGAGACTGAGCAGGTTAAGGAGAATGAGAATCCCCCCTAATTGCTTCAAATGCAAAGGGAAACTATATTAATTCTTGAAGTAGGAAAGAGGATTGTTGTACATTGTTGTTTGTACTATACAGTGGAGCAAGAAATAGTCAATGCTGAACTGTGCTTGGAGACCTTGTTGTCTCCTGTTGGGTGTAATTTTGCACAATAGCTTCTAGCCAAAATGTCTCAAGGTTTTCAGTGTTGCTGTTCAACTAAATTCTGTCTGCAAAATATTGGTGCAGGTGTGAAAATGAGTTAATGCAATGGTGCACAAATAAAATAAAGAGATTTATTCTGGAAAATAAAATAAAGAGATTTATACTAATAAATGTGAAGTCATTCACTTTGGGAAAAAAAATGATAGGGCAAGTTATTTTCTAAATGAGGTGGAGCTGCGTTGTAATGCAACGCAAAGGGATCTAGGGGTAGTAGTACATGAATCACTAAAAGTTAGTATGCAGGTGCAGCAAGCAATCAGGAAGGCCAATGGAGTTTTGGCCTTTATTGCTAGGGGGATTGAGTATAAAAACATGGAGGTCTTGCTGCAGCTGTACACAGTATTAGTGAGACCACATTTGGAATACTGTGTACAGTTCTGGGGTCCATACTTAAGAAAGGATGTACTGGCCCTGGAGGCAGTGCAGCGAAGGTTTACAAGATTAATTCCTGCAATGAGGGGATTGACATATGAGGAAAGGTTAAGTAGGCTGGAACTCTACTCTTTGGAGTTTAGAAGAATGAGAGGCGATCTCATTGAAACATATAAGATCGTGAGGGGCCTTGATCGGGTGGATGCACCGAGGATGTTCCCAATGATCGGGGAAACTAGAACTAGGGGACATAGTTGTAGAATAAGAGGGGGCTCTTTTAAAACTGAGATGAGGAAGAACTTCTTCACCCAGAGGGTGGTTAATTTATGGAATTCACTGCCCCAGGGAGCAGTGGAAGCAGAAACATTAAATATATTTAAATCTAAAATAGATGTTTTTTTAGCTGCCAAGGGGATAAGGGGCTACGGGGAGAGGGCAGGGAAATGGACCTAGGTATGGTTAGTATAGTAAGACCTGAGTGATCTCCTGGACAAGTGTCGATCGCCTGGATTGGGGTCGGAGAGGAATTTCCCGGATTTTTTTCCCGAATTGGACCTGGGTTTTTATCCGGTTTTTTGCCTCCCCCAGGAGATCACGCGGTTCTTGGGGTGGAGAGGGGTGATAGCGATATAAAGGGGAGGGTAGTGTCTTGTGTTCTGTGTCTTGTGTCTACTGTTTGTGGGTAAGGGTGTCTGTTTAGTGTTCAGCCATGAGCGAATGGCGGTGCGGGCTCGATGGGCCTGGTGGTCTACTCTCGCACCTACTTTCTATGTTTCTATGTTTCTATGGAGTGAGTAAAAGGAAAAAGGTGACCTTTCAGATATCTTTGTGGTTTCTAAAGGGAGAGAGGCAGAAGTCAGGAAATTATAGCCTTGTTAACTTCTGCTTTGGACAATGTTCGAAGCTATAAATAAACATATTATAACAGGGCGCTCCGAAAATTCAAGGCAATCTGGCAAAGTCAACGTGGTTTTATGGAAAGGAAATAACATTTGAGGACTTTTTATAGAACAAAATAAATAATATGCTATGGATAAGAGTGAATTGGTGGATTTACTCCACCTAGATTTCTAAAAGGCATTTGGTGCTGCATGGAGTCATTGCAGAATCTAAAAGCACATGGTGTAGCTCGCGGCATGGCATGGATTGAAAACTTGCTGGCTAAATAATGCATAAATGGATCTTTTTCCAGTTGGCAGGATGTAATTGTTGGTGAACCACAAGGATTGGTGAGGATTACTGCTGGCACTTCTGTTTTTTTTTTACATTTTGTATAATTAATTGCATGAAGGTGTTGAACGTATGTTGACTGAATGTACTGACAGCACAAGGACAGGTTGCAATTACAGGAGAAAAAAATGTTAAATAGAAACAGAAAACACTGGAAATATTCAGCAGGTCAGGCAGCATCTGCGGAAAGAGAAGCAGATAATATTTCAGGTGAGGGACCCTCTGAAGGGTCCAAGAGCTGAAGTATTAACTGCTTCTCTCTCCATACATGCTACCTGACCTGCTGAATGTTTCCAGGATTTTCTGTTTCTATTTTGCATTTTTTCCTCTCTCCTGTAATTGCCCAGCTACAGCTACAAGCTTGGGTGCAGTGCGCAAGCTAAATAATTAGGTCACTGAGGTTGACTGTCTTGAGCTGGTCCGAATTCTTCCATTATATCAGCTTCCTAAATGTTTTTAATTTGAATCTTAAACTAATAAACAGATGATTTCAAGGATAATGGTAGCCATTTATAAAGCACTTTTAATGTCATGAAAACTTTGCAAAGAACATAATTGAAGCATTGTTAAGCAACAGATTTGATAATACCACAAGGTTCACATGACTAACTGCTTGGACAAATAGACAGGTTTTGAAAACCATTCTTTGTGTTTTTGGAAGGAATTCTGTCCCTGATTTGTGTATTGGCCTTTATAACTTATTTTTTTCATTCTGATTATTCTGATTATATGTTAACCATAAATCTCTGTAAGGTGTCCTTGAGACCTCGGTATAAGGTGCCCATAAATAAAATTCATTATTATTATTATTATTATTCTAACAAACAGCACAGTAGAAAATTGTAAAGGATTACAGAAGGAATCCCAGACCAGTTGAAATCTCAAATAATTTGGTGGAGGGATTAACTTTCAAATATGAGCAAGAAGTCTGAATTGGAGGAGTGAAAGAACTGTGGCAGGTTAAAGAATTGGCAGAGGTTACAAAGACAGGGATTTTAAAACGAGGAAATAAGAAAATGCTCCAGCCATTTGCATCCTTGAGTTAATGTTTTGTGGAGTGCCCCCCTTGGTCAAGGCTTTTATTTTTTTAAACATAAATGTTTCTTCCTGCCCCGAGCAATTAAAACCAACTTTTGTTGGTAGACACCAAGCAAGCCAAGGTAGAGAGTATATTTTATTTGTAATTTCCAAAAGATCTATTTCATTGCAGCACAACAATACTTAGATTTTTGATTGTCTAATTAATTTAAATGCTTTGCTGTAAACAAAATTAAGGTCAATTGGGTAAATGAGTTATGAAATTTTGGAATTCTTCAGCTTCAGAAATAATATAATGCTTTAAAAAATGCCCAGAATTTTTATGACACTGGTATTTTGAATTATCTTTTTTGGTAAGCAATTTACAAAAATATGCAAGATCCCAAGAGATGGATATGGGGAGGATGTTTCCTTTTGAAGTAAAATCTAGAAACAGGGGTCACCCATGTAAGAAAGATGGGATTTTTTTTTCCCCTGCGCGTCATGAATATTTGGAACTCTATTCCTGGCTGTGTGGACTTTGAATATTTTTAAGGTAGTGCTAGATTCTTGATAAGAAAGGAAGTGAAAGGTTACTGGGGGTCAGTGGGAATGCAGAGTTCAGATTTTATTCAGTTAAGATCTTATTATAAATTCAACTCTGAACATTGGTCCGGGCTCCAGGGGTTTCTGCTATTTCTGCTAAATTTCAATTGAGCTGTGTGAGCAGACAAGAAAATAAGCGTTTTGTCACGCTTAGACCAAGAATGAAGCTTCTTGGGAGGAGAGGTTTAGGGATGGACTCCAGAGTTTGGTTGGTTTGGTTATGGTGGAGAGATTAATAATCTGGGATACACAAGAGGCAGGAATTGGAATAATGCAGAGAACATGACAGGGAATGTAAATAAACTGTTGCGTTTTATTTCCAAATAATTGGAACAATGTATTCCACTTTGATTTGGAGTTGTTTCTGCGTTACTGCCTTCCTTACTCTGTGAGGATAAAGGCCAGTGAAATCAAACAGTTCACAGTAATTATTGCCCCCAGTGTTTTGCTCTTAGAGATGGCAATCCTTAAGAATGAAGTACCAATAAAGGCACCATTGAGGAATAATTATCTTTGATCTTAAATACATTGCTGTAACACAGGTCCGCTACAGCCAGTACATTCTGTACTTGTGGTAGGTATATTTGTGAATATGTAACAGAGACCATGACGTTGGAAAACAAAGAGAGCAGCATTAAACAGTTTGATTTGACTCGCATTACCAGTGTTTAACCCAGAATTAACCTTGCTCTTGTTTAATGTTAGCTGGCTGTTTACTGGCTCTTTATAGTGGGGGGGGGGGGGGGGTCTGTTTTACTGGTTAATGATGGAATTTAAAAGTCAGTAAGATAAGCAGAGTAAGAGAGTATACATTTATCTTTTAGATATTTCATTAACAGCACAAATTCGATGAACTGAATAGTCCCCTGTGTTATTCAGTGAGTTCTTTGAGACTGATTTTTATTTTCTGGAGCTGGGGTTTGCAAAATCAAGAAATTGATGAACTATTTCAGACCTACCTTTAAATTAGGAACACCGGATATTTGGAATTAAAAAAATGTTGGAAAGAATAATATTGGTCCAAGAGTAAACAATTGGACAGAAATCCTAAGAAATTGAACAGAATGAGAAGCAAAAACTGAATTACCAGCTATGTGGATTCAAGATAACAAGGCACAGTTGAGGTGAATACCATTGAAACGCTTTATTTATTTATTTATTTATCTATCCATTTTTATTTATTTATTTATTCTTTATTTCGAGCAGAATAAAAGATTAAAAAGCAAGTGTGAAACAGCATACAAAAAAACAAAACAAGAATATTTATAAATAAATGAAATCGTATGTGTCCGAAAAGTAGCAGGAAGAAGCCAAAGCTTATTAATTCCCACCCCTTATTCAACTGCATATAATTATCTTATACAAATTTAGCAGCTATATGTACACCATATGTACACCACCAGCTATATGTACACCAAATTATTTACATTTATACACTAATCAAATATTTACAAAGCCATACAAAAAAAGAGAGAAAAAAATAAAAAATAACAGAATTTGCTGGTAAGTTGGAGAGTACTGCAGAAATATATATTGAAGAAAAAGGATGAAGAAGAACGATATGCTGCTTGTGTTGACTTCAAACACTCCGGGGACTTTTGCTTTAAGGAAGTGCAAATTTCATTTAATATTTACATTTTTTTTTTAATGAGGAAATAATGTGAAACAAATACTTGGAATTTTAATTTTCAATTGGAAAACTGCCTCGCTGGCATAGAATTTTAAAGCATTTCTGCTTAGATAAGGTGAAAATCTTAGAAGATCAGAAAAAAATCCAGTTCATCATAAGCCAAAGCAATGACTGTGCCTATCTTTTGATCGTCGAAACAAGTCTCAGTTATGTAGTGCCAGCCCATGGTCTGTTGCTCGGATGTTTGAATAGGTTTCTTTCTGTTGCTATGTCATTGATATTTAGTCTGAGTGTGACATTTAGTCGGACCCCTCCCATCCAGCAAACCACCTTTTCCAGTCTCTCCCTTCAGGGAGGCGCCTTAGGTCACTTGCTACAAAATCCACCCGTTTTAAAAACAGTTTCTTCCCCTCAGCAATAAGAACACTTAATTCCCTCCAATAAATTTTTGACTTTGATGTATACAGTGTCTTGTCTATGGTTTTTATCTGTTCTTTTGCACTATGTATTGTTGGTGAGATTTGTGATTTGTGATGTGCTTTATTATTATTGTTGTTAGTGTTATTGTGCTAAAGCAGTACCATCATGTACCGAACCCAATTACCACCAACCCTGGTCGTGTGGCAAATAAAGTTTCTATTCTATTCTATTCTATTCTATTCTATTTAGATCACATCAGTTCATCTCTGGAATACAGGGGGTTGAGACCGCCCTGTATTTCAATTTTGTGTTTGTGTCCACAACACAGACATTGATGCATAGCACACCACAACACATAACTTGTTGCATTTTCCTTTAGCAATGCTGCAGAGTGTACTGCTAAAGCAAGTGCTGCTAAAACGGAGTTATGTTACTTGAAATCTACAAAAATATATGAAGACATTTAAGCATTGGGCACAGAAAGAATTACAATCACCAAAGTCTTGAAAAGATTCTTGATGGCAAGAGTTTGCCAACTTATTGTCTCCAGGAGAGACTGAATTAAGAAATGGAAAACGCCCAGCGTAAGGAATGGGCAATAGACTCTAGAATTCTGCTGCAAGCCAATCCGAAACAGATTGGGAGGTAACTTGGGCCAAGTATTATCTTTTTGCCTCTGTCTCATGAAACAATACTGAATTAATGCTGCCTGAAATTTGCCTAGCTCTCTCTTGAATTATTTTATTAGTTCACATCACTACTTGCAATTTATTTTACAGGCTCTCTGGAAGATGCCAGATCAGTTGCATGATATAAACTTGTGTATCTGAGTCCTGCTCGGTTTTCTTAATCTGTCATTAAATGATTTAATTGCTAGCTGATGAAATCTCTGAGTGATATGATAAATAACAGGCGTTGAAGTGTTAATTGCTTTGTTGCCCCAGCTCTATTCTTTTTGTTTTTGTAGGTGGTAAAATTAATAGGATGCTAGGCATTTTGGATCTCACTAACTTTGTGAATACTATTTTTCAAGTTGTGTTTGAATTGGATGACTGTCGAAAAGAATCAGCACCCTGTGAGCTAATTTTGTTGACGTGTATCACATAGACCTGCCTAGTCATTTGCGTGAAACAATATTGAATCAATGCAGCCTGAAATTTGTAGGTGCATTGCTTAGGAAAACATTGTGATGCATGTGTGCATGCTACTGATGAAAAGAAATCTCCTGCTCTCGAGCATGTAGAGACTAATGTCCCGCGGGTTTGCGGTCATTGGCGGTGAAGCGCGGCGTCGCCGGAAGAGGGGACTGCACGGCAACCGCGAGAGCGCCGCACGGATGCTGCGTGGGGGCCGAGTGATCTCCGTACGGCCGGTTCCACGAGCTTGCGGCGTCGGTAGTGGTGATCGCGGCGCTGTGGCGGCGGCTGTGGCGGTGAAAGTTGGACTCACAGCGCTCGTGCCGCACTGGCGGCGGTTGTGGCGATGCCCATGCCGCACACGTGCCTCACTGACGGCGGCTGTGGCGGTGCCCGTGCCGCACACTTGCCTCGCTGGCGGCGGCTGTGGCGGTGAAAGTTGGACTCACGGCGCTCGTGCCGCACTGGTGGTGGCTGTGGCGGTGCCCGTGCCGCACTCGTGCCTCACTGGCGGCGGCTGTGCGGTAGGAAAAGATTTTTCGACATTGTTGGTTTTTTGTGAGCACCGTGCGGTGTTGGGACCAACGCCGCACGGCCCCGGCAGTGTGCGTTTGACCGAACCCGCGGTCTCTGGCGGTCCACGAGCGGTAGATACTTCCTGTTTCACCGCCAATGACTGCAAACTCGTGAGACAGGCCTTTTAAGGAACCTCTTGAAAGCTCTGAGGGTGCAATATGTCAAAGAATTTGGAACAAACTTTATCCTAGTGTAATCCATCTTCTTGAAACACAACATGGAAAGTTTTGCAGTGTTTCATGCAATCCCCAATTCTGGCATTGAATAAAATGTTAATTGAAACTATTTCATCACCATTCTATCCTGGTAGTTTCACCTCAGGCTTCATATGTTATCAATGTGATCAACGACTGTGTTTCAATACTGTTGCAGGTCTGAAGCTGTTGTTGTAGAGTGAGCCATTGTAAAAAAAAAATGCCGTGTTTATTTAAATTACCAGTTATCCATGGAATCTGGAAGAGTGAATGAGGAACAATACTGCTGCCCAAAAGACACAAGAATCTCTAAATTTGATAGAACAATTTAATTAATAACTTTCAGCAAAAAACAAACTGCTGGAGGAACTTGGTGGGTCAGGCAGCATCTGTGGAGAGAAATGGACAGATGATGTTTCGGGTCGAGGCCCCTCTTCACACTGATGGGGTAGAAGGGGATAGCTTGTGGAAAGAGGTGAGGACATTGGGTGGGGCAAGAGCTAGCAAGTGTTGGGTGGATCCAGGTAAGAAGGGATTGATTAGCAGATGAGTCGGGTGGGGGAAGCTAGGGTAGACTTAAATACTAAGACTCGAGTGGAGAAGACAAAAGGGTACAAATTGTATCATCTGATAAGAAAGAATGTTGGGGATTGAGGAATTAATTGCAGAACTGGAGTTGGGGGGGGGGGGGGTGAGTAGAAGGGGACAGTGGTTGGCAGGGAAAAAAAATTAGGAAGCCAAAGTAGGGAGGGTTGGGTGATGAGCAGTTGGAGTCAAAGGAGGAAGGGGAAGGAACTGGGTGACAGGCAGATGAGTCGGGTCGTATAGATAGTTACCAAGGCTGAAAGGTCTCAACCCGAAACATCGTCTGTCCATTTCACTCCACGGGTGCAGCTTGATCCGTTGAGTTCCTCCAGCAGTTTGATTATTGCTCAAGATTCCAGCAAGTGCAGGCTCTTTTGTCTTTATTTCATGGCATTGTTACAGGATATACATGGGCCATTCATCCTGACTGCACGAGTGCTCTAGAGTGAAATTAAACTATTGATCCAACAGGTTGTTTAACAGATGGCTGTTTTGAGGCCCTTTTGGTATCAAATAAGCTTTTACTGATTTTAAAAAAAAAATTATGAATAGTTAGTCATCAGAACATACAATGAAAAGCTTGACCAAGTGGGTAAAGTAGTTTGGTATTTCTGTTGAGATGTCACCAGTGTCCAAGAGCTGTGAGCCACTTGTTGACCATTGCCTGTTATTAAGAATAACATTTCGTACTTATGTTTTGAATCTACCAGTTGCTACTCATTTTCCACTCTTGCATTTCATATCTGAACTTCCTTTGCCCTTACCACCACCTCCCAGCCCTCAACCTTCTGCTCAATGTCAGTAATGCAATAATCCAGCGTTTGACAATTCATTTTAATTGAAGATGCAATCTTTGAAAACATGGTTCTTGGAAATAATAGGTTAGAACAATCAAGTATGTTTCACATGACGTTTTGTGAAATATTTCATGTTGCTCACATCTGTGTTTATGTTCCCTGCCAGTAATCTGAGGGTTAAAGAATAGAAAGCTGATGCTGGCACTTTTCTGAATTAGAGGATTTCTGTGACAGTGTTAGCTGCGCAGTAACAGATGTCATTGTGCCTTCCATGATTTTAAAGGAGTGAAATTCCTTTTATTTGAGTAGCTCGGTCTATAGTGCTGTTACGATACACCTGTGTTGTTCCAGAATCTTGAATGTTTTGCTATAAAAGTTTATTGTATTTCAAGCAACCCCAAGAACACTATCAATTATGTGAAGATTACAACGTATTCATATTACCGTTTTGCGAATCTGCTATTCATAAAAAGGAGTCCCATTTTGATCCTGAGGAAACAAGTGGATACCTTTTTCGTTTTCTTGCAAGATCTGGATCTTGTTCCAAATCTACTCCTAAGCCATGCGGATACTACATCTAAACACTCAGCCCTTGGGTTTCAACAGGGCTGAGACGGCGGTTTGCAGACTTATTTATTCTAGGTCAAGACCCCGTGCAGTCTTGCTGCCAATAGACATGGAGTTGGGGCTCTATGTTCAGAAGATTAAATGCATGCAAAAGAAAAGGTAAGTTGTTTTTGCACAGTTTAAAAAAAAAAAAAAAATGCTAACAACACTAGTATGCGTGGTGATCCATTTCAATCAATGTTTAACACATAAATCTTCACACATATTGAGGGCTTGTACTATACTGTCTGTTACTTTGACAAAATAAATCCACAATCCATAAAGGCGACCACCTCACTTAGTGTTTGCCTTTTGCTTCTCATAAAATATGTTTTGCATTTAGAAAGACTGGGAGTATGTGGTGTTGGACATTACTGGCAATAATTAGAGAGGCCATTGAACAAAAATGAATGTTTTAACACAATCTGCTTTTAAAATTAAATGAATTGCAGGGAAAGTGAGGATTAAGAGATTTCAAATGTTTTGCTGTTGTACATCTTCAAAAAGAGCCAATGAGCACGTAATTTCTCCAGCACTGGAGATTATGACCCACTGTGTCAGCTGTGATAATTGAAAACAAAACAAGTGTAGGTCATGGGTGCAAGACTGAAATCTAAAGGTCAAGTTGAATGCTGCCAGTCCAGTACAGGAGTGTTCCAATATTAGAGGCAACTGCTTTCAGATGAAATTATAAACTGAGACTCCATCAACTGAACATGCAAGATCCCATGGCGTAATTTCAGATGGTTGCATGCCTGCCTTGCCCACCTATTGTTCCTAATGCTCATTGATACATTATTATCATATTTACTTGGGTACAGTGAAATTCCTTTTTTGCATGCAGTACAGTAAAAGTCTTATGGGCACAATCATACTTAAGGACAAGAGTGTAAAAATAGTAGATTACTCTGAGGTAGTCCACAAGAGTCGCCATGTTTCCAGCGCCAACTGGTATCCTTCAAGTACAGAATTATTTAAAAGGTTGGTCTGAACTTGGGCATAAAGGAGCATTGTCCTGGCAGCACTGGGTTGGAGTTGCAAGGGTGGGCCTGGCCAGGCAATGTTGTTGGTCCCCTTCTCTGCCGCTCCGTGCTTCTGCAGACGTGCCCGTTCCGTGCGCTCGGCCTCTTGGAGCAACACCCAATCTAATTTGGTCCCAAGCTGCTACAAGACCTCCTGCGGCCCGATCCAGAGAAGTTGACCTGTGAGCACACTGTCCCTCGCTTCAGAGTCACACTCAGCCTTTGTGCCCTCCTGCACACTAACCTTTGAAAACCAGAGCACCTCCGAGGGCAAGGGAGTTGAGCCCTCAGTATCCGCAATGGAACTGTTCATTTCCTCCATCTTCCGCCGCTGTCATCCTGAAGGATCTATCTCGAGTGTCCAGCTGCAAATTCACGCTTCTATCAATGTCAGTGACACAATTCACTTATTATCTTCACTGTTTGTGCAAACTAGCTGTGCACAAATGGACTGCTGTATTTCCTGCATTTCTAGAGGGAGATAAAGGTGAAATTAATTTTGCATTTTTCATGTTAACCTGCGGTTATAGAAGATAAATTCAAGAATTGCGTTTCATAGAAAGAAAATAAAGTTTGAAGTTTTTCTTGAATTTCATCGCTACATTTAATGCTCCTATATTTTCCCCTTCCGAGTGTTGTAGCCACATAATGAATCGATTAACTTTAAATAACATTCCTCATCCCCAAATAATAGATTTGTAAATTATGGTTTTGAGATCTTGGATTTGTTTTGCTGTGAGGCAGATTAAGATGCTGATTTCAGTCCGTGGTTGAAAATATGTACTAATAAGCAGGATTTCACTGGAAAACATATAATCCTATATTTGATTGCAGTTAATAAATGAGTAAAATGGAGGCAGAAATTTAGAAGTGAGTCATAAACTGTTATGAAGACAAAAAAAACACACTGGTTTATTTCTGTTTAATTTGAGAAAATAATACCTTTCCATCTCATTTCTTTGCCTAAATTATTTATCAAAGTTTATAGACTTATTTCTCTGATTTGCAAAAAACTCAGAAAAGCAATGTTAAGGTTATACCTAACAGCAGTATTAAACAATTCTCCAAAATGAGCACACTCTGGAAAACACAAGTACCTTAGAATGATCCCCTGGTAATTATATATTTGTGCTTTGCAAGACTGCTAAACATCTAATTGTGTGGTTCTTGATGGGCCTGTCCCTTTTAGGTGAATGCAGGAGACTATGCAGTCGCCACATGTTGCGGGTGGTTGCCGGGGAGTCGCCTTCATGGTCGTGAGGATCCGGACCCAAAACGTTAACTGTCCATTCTCTCCATGGATGCTGTCTGATGTGCTGAGTTTCTCCTGCAGTTTGATTTTGCTCAAGAATGCAGCATCTGCACTCTCTTGTGTCTTCATTCCTGAGGCTAGAACGATATAAAACTAGATGTTTATCTGAGAGTTTCATTGGAACAGCCTGGAAGGCAGTGATCCGAGTGATTTGGAGTTTAAATGGCAAGTGATCAGAACAGGCATTGGCTTATGGACCGAATCAATACGTTCTGTCATTTAGAGGAGACAGCAAACATGAGCATTTAGTACAGGAGTATAACATTATTTTTATGATCTTTGCTGTTAATTTTGAACCACATCTGTGAAGTGATGCCTGCCAACAATATACCCCGTCTAAGTAGAACACGAGGATTGATTGGCACACACATTTCTTTCTTTCTATCTCTTGTAGCCAAGTTAAATAAATCTCTAGTCAATCTGGAGCCAGGGTTTGTAAGTTGCTACGGTGATGTGAATTTCAGTGTGATTTTTAATGAGGTGTGTAAGATATTCCGGCTTCAGCATGTAGATAGAAACAAGCACAGGTTTTCAGTACACACTGTTGCCAATGTGGGTCTTTATTTTACAAAAGTACACTGCGCATACTCACACATTTATGAGACTGATAAGATATTGAATATATCGCATGACACAAATCATACCATTCTAGTACTTAAAGTTACAGTTACCATTATATACACTACTCTCCCCTTAGAAAGTAAAATAACTTGTAAATTATACAAACACAAATAATTTTATAAATTTAATCTGATGATTGGTTTACGCACTCTTTCTGATCTCCTGAGTGGTTTAGGGGGAGTGTCAGGTTGTGGTTCTAAAGGAGAGTCAAGTTCAGGATCATTTACCTTTGTCTCTACTTTCTTTGGAGATTCTGCTCTTACATCTGAACTTGGAATAATACCGAAGTCTGACAGATTTGTTTCTTCGTCTATGCTTTGCTCTTCATCCCTTGCTGGGATCATATGTTTTGTGTGCACACTTCTAACATGTCCTCCAATTTCTACCAAGTACCTCCTGGTTCCACACACTTCAACTACTGTTCCCACCTCCCATTTGTTTGCTTTGTAAGGGGGGCTGAGTACATGAACCTGATCATGTGTATTGAACCTACGTTCTTTTTGACTTCCACCATAATGACTTTTCTGATCAGATTGTTTGCGTTTAACCTTAGGAGATAGGTTAGGTAGAACCAAACGGTCTAGTTCTGAGCTTTCTTTTCATGAGAAGTTCAGCTGGCGTATACCCTGTGGTAGATTGTGGCATGGTACGATATTTCAGTAAGAAACTAGCTAACCGCTGTGACATACTGAATTTTGAATTCCCTTCAAGAACTTCAGGTAATCCATGACACACAAAGATAGACCACAGTGCGTCTATTGTTCTTTCTGTTATGTTCGTACCCATTTGTACCACCTCAATCCACTTTGAGTGGCTATCTACCAAAACAAGAAAACTATAATTCCCGTGTTCATAAAAATCAACATGAACCCTCTGAAAAGATCTAGTAGGGCAGGCCTACAACTCTGACAGGTGCTACATTTGCTTGCCATTGCTTCTATGTCATTGTCCAATCCTGGCCAATACATGCAACCTCTGGCTGTAGACTTCATTCCCACAACACCTGTGTGTTCACTATGGAGTTCTTTAAGTAATCTTTGTCTTAAACAATTGGGCACAACTACTCTGTGACCCCATTTAATACACCCATGCTCACATGACAGTTCATGTCTTCTATTGTGATAAGAATTTAGTTCATTTGTACATGGTTTTATTTCTGGCCATCCACACAAAGTTTGTTCATATACTTGCTTTTGCACTGTGTCCTTTTGGGTTTCAACAGCAATCTCAGCTGCTGTGACTGGAAAGTCATTGTCCACTGCTTCTGTGACGTAGATAGCACCTTCAGTGCCCACATCTGATTCTTCATGAGGCAAACGCGACAATGCATCAGCGAAAGCATTTTCTTTTGAGCTGCGGTATTCAATGCTGTAGTCATACTGTGACAGGAGAACTGCACAACGCTGCATCCTCGAGGCTGCCATTGTAGGTATTGCTGACCAAGAATAGCGAGAAGTGGCTTATGATCAGTAACCAGGGTGAATTTCCTACCCAACAGATACTAATTGAATTTTTTGATCCCAAAGATGATACCAAGGGCTTCTTTCTCGATTTGTGCATAATTACGCTTACTCTTGGTAAGTGTGCATGATGCAAATGCCATAGGCTTTTCTAGTCCATGTTCCATTACATGTGAAATCACAGCTCCTACCCCACAACTAGACGCATCTCAAGCTAACTTTAACTCGCGATTTGTATCATAGTAAACAAGTAATGCATTCCTGGTCAAGCTCTTCTTACATGCATCATAAGCATTTTGTTGCTCTTTGGACCATTCCCATTTTTTATCCTTGCTTAACAACTTGTGAAAAGGAGCTAGCTTTGTTAACTTGGGTAAGAAGCGTGAGTAATACTGTACCATACCCAGGAAGGAGCGGAGTTGAGACACATTCTGTGGTGTTGGTGCGTTTGCTATAGCTTCAATATTTTCCTTCACTGGCTGCAGTCCATGTTGATCCACGTTCAAACCAAGATACACTACTTCAGTCTGTAAGAATGCACATTTGCTTCTTTTCAACTTTATATTGTGATCATCAAGCCGTTTCAACACTTCACTATCTCCAGATTCTCCTCCTCAGTAACAGTTGCAATCAGCAAGTCATCTTGATTGCTCAAACAATGTGATGTTCCTTGCAGACTCTTGTCCATTGTAGCTTGGAAGATTTTTGCTGCTGACGTCACACCATAGGATAGTTTTGTGTAGGAATACAGCCCCATGTGTGTGTTTATCGTGATGTACTGCTGGCTCTTACAATCAACATTTAGCTGAGCATATATGCATGACGGATCTAGCTTGCAGAATACCTTGGAACCAGCAAGTTCAGCGTATAGATCTTGTGAGGTTGGTAGTGGATACTGTTCATCATCTACTGCCTGGTTGATGGTCACTTTGTGGTCTCCACACAATCTCACTGTGTTGTCCGCTTTTGGAACCACTACTATTGGAGTAGCTCAATCTTTGCGATCTGTTTTAACCAGTACACCGTTTTGTTCCACCTTTTTACTTTTCAGCGAATATGGCACTGGTCACGGTCTACAGTAGACAGGTTCCACATCGGTTTGAATCCTGATGTGTGCTTGCTCACCCTTTATGCCATCGTAGCTGTCATTGAACATAGCATGATGTCTCTGCAGCAACTGATCCAGTTTTGTTTGCGCTTCGGCTTGGAATACAGATTTCCAGTCCAGTTTTTCAGTAAGTGGAGCCAATTGTTAGCCCATCAACGTTGGCCTATTGACATAACTTGCGACTATTGGCAACTTTGAAGTCTTGCCTTTGTGTTGTACATCACAAACTATCTCTCCACATGTCTCCAACACTTCTCCAGTGTATTTTTTCAGCTGAACGTTTGTTTCTGTGATAGGCATATTGCTAAACTTGAATTCATAGGTGTCTTTGCTTATAATTGTGCAATCGGCAGCGGTATCAATACAGATTGTTCACTTTGACACTTTCTGAAAGTCTTTCTTTCCAGACCCACCGTTCGTAGTATAGATGCCGTACAGTCCAAGTTCATTACTCTCCGAGTGTTCTTCGAGGTTGTGAATCCCACACATTTGTTTTTCTCGAGCCTTTTGTTTTGCTTTATCTTGTGATAGTGCTCTACATGCTGATGCAATATGGCCTTTCTTTTGCCAGTTGTAGTTCTTGAACTGGCACTTATTTGCTTGTGTTGACCATTGCATCGATAGCACATATCTGCACTTTCCCAGAACTTTGCTGTGAAGGCCTTTTCCCTGTCTTGTCATGCTTGTGTTTGGAAACTGCCTTTTGACTGTTGACTATGCCAGCATGTGTTGGTCGAAACTCATGTGCACTTTGACATGCCATCTCCATGGCCAAAGCAGTTTTGCATGCCAAATCAAAGGTTAGGGCTGGTGTGTTCAGTAATTTTGATTGGATTTGCTCATCCAGCATTGCTCATCACGCAAAGCTCGATCCAGAAATGTCTCAAAATTGCAGTGCAGACACAACTTCTTCAATGAGATAATGTCCTCACCCAGTCTCACCAGACGTCTGGTTTCTTGTGTGAAATTTGTCACGTTCTGCTATCTCTATCGGCTTAGGGTTGAAGTGAGCATCAAGTTTTGAAAGAGCAGTCTCAAATGAAACATTCCGTGCTTTCTCTGGGGCTAGGATGTTGGTGAGAGTTTCATAAACTTCAGGACCAATTTCAGTTAATAGAATGGCTTTCTTTCGTTCCTGGATGGCCTTATTTTGTGCTCTTACCTGCACTTGATCATCATCCTCTGTTTCATCAGCTTCAATAATGTAATTTGCAATAAAAAAAAATTCCATTTGCTCACAGTACAAGGTAAAGGTTTCATGGTTCTTGTTGAAAGTCCTTAGTCTGCCTTTGTATCCCAAGGACGCCATCTTGCCCCGTAGACACAACACAAAGATAGTCTGACAAACTAGACGATTTGTACAGCTGCTGTTTTAAACTACAGACCCATGCATAGAAGGATCTGTGGCCTTTCGTGTTCAGTTCGCAAACAACTGCAACACACTTTGTATTTGCTGTTTAAAATGTTAAACAATACTGCGTTTTGCAAAACAGTCCTGCACTGTATTTAAACTCTATCCGATCCTCGTTGCCATTGTAAGATATTACGGCTTCAGCATGTAATTAGAAACAAGCACAGGTTTTCAGTACACGCTGTTGCCAGTGTAGGTCTTCTTTATTTTACAAATATACACTGCGCATACTCGCACATATTCATTAGAGTGATGAGATATTAAATATATCAATGAACCAAATCAAACCATTCTAGTACTCAGTCCTTAAAGTTACAGTGATCATTATATACACTACAAGGTGTAATTGATTATTTTGTTTGTTTCGGTCTGTTTGCAGCCAATATTGTTACTTCCACATAAAATTCTGAAGTGTTTTCACCACACTACGACAGGCCCTGTACAAATGTTCTCTCTGTGCACAAAAGTGATTTTTAAAGTATTGAAGACAACTTTGAGACTTGTTAACCCTTGCAGCTAAAATGCGCTCTTTACTCCCAAAGCTGCTTCAAGATAACATGGTATTGCACATGGTATTATTGGCTTGTACCTAAATGCTCAATATGTTCCACCTGGATCATTCTGTGTGTGTTCCTTGTCATGGAAGTTTAACACATCTTGTGTAACTCTACATCTACAACATCACACATTGTGAGAGCATTCAAGATGAAGAATTCTTTTTCAATTGTTGAATCGATAAAAATTAACTGAGAAGAATTTATGGTAATGAAAAAATCTTAAATCAATCAACCACCTCAAACATTATAGCTACTATCTCCACCCATTCTAGTTTCAAAATAAGTATTGTGACTTTATTTCCAGGCTTGTTATCATTGAGTAAAGGTTCTGTGTCAGAAGCAAATGGATTTGCCTCTCCTGCTGGGCTAATTAAATATATTTTAATTTTATTTTTGAACTTCTCCAATACTGTTTTCTCCAGATCTGCAATCTCTCAGCCTCCCTTGCTCTGTCCTCAGTTTTATACATTCCATCAACGAGGGCCTTTAGTTTTAAGTGCCCAAAGTTCTAGAATTCCCTCCTAGGGCCTTCTCCTTCTGCCATGCAGGTTGATTCATTGCTCACCTGTCCTATTAGCACAATGGGAAGTCAAACCAGAGAAGGGCCTTCACAGTGAATATTAGGGCCCTGAGGAGTGTTGTAGAGCAGAGGGATCTAGGAGTGCAGGTACATAGTTCCTTGAAAATGGCATAATCGGTAGACTAGCCACCATTGATTAATAAGAACATTGGTCTTTATCAGTCAGGGTATTGTATAAATGTTAGAATGTTATGTTACAGTTTTAGAAGGCTTTCGGGAGGTTGCATTTGGAGTCTTGTTTTCAGTTTTGGTCACCCTGTTATAGGAAGGATGTTGTCAAGCTGGAAAGAGTGCAGAAAAGATTGCTAGGATTTGTGGGCCTGAGCTATTGGCAGAGGCTGGGCAGGTGTCTTGGAGCGCAGGAGGCTTCGGGATGATAGAGGTGTATAAGATCATGAGAGGATAAGATAAGGTAAATGCATAAAGTCTTTTAGCCAGAGTAGGGGAATCAAGAAACAGAGGACATAGATATTAGGTGAGACTGGAAAGATTTAATAGGAACCTGAGGGACATTTTTTTCTACACAGAGGGTGGTGGATATATGGAACGAGCCACCAGAGGAGGTAGTTGAGGCAGGTACAATAACAGCACGTAAAGAACATTCTAGAATTTAGAAGATTGAGGGGGGATCTTATAGAAACTTACAAAATTCTTAAGTGGTTGGACAGGCTAGATGCAGGAAGATTGTTCCCGATGTTAGGGAAGTCCAGAACAAGGGGTCACAGTTTAAGGATAAGGGGGAAATCTTTTAGGACCGAGATGAGAAAAAAATATTTCACACAGAGTGGTGAATCTCTGGAATTCTCTGCCACAGAAGGTAGTTGAGGCCAGTTCATTGGCTATATTTAAGAGGGAATTAGATGTGGCTAAAGGTATCAGGAGGTATGGAGAGAAGGCAGGTACAGGATACTGAGTTGGATGATCAGCCATGATCATATTGAATGGCTGATCATATCGAAGGGCCGAATGGCCTACTCCTGCACCTATTTTCTATGTTTCTATTTGGATGGATAGGAAAGGTTTAGAGGGAAATAGGCCAAACACAGGAAGGTGTGACTAGTGTAGATGGGGCATCATGGTTGGCTCGGGCAAGTTGGGTAGAATGCTTTCATGCTGTATGACTTCGCTTATAGTGAAGTTCTATTGCATAACAGTTTTATCTGAAGCCTTGGGCATTTGACTTTTGTTAAAGTTGCTTGATAAATGCCCAGGTTGTTGCATGTATCATTATTTCCGTTGTTGACCGTCGCTGTGACTTAACACTTAAAAAGCTGCCACTTCAGACAATCAGTTGTGCTTATGCTAGCAGTTATCGGCAGTATATAGTTGTTTACCTCAAAGCCCAAAATGTCACTGCTTTTGAAAAGTCAGGTACATCTTGCAGAAGTACTTGTGTAGGTAAGTCTCCGACTACATTCTATCTCTGTCCCGCCCACTCCCCTGACATCAGTCTGAAGAAGGGTCTCGAGCCGAAACGTCACCCATTTCTCTCCAGAGATGCTGCCTGTCCCGCTGAGTTACTCCTGCATTTTGTGTCTACCTTACAGAAGTACTTGTCTAGGCATGGTATAATACTGTCTTACATTTGGACATCAAATTGAAGAGCCAGACATGTTCTTTGATGGAGTCATATTGAATTGTTAATGTATTGTCATTATTAGTTCTGAAAAAGCTTTGCAGAATAAATTGGTATGGTAAGCATATATTTACATGAATTCAGTCCAAAGGCCTTTACTTCTGATCACCAGCCATTCTGTAAATGAAAAACAGAGGTTAAAAAGAGTCCTTTTGCAAACTTGACTTCTGAGTACATGGTCTGTTTCACTGGTATCTGTGGAGCTTAGCATCCTGAATCATTTTTGAAATAGAACTCCTCTGTGTTTTTAATCAGATGATTTCTTCCATAACTGCATCTGCGAGATTACTATGGAAACGCATGATGGTTGTGCGGTGTGCTTGCATAAGCCTCAAGGTTTCATTTTCAATCCCATTGTATCTCAAACCGCCCAAAATCACACTGCCTATGTGTACTGGCTGTACAGTTTGGTGGGTTTCAGTGTTCATGTGAGTACATGTTATATTTATTGTGGTGCAATTGGAAATAGCTTTGGTCATTTCTTTTGAAAGGAAATGTATATGACTGAGGGAATGTAAGTTACATCTAATATTCAAGTGGATATGCAAGTACTTTGCACTCTAATACCCTTTCAGGCAGTGAGTTCTAACTTATTCTTCACTTTAATGCTCCCGAACAACTTCAAATCTGATGAAGGGTCCGCATGTGAAACATCGTCTCTCCGTTTCTCTCTACAGATCTATGTTCCTCTGGCAGTTTGTTTTTCCCTCAAATCTATTCTCACTGGTTATTTCCTGCAAAAGGAAATATGTTCTCTCCATGCATTTTGTCTAGAATCCATGTAATTATGTACGCTTCAATTAAATCTCCCCTTGGCTGTTTTTGTTCCAAGGGAAAGAAGCTTAGACTGTTCGATTTTTCTCTCCTAGCTGAAGTCTTGACGGCATCCTGTAGATCTCCATTGCACCCTCGATAATGGTATCTCACTGTTCCTGTTTCGTGACAATCCGAGCTGTGCATGCTGACTAGTTGTGGTCTAAGTAGTCTTTATCTTCGTTACTCTTTTTATCTTCCCTGTCTCAGTATGCTGCTTCAACAATTTCATCCTCTTTCCATGCAATCTTCAGGGATCTGTAGGCACACAGCCAAAGGTCCAATTGGTTAGCTAGACTTCTCTTGTGCATTCCCTTGCTTTATTTTCCCTCCACAGGTTCGTTACTTCATGGTCCTTTTGACTGAATTCCTTTAGCATGTTTCGGGTCAGGACCCTTCTTCAACAATTTATTAATATGTTCCTCTGGTCAAGATGATCTCTGACAACCACCTGGCCTATTCTTGCATGGTTTGTAAATCTCTTGATTATGACTCCATTTATGTCTAACTCATTGATAGATATCATGTAATCCACACAAACTACATGATCGGCGGGAGGGTTGGGATATTGGTGGGAGGGTTTGATTGATTTCCGAGGGCATGATTTACTCTCGTCATAAATATGAAGAAACAAAAGATATGAACAGATTAATTTCTGTTCAGATTATTAGCAAACAGTAAGAAGATACTAAGGCTTCTGGCCCAAAAAGTCATCTGTCCATTCTCTCCTTTAATACGGCCTGACCTGCTGAGTTCCTCCAACCCTTTGTTTTGAGCAAGGTTTTGTTTATATAATTTGCAAGAAATTATGTTTCAGTATACTGTGCTCGACTGATTGATTTGCTTGAAATCATTTTTTTATTAGTTTATCAGTTCTGGGAATTTGATAATACTCTTGATCCATATCCAAACAGCATATCATCTCTGATGTTTATAATAATTAGTGCTTAACAAATTAAGTTATTACAGGAAGATAAAATGACCTCTATTCCAATCTATACACCACCTTAATATCCTTTAGCTTTTAACAAATTTGTAAACAGATGCTGTTATTATTTGAGTCTTCAGAATTCCTGTTTTATCCGACATGACAAAGCTTTGGTCTGATTGTGTTATATTTTCCAAACTTAATTCAGCGTTTACAAAGTGTACAAATAGATTGCTAGGATAATCCTACAATTCAAGGGAAAACAATTCAAGGGATTGTGTAGGAACGAATATAGGGGGGTTGCACGTAAGGTCACTGGGTCATAGGGCTTGACGCACGGAGCCGCTGAATCCATCTGGAGGACATCGCAGCTTCCGGTATATGTTGTTAATACACGAAACGCGTACTTTCCTACCTGTTAAAAACTGGCAAAATGTTGAATTTTTGCACTGTAAAAAATTGTGGAAGTCGGGGTAAGCGTGAGAGACATGTACCCAACTTCAGAATTCCAAAAGTGAAGCGAAATGAAGGTAAAGAGAAGCGAGAGCTGAAGGGACAACAACGGCTAAAGTGCTTGGCGAACATTGGCCGTGCAGATATCGAAATTGAAAATATTTGGAATTATCGCGTTTGCTCACTGCATTTCATCAACAGTAAGGCATTATTTGTGTCTTTTCTTGATTCCTTTGGTATCTAAAAAGTCTCAGAAGTGATAAATCTGGCTGTAAATTTTGCTTCAGAGGCATTTTCTTTTTGTATGTAAAAACCCACTTGAGAACCATGGGCGATTTTAAAATTTTACAGCCAGATTTATCACTTCTGAAACTTTTTAGATGCCAAAGGAATCAAGAAAAAACACAAATAATGCCTTACTGTTGATGAAATGCAGAGCAAACGGCCAATGTTCGCCAAGCACTTTGGCTGTTGTTGTCCCTTCAGCTCTCGCTTCTATCTACTGTCATTTCTCCTCACTTTTGGAATTCTGAAGTAGGCTAAATGTCTCTCACGCTTATCCCGATTTCCATAATTATTTACAGCGCAAAAATTGACAATTTCAGCGGGTTTTAACGGGCCCGCTACGCTGGAAACAATGGTCAGTGCTTACCTGCAGTTCATCGCGTGTACTCCATTTGGCGTAGCATAACAACAGTACGGGTCATGGGTCGTGACTCGACTGCCGTGCAACCTCCCTATAGGTGGAGAGATTAAAGCTTGCCATTACAAAATTACAGAGATAATTAACAACTGTCCACCTTCACTGTCTCCTGTGCCCTGATGGCTTTATCTGCCCTTTTTCTTCCCACTTTGTCTACCCCTGTCTCTCCACTACCCACCCCATGGCTCCATCTTCCTTCAATCAACCCTCCTGTCCACCTGTCCCCAACTGTGCCCTCTCTCACCCCTGTCCCTGTCCCGTCCCCTCTATACTGACTATCTTCCCCCTCCACTCACAGTCCGGATGCAGGATCTCGAGCAAATGGTCACAATTCTCTACCCCACACATGCTGCTCAATCCGCAAGTTCCTCCAGCAGATTGTTTCTTTTGCTCCAGATTGCAACATCTGCCGTCAATTGTGTCTCAGATTGGTTATGTTTTTTTCTTCAATCTCAGCACCCGTTCACATTAATTGTTGCCTTTGATGCCTACAAGATTTTTCAATTAGCTCGCAAAATATTTAACATTGGCATTAATCATTTATCCTGCCACGTTCATTAAAGATTCATTTCACTTCCACCCCTCTCTTATGCAGTCTGTTTTAGAAATTAGCCCCCGTAATCTGTTTGCACATGTTATACAGTGTGATGTGCTCTACAGCAGGAACAATCAAAAAAATATTGATCACGCTTGTCTTTTTTTAAATGCTGTAGTATAATAGAATGATTGAAGGAACCTAAAAACTGGTGTGCAGTCTGTAATTGGGAGTGGTTAATATATAATAGTTAAAATTCAATGACTAATTCGGAAATTTATTTTTATCAGGAGTGGTCGGTAGGTTAATTGTCCTCCTGTAAAAAGTGTACAAATGAGTGGTCGAATTGGGAGTTGATGAGAAAATGGGGAGAATAAAATTGGTTGAGAGGAAGATTAGTGATGGTGTTTGCCGATCAGCACACACTCAGTGGGCCGAAGGAACAGTTTCCATGCTCTGTAATTCTATGATTAGGATGTTTAACTCAACCACATGGAGGAATAGAAGCAATTAAATCAAGATGCCTTTAAGGGGAAATTTAAGCTAGATCATGATCAACAATCGAATAGAAAGGTATGTTTATATTGTTGAATGAAGAATAATGATGGGCTCGCAAGGAACATAAATGTCAGTGAGTAGTTAAACAATGTGGCCTTTCGCTGTGCTATGAATTCTATGTAATGAAATTCTTCCACCATTAATTGCATTTGCCTTATTTTACTCAGGATTGCAGTTTTCTTCAAGCAGTAGATAATACGTGAAAAGTGGTTCACTTGTAAATGGTACCAATTTTATCCTGGTTTATACGCTGGTCTGATTGCTTATGAAGCTTATGTGACACGTAATGGGTGTTAATAGGTCTCATCAACGTAATGTTCAATGGTGCAGCAAGGGCATAACCTCCAGACGAAGGTTGCTTAATGATTACTGTGGCTCTCTGAGAATGATGAGAACCAGCTGCTCTGCTCTCTGTTGTCTCATGTAAACAGCTGCATCTTCTAGAAACTACTTCTCAGCCAATTCCTCAACACTAATATTTTATTTTTGATGTGAGTTTTCTTTACTGTTTCCCTGCTGTTTCCACTGATATATATTTTTGGATTATAATCACAGTGCAGAAACACAGCACCACACTGCTTGGAGTCACAAAATAATGCTTGAAATTCTTTAACTGTTGCTGACATTTGATCAGAGTTATGCCAGTTTATTGAACATAAACTCCAGGAACAGAAGGAAGAGGGCCTTACAGATTCAGCGTACACATTTCAGCGCAGTTTTCTGGGGGTGTTTGATGCTAGTTTAAGAAGTAATTTCTAAATTAGTAAAATGTATTTACCACTTCCTCCTGCACCATTAATTTGACCAGAATGGCTGCAATATTGTCTCTACCCTGCACAGTGGAGGCATTTTGCAACTGAATACATCTATGATTTCAGAATCATAAAGTCAAAGAGCTGTACAGCACGGAAACAGTCCCTTCAGCCCACCTCGTCCATTAGCCTGCGTTTGGCCTCAATCTCTCTGAACCTTTTCAATCCCCATATCTATAGTCCTTACGAAGATCCGCATAAGCGCAATTGGTTCTATTTCAGTTGTTGGGTAATGTTAAGGATGTAACCCACATCCTTAAGTCTTGAGCACAATGCACAACAGAGGGAATGTCTACAATTTCATGAGACATTCAGTCATGGACCCACGTGCACTGAATTGCACATAAAAAGGGACTCGGTTCTGGTAGACACAAAATGCTGGAATAACTCAGCGGATCAGGCAGCATCTCTGGAGAAAATGGATAGGTGACCCTTCAGAAGGGTCCTGACCCAAAACGTCACCTATCCATTTTCTCCAGAGATGCTGCCTGATCCGCTGAGTTATTCCAGCATTTTTTTGTCTCTCTTTGGTATAAACCAGCACCCGCAGTTCCTTTTTATTGCATTGAGTTGGTCCTGGTGTTCAGTCCAGTAGGTATTACTAAAAATATATGTAATCTAATCATTGTTAGAGTGAGCTGTGTTCCTATTTGCTTCCAGTTTCATGTATTGCAGTATTGAACTCCTCTTCGAAGGTATTTTATTGGCTGTAGAGTTTTTTTAATTCATCTTGAAAAAGAACAGAAGTTGGTACAAATTATAGCTTTTCTTTTATCCTGACAAATATAATAATTTTCTCCATCTCTATGCAGAGATTTAGAATTGCAGATGTGAATCGAATGTGAAAGGTTGAGTCTTTTCACCCAGACTTCTTTTACCAGAACTAAAACATCAGTGAAATGGTTCAGGATGCCTCTTAATCTCTTATTTTTCATAAGGAAAATTTTATTCTCCAGTGTCTATTTAAAGTTGTAATTGGGAGGTCACCAGGCGATTGCGTGGTTGAAGATCCTTCAGGGTCAAATAAAACATGACAATTATGAAATATTAAAGTGGATTTTCAAACTTATATTTCAGACGAGAATACTTTTGATCATTCTGCCTTGGTGCCCTGGGAAGTCTTCCTAAAATGCTCCAACTCCTTTTAACTTGCATGTTTGAAGTTTTTGGTCATCTATTCTAATGTCTAGTAATTTGGCTAGTTGACGATTGTTTCTGACAATTTCTGGTTTTTATTTTGAAATTATTTTGTTACGGACGCTCCACTAAATCCAAGCAGTTGTGTGGTAGTAATGATGCTAGTCACGAAATGGACTTCAGAGCTTTCAATGAGTTTGAGTGAGTGTAGAAGATGTGAAGGCCAGGAGAGCATTGGATTGAGTAAATCTGGAAAGAAAAGCTTGTAAAGGAGTGTCTGTTCTGAGGCAGGACTGGAGATGGGTCGTGTTTTTTGTGGTGGAAACGGATGGTCTTGGTCATAGGACGTTTTTATGATTGGAGCTTACATTAGGGTCGATTAGGACACCACATTAATGAATGATATGGTTAGGCCTTGGACAGTGGCCTTGGAGAGGGATGGTGCAATTGCTGCACAATAACAGAGAGCCATGATGTGTAAAGAATACTTCAATTCTATATGTCTTTTTGTATTCAACAGAATGGAGGCTTCGTGCCTTGAGCTTGCCCTCGAAGGGGAACGGCTGTGCAAAACTGGAGATTTCAAAGCTGGAGTGGCCTTCTTTGAAGCTGCCGTGCAGGTTGGGACAGAGGACCTGAAGACTTTGAGCGCCATCTACAGTCAGCTGGGCAATGCCTACTTTTACTTGAAGGAATATTCCAAGGCTCTGGAGTACCATAAGCATGATCTAACCCTGGCCAGGTGAGTTTGGTGAATCTGGCTCGAGCAGAATGTTATAAACAATCTGAGGTGCAGGGAGCCCATTCCCCAACCTGCTTGGTTACCCAAGATTCAGGTGGGCCAAATGGATTGCTCTTGGAAAGAGATGATGCAGATATGATAGACCAATTGGTCAGCTTCTCAATTGTACTTTTCTATTCGGAGGCGAGTGTAATTTCTCTGCTGCCGAGGATATTGCGATAAGATCTCCCCATTAAACTGAATAGTTCTAAACCTTATAAAACTATTTATTTTAATCAATTAAGGAATGCTTGAACTAACTGTGATTTGCCATAGATTCATGGGAAGCTTTGGATGCCTATTTTAAATGTGTTGTGAAACTTCATCTGGTAGATCTTTGCCCCGAGTAGGAATAAATGGCATCTTACATGAAAATATTCAATTAGTTTGTGTTCCAGTGGCACAGCATTGACTAATTGATCTGTCTTTCAAAAGGACCATTGGGGATCGGATTGGTGAGGCAAAAGCTAGTGGTAATCTTGGAAATACATTGAAGATACTTGGCAACTTTGATGAAGCAATTGCTTGTTGTCAGAGGCACTTGGACATCTCGATAGAACAGAAGGATAAGGTAATCTTCTTTTCCAGGTTGACCATTTGATTTATGTGCTGACCAATTTAATTTCCAAGATGGTCATCAATGATATTTGTTTAATTGCTTACTGGCAGGGAGTTGCATGTTACCATTGCCCTGTCGCAACCACTTCATTTCATTGTCCTGAATGATTGGTGTTCCCAAAAATAAAACTGAATTTTGGCCTAAGTTTCTTCCTTGATTGCAAAGTTAATGTTTGCATGCAGAAGGTGTTTAGTTATGTCCTATGTTACCTGTTCATGTAAGCCTGTTGCATAAAACATCCCCATGCAATATGATTACTGTGGAGAACTAGAACAAGCACTTCAATCACTGAAGCCGTTCTCAATTAGAAAGTGGCTGATTATGTGGTATTGCATATGTGTCTTTTTACAATACTGGAGAGATTTTGAGGAACACGATTATTATTCAGTTTATTACACCAATACACTGTTCTTTAAAAAAAAAAACTACCCATCATGTGAAACCTTATAAATAACAGAAATAAATTATATAACTTCAAGACCGAAAGTCAAAAACATTTTTCATGACAGACAAATTTTCATCGTTTTACCACCGATTTGGACACCAAAAATGTGACATTAAAAACTGCTACATTTAGTCATGAATATTTAATTCATAAATAAACTTCATATGGCCCTACATACATATATGTTTTGATAATGATCTAGGGAAATATCTTCATCAACAACAGGAGAAAAATACAGTAACATAATACAGAACAGTAAAGATCCCGTAACGGTCGTTGTGCTTGGTGTCCATTGTCACAACGACAGTTATCGGGGTCGGTACCTCCGTAAATTAAACCACGGAGGCTCCAAACCTCTAATGTTTTTCAAAAACCCAACGAGGTATCCTATGGTAGTAGCAATTTTTGTATTTTTTATTTTATTAGAAGTATTGTACATTACAATAATCTGCAATAACGTAAGTTTATACTTTTCTTGTACCACTTCTTATTTTAAACTTTAATAATAAAAAAGGATAGAAAGAGTTAGTAAAGATAGTAAGTGAGTGATTGAAAGAGTGGTCCAGGAACACCCATATGGACCTAAACCACAAGAAATAGTTAGAGAAAAAAAAAAAGAAAAAGAGAAAAACCAAAAGGAGGAAAAAGAAAAAAGAAAGCATAAGATAAGGTAGGACAATATGAAAGGGATGTACCTACTTCATATCTTTACTCACCCCTCGCCAGGTCCTGAAACCATTTATTATCAACATTTTGTTGCACCCTATGTTTGTAATAAGTCGATAAATGGAGACCAAATCTTTTGGAATTGGTCTGGTTTACCTGCTAAGTGGAATCTCATATCTTCTAGGTGTAACAATTCCGACATATTAGAAGTCCACATTTTTGTCGTTGGCGTAGGAGCATTTTTCCAGAATTTCAGTATAGGTTTTTTTGCCGTTATTAAGCTATAATTAAGGAAACTCCTTTGAAACGAAGTCAGCTCCAAACTTGCTTCTATTGTTCCTGGTAGTAGCAATTTTTGGGTGAGTTAATTATTTTTTATTATTTTCCAATTTAATATATCAAAAACATCGTGGTGTCAAAAGTGCAATGACCGTTTACGATATTTTCCGACTTTATAAAATCAATAAAAAAAATAAAAAAATAAAAAAGATTTTGGACATAAAATGGTCATCAAAACTAAGAAACTGAGCCAATCTTCAAATTGGCAACACACTGTCTCTTGTTTACCTTTCGTGCGGACCAAGTGGCTAACTTCACGCTGCACTCCCTCAATAGCAAGAATGTCCTTCCTCAAATTTGGAGACCAAAACTGCACACAATACTCCAGGTGTGGTCTCACTAGGGCCCTGACAACTGCAGAAGGACCTCTTTGCTCCTATATTCAACTCCTCTTGTTATGAAGGCTAACATGCCATTCGCTTTCTTCACTGCCTGCTGTACCTGCAAGTTTACTTTCACTGACTGATGAACAAGGACACCCAGATCCCGTTGTACTTCCCCTTTTCCTAACTTGACACCATTTAGTTAATAATCTGCCTTCCTGTTTTTGCCACCAAAGTGGATAACCTCACACTTATCCACATTAAACTGCATCAGCCATGCATCTGCCCACTTACCCAACCAGTCCAAGTTACCCTGCATCCTCATAAGCATCCTCTTCACAGTTCACACTGCCACCCAGCTTTGTCATCTGCAAATTTGCTAATGTTACTTGTAATCCCTTCATCTAAATCATTAATATATATTGTAAATAGCTGTGGTCCCAGCACTGAGCCTTGCGGTACCCCGCTAGTCACTGCCTGCCATTCTGAAAGGGACCCGTTAATCCCTAATCGTTGTTTCCTGTCTGCCAACCAATTTTCTGTCCATGTCAGCACTCTACTTGATTGATGATTACATTCTGATAAGTTCAAGGGATGACTGATGATGCAGGGAGCATTGTGCAAAAGCAATATTTAATTGTGGAAAAAAATTATAATTACATTATAATCATCCAAGTATTCGCTGCCCTAATGGATCTCTCCATGTTACAAATTGCAAAATATAATAAATTTAAATTTAAAATATAAACTGAAAATGCTGGAAATAGGTCAGGCAGCATCTTGTGAGAGAGAAGAAAAGTTTGTGTTTCAGGTCTATGACATTTTTCAGTTTTCATGATTAAGTTCAACAAACAGCCATTTGCAACTCTGGTCAATTCATGTTTTGTTACTTGTCCTATTAACCAACTTTGTCTGTATTGCCGTTGTTTTGACAGACAAACCCTCCTGGCATTCACCCTACCGCAGATATTCCCTTTTCATTCTTTCCTCTCCCCTCCTCTCTGTTCCTCTATTCACTTGAAACCTTTGTCGTATCATTAACTTTAATTCCCAAACTTAAAAGAAAAGAGACAGACCCAACATGTTAACATTAATCCTGTTTTTTTTCTCCATAGATGGCACATAAGTAATTAGTGCATTTATTGTCCTCATTTTTTTGAGGGCACCCATTGAATATGTTTTCCTTGTGACTCTCCTCATTGAAAGTAATTCTACAATAAAATGGGAAATAAGATGCCCAATGTGTAATGTTAAAATATTTGATTTTCCTACTGTCCCACACTTAATCTAACTGGATGCTGAGAATATTGTTTCTTCCTTCTGAAAATGTTTGTTTTCCATAATTTTTCAAAGCAATGGTTGATTACTAAAAGTATCTCTCTTACTCTCCCTTGCCCAGGTCAGTGAAGCACGAGCACAGTACAACATTGGCAATGTTTTTCATGCCAAAGGGAAGCAGCTGTCCTGGCTCACAGCCCAGGAATCCGGAGACTTGCCGAGTGAAGTGAAGGAAACTTTAGAGAAGGCCACTGAGCACTATGAGTGAGTAATAAAGCATCTGCCTACAAATTAAGCTCTTGAGAGGAATTGGTAGTAATTGAGAATGTTGTCCAAAATGTGTTCTGACTATCCATGAAGAATGTACAGTGCTTAGACAGCACTCCTCCACAATTTGAAAATCTTGTGTTTGTGCTTTGTATTTGTTGAAATATTTGGAGTACATTAGGAACACAATAAATGCATTCATTTCAGACATCATTGCACTGTAACTGTGTATCTGCATTTCAATGAACTGAGTCCCTGCAGTTTCTAAATCCATGTAAATCAGGACTTGTAAATGGTCCAAAAAAGCAAACCAGGATGTACCTCTCTTCAGACACTAACATCAACTCCCCTCCCTCTGCTGGCAACATCACCATTTCACCACTTCACAAGAGCCTGAAATCTATTTCCTACACTCTCACTTACACCATTCCCTGAATGCTTGGAATTTTAACTCAAATGCTTTCATGAGCAACTTGGTGAAAGATGTACATTAAAAATGAAACGCATGCATGAATAAAAATATACATGAAAGCACTTTATCAGGATGCATCACAGCATGGTTTGGGAACAGCTCAATCCAAGACCACAAGAAATTGCAGAGATCTGTGGATGCAGCCCAGACCATCATACAAACCATATTCCCTTCCATTGATTCTATCTACACTTCACGCTGTCTCGGCAATGCCACCGACATAATCACGAACAAGTCTCGCCCTTCTCCTCTCTCCCATCAGGCAAGAGAAGTGTGAAAACGCATACTTCCAGATTCGGGGACAGTTTCTGCCCAGCTGTTATCAGGCAACTGAACCATCTTATCACCAGCTAGAGAGCAACCGTGACCCATCATCTACCTCATTGGAGAATCTCAGACTATCTTTATTGAGACTTTACTGGACTCTATCTTGCACTAAACGTTATTCCCTTTAACTTTACACGGTGAATGGCTTGATTGTAATCATGTAGTCTTTCTCCAGACTGGATAGCACACCGCAAAAAAGGTTTTCACTGTACCTTATTAATTGAGATCCACCAGTTTAGTTGACTGTCTGCAATCCATTTTTCAATATCGAAACTTGTGCCAAGTTCTGTTTGCTCATCAGTCCTGTGTTTACCGAGCCATATCTGTCTCTATCCAGTAATTACATGATTTTAAAATTCAATTAAAAAAATCAAGTTTTCAATCCCTTGTCAAGACACAATCTTGTCCTATTTCACCTCTTAATGGCTGTATAACCTTTTTCAATCTCGTGCTCGTCTGCATTCCTGATTTGAATTGCTTCACCATTGGCAGTGCCTTCATCTGGCAGGACAGTGAGTTCAGAAATTCTCTTTCTCTTTCTCTTAAATCATACCCTTTTGCCATTTTTTTTTGGCCAGCTGTCTGAATATCTCTTTCAGAATCATGGTGTCAAGTTTTATTGGGAGGCTTCAGTCTGTTTAAATATGCCATGGGAATTCGAATCATTATTTCCATGGATAATGCAAGAAAACAATCAGGTTTTAGGCTTTAAACGTACCACATTGAAAAATGGTTATGTAGATAGTTGTTTGGGCAACTACACTTCAGAATCATTTACTTAAAGGAGGTGCAATTGGTTGTCCCAAGGTTATGAAGGGCATAATTTGAAAGCATTTCCTTTTTCTCTTTCACTGCTCCAAACTTAATTTCCGGTATTTACTTGCATTCATTGTCTTCTACCTGTTTAATAATGGATGACAGTTGCAGTCCTAAACTTTCGCAAAGATGAGGGAATGTAAGAACAATGGATTGTTCCAGCATGCCCAATGAATATGGGCATGAACTATGGGAAGATTTATTTCTCAGCCTATTAAAGTTGACACAAGTTTAGAAGACTAAAATATACTGTGGTGCCTTCACGGCCATGTTGGTTTTGCATACAGCCTGTCACCGCTGGCGACTCGCCAGCAGCCTCCTGAGAAGGTCCAGCCACAAGAGCTCAATATCAGGTGCACTAATTGGCCTTATCTGCACACGGGTTGTAATTGGTGAGAATGTAGGTAAAAGGGTCTTCTGGAATAAACGTGTCACAAGGTGTCTGGCTCAGCTAAGTGTTGTTTGTTCTTTGCTTTCTGTCGTGGAATTCAGTAGATCCTACAATACAAGGGACTGAGCCATCTTTTTGAGTGAAGGAGAAAACAATTCTTTGAACTGCTGCTTGAAGAACCTATTCATTTATCACAAGAAATATTTAGGAATACATATATCTGAACTTCAAATTTTACTATATACATATTGAAAAGAAAAATCACCATTTTGTCTGCTGGATGATATTGTTGTCAATTTTAAATTCTGCAGCATTTGAGAAGTTGATACTTCCATATAATAATTTTTGTAGAGAAACGGGCCATTTGACCCAACTGAGTGGTCTGTATTTATACACCACACATCATTTTCTTGTCCCCTTTCACTAACCCCACCAATAAAACTTTTGTTTGTCATTTGTTTGTCCAGCTTTTCCTGTAGTTTCTTAACAAGTGCAACAAAATTTCAGCATTTGCTATATGTATGACCCATCAATTATTAATATTGAGATCAAGTCTCCTTTATTTTATGTTTCCCTGGTGAGAATGGTAGATATTGAATTCCAACACCAATTTGAAGCGATTCTGAGAAGTCATATTACTGTAGAGCACAGAAACACTCCCTTCAGCCCACATAGTCCATGCCATTTGCCACAGAATTGTGCAGTTTACCTTGCTCATTATTGTCTCAATCTTTCAAAGTCATTTCAAATAATGCATGGCAGACAATGCTGGAGAAATTCAGCGGGTGAGGCAGCATCTATGGAGCGAAGGAAATAGGCGACGTTTCGGGTCAAGACCCTTCTTCAGACTGATGTGGGGGTGGGGGGGGTGGGAAGAAGAAAGGAAGAGGTGGAGAAAGTGGGCTGTGGGAGAGCTGGGGAGGGGAAAGAGGGAGAAAGCAGGGACTACCTGAAATTGGAGAAGTCAATGTTCATACCGGTGGGGTGTAAACTACCCAAGCGAAATATGAGGTGCTGCTCCTCCAATTTACGGTGGCCCTCACTCTGGCCATGGAGGAGGCCCAGGACAGAAAGGTCGGATTAGGAATGGGAGGGTGAGTTGAAGTGCTGAGCCACCAGGAGATCAGGTTAGTTCATGCGAACCGAGCGGAGGTGTTGGGCGAAGCGATCACCAAGCCTACGTTTGTCTCACCGATGTAGAGCAGCTGATACCTAGAGCAGCGGATGCAATAGATGAGGCTGGAGGAGGTGCAGGTGAACCTCTGCCGCATCTGGAAAGACTGCTTGGGTCCATAATGCATGTTTCTTTTTGTTTCCCCTTCTGCAAGGTCACAATCGCCATTGCCGAAGCATTTTCATGCTTACAGCTCTTCATCTTTATCACTCAAAATTTCTTGAGGATAATGTGCATTTAATAATGATTTTTCTGTTCGAAAGTAATGAAGTCAAATGTATTCACCAATTTTAAATCTTTTGAAATTAGTGAATTTACATTTTTGCAGAAATCTCTGCTCTCACTTCTTTGAAGATCCAAGTCTAATTAATGTTCTTAGCTCATGCTTAATGTCAGCAGTTTTTAAAATGAAATTTCTTTCACAATCCCCCAAAATCCTTAGGAAGAGTTTAGAGGGCTATGCAGGCAAATGGCATGGACTATGTGGGCTGAAGGGCTTGTTTCTGTGCTGTACAGCTCTATGACTTCTCAGAATCACTTCAAAATTTTGTTGGAATTCAATATATACCACTTGACTTTTGTCCAGTAAACGTCCCACCCTCATAATCCCAATAATTTTACTTTTTTCAGGATGAGGGAACTGAATCTCAACATAAGCAAAAGAAAATTTAAAAAACGCTGATTTTGGAAAATTGTAATTGAACCATAAGATGCTGGAAGAGACAGCATTTGTGGGTGGTTGATGGTTGGCATGAATTCAGTGGGCCAAAGAAGCCTGTTTCCACGTTGTATCTCTGAGAAATCAAGCTAATGTTTTCGGTCCAGAACACTTAGTCAGAACTGGGAAAGGAAAAAAACAAGTTATTTTTCTTGGAGAGGGATGGTTAGAAGAAAGGGAATATCTCGGACAGGGTGAGCACAAATGCATTATAACTGCAGAGAGAATCGGATTATGCTACCTTGTCTCTGTTGTTGCTAATAACAGGATGTGCACCGTTCCCAGCAGGCCAGACTATAACAACAGAATCAGTAAAACGGAACCAAAATCAAAGATGGATGATAGATAGTAATAGCCATATCTGATACAGACAGAAAGTAAGTTGGAGATGCATAACAAGTTGGAGAATTTGATCAAAACATAAAGTGCTGGAGTAACTGAACAGGTTGGGTGGCATCTGTAGCGGGAATGCACAGCCAATGTATCAGGTCAGGATCCTTCTTCAGACTGAAGAAGGGTCCCGACCTGAAATGTCGCAACGTCCATTCCCTCCACAGATGCTACCTGGCCTGCTGAATTCCTCCAGCAATTTGTGATTTGCTCATGATTCCAGCATTTGCCGTTCCTTGTGTCTTCATTAGAGAATTTGGAGTGCGGAAGGCTGTGATGTGCTCAGACCTGAGGTAACTTGTTGATCCTCAAGCCTCATTTTTAAAATATTCCTGTTCATGCAACGTAATTTGAAATTAGAACAGGCGATTTTGTTGGGTCGATATTGTGAGAGAAGAAAATCATTATGTCAGTTGGTTTGAGAAGGCCCAGAAGAGAGAACTTTTTTTGCATGCAATTTTTAAAACTGATGTTAAATCTGGTCTTTTATTCACTTCTGATATTCAGATTCACTCTTTTTGCTGCTGTCATCTAATAATAACAGCGCGGAAACAGGCCCTTTGGCCCACCGAGTCCACACTGACCAGTGATCCCCGCTCATTAACATTATTCGACACACATTAGGGACAATTCGCATTTATACCCAGCTAATTAACCTACAAACCTGTAAGTCTTTGGAGCGTGGGAGGAAACCGATGATCTCGGCAAAAACCCACAGAGATAACGTACAAACTCCGTACAGACAGCACCCGTATCCAGGATCGAACCTGGATCTCTGGCGCTGGAAGGCAGCAACTCTACCGCTGCATTACCGTGCCACCCAATAGTTTGGTGAAATCATAAATGAGAGCACTTATTCATTATGACTTGATTATTTTTGTCTTTGCTGAATTCTTCTAGTCTCACGGATTCCTTGTGTAGTGCGCCTAAGGCTGCTCCTGGCTTTCAGTGAAAAATTAACATGGATCTTGCTGGCCTTCAATAATACCTAGTCATCAAAAGTGAACTCCCACAGTTATATGTGGTTAGCCTTATGCTATTAATGGAGATGGCAATATAGATTTTGCATATTCAAAGGAGACGGGTTATGAAAGGAAGAATGGGACTTTAGAACAGAGAACTCATTGTAAAAATGTTAAAGATCTGATTCGAGGATATTTGCATCTAAGATGATTGTGTTAAGGTCAGTTGAAAGTGTATCTTTTTTTGTCAATTATACCAATATAGTTTTACATCTTTACAAAGAGAAGTGGAAGTCAAGAATATTGCTTTATATAATGGTTTTTGCATTGCATTATTCATTAAGGTCTAATTTCTAGTTCTTTGCTTCATTTTCTTTATATTTTTCCTTTTCTTTCATCCATCTCCTCCTTGCTTATATTCCCTACTTTCCCATTTCAAGTTTGTATTTTTTTTAAGAAATAGAAGCAGGAGTCGGCCATTCAGTAAGATCATGAAATCCCTTCCCTTGATTTCTTTGGTATCATTTAAAAAATTCACTTCCTGCCTTCCCATCTTTTGTTTTCCCGTTCCTGCATCAGAGGGCAGATTGCAAATTATCTTGGATGACAAACTGGACCATCACTATCAATGATTGATTCATCAAGCAAATCACTTCAATAGCCATCTTGTTCCAAATTCTACAATGATGAACTTAGGCTTGCATTCACCAAATATCTGGAGAAAATGCGGCAATACGATCAATGCTGTTCTTCACCAAACAGCTGTTCATGAAAAAAGTTCAAAGCTAATTCTTAAAGACTTACAACCACTTAATCAAACTTAGTTTGAACTATTAATTTGAATTAAACTCTCTTTGCTGATGTGGAATTTGTGTAACACTGGTCATGAACATACAAGCTATTCATTATGAAACAAAACAAGTGTTCTGAAAGCATTTCTAAAATTATAATGTATAATGTAGATTTAGACAATACTTAGAAAGCATTGGAGTTCTTGAGTCCAAAGTTAGTCTATTTCTACAATGAATATCATTTTGTGGTTGGGTGGAATATAAAGGATTCTCTGGGTTTTCAATGTTTGTAATATTTTTCTTTCTTTGTCTCATTTAGGATGAATCTTAAAATTGTCAAAGAATTAGGTGATCGAGCAGCTCAAGGCCGAGCCTTTGGTAATCTTGGCAACACACATTATCTTTTAGGAAACTACAACGATGCCATTTCTTTTCACAAGGAGGTAAAAATCCAGTTATTACATTTCACCTTAGATTTGAGAAAGTTCTGATGTTGTATGTTCAAGTTTGCTCACTTGCATTAAACTTTTCCAAAGGATGGTGTCTGGAAGTATTTTTTTTGGTCTCCACCATCTGATAATGTGATCCTTTCGCCATGCTTTTGTGGCGCTATGTTAAATACACCGTATGTAGCCCAGGAAGGAACACGAGTCTTGTCTTTGTCATAGTGCCCATTAGCATCAGTGTGCCACTGCTAACTTGTATGTCAGGCAATAATTTGGAGCAAAAAAACAACTCGGATGTAGGGTCAATTTAAAAGTAAGCAATTAATTTAACAGCAAATGAAATCAATTTGTGCAGTCGTGTCTAGTTAAATAGCAAGGTGGCGTAGCGGTAGAGCTACTGCCTTACAGCACCAGAGACCCGGGTTTAATCTTGACTACGGGAGCTTATTTGTACGGAGTTTGTACGTTCTCCCCGTCACCTGAATGAGTTTTCTCCGAGATTTCTCTTGTGGGTGATAGGATGGTTCGGTTTACTCCCACTCGTACATGTTTGTAGGTTAATTTGCTTGGTATAAATGTAAAATTGTCCCTAATGTGTGTAGGATTGTGTTAATGTGCTGGGATTGTGGGTCAGTGTGGACTCGGTGGGCCAAAGGACATGTTTCGGCTCAGTATCTCTAACCTAAACTAAACTAAAGCATATTCAACAAACCCTACCATGAATTGTGTACTGAACATTTGACTGAAACTGCAACTTGCACACCAGAGGGTTTCCTCCAGTCAGATGCTGTGAGTTACATATACTTGAATATTTGTTTTTTGTTCAAACTTATTCACAGCGGTTTATTGCAGTGAATAATTGATGGGCAAATTACCCAATCTTCTGTCCTCTGGATGAGAAGGTTTATGTAAAGCTGATGTTTGTAGCAGCAAGAGCATTGGGATTAAGAAACCACCCAGGTTAATAAATGAGTCGAGCTGGCCAGATGGCTGAATTGGCCAATGTGATGAATGGTGAGGGTTATGAAATTTAATTTCTGCACAACTTGTTGAGTACTGACTCATTCCACAGGCACCAACTCGAGCATGTTACTTGCTGAAGAAATGACGATCGTAGAGTTTTAGTAATTAGAGATCTACAGTTTAAAGAGATGTGTGTCTATGTACATGAATTATTTTCAGCTGCAAAATTCATTCTGTGAACCACTTTTGTCCAGAAAGCAAATCAGCACATAAATATTAATAATAGACTTTCAACATAATTGCTGGGTAATTGATTTTTTTTTAAAAATCTCTCATGAGGTTACAGTGGAAATTGAAGCATCAGCTCAAGAGTAATAAACAAAAGACAATGTAAAATATAAATATCCTGAAATAACTGCTTTCTAAGTTGTTGGTATTAGGGAGGGACCGGTCTTGGTTCTAAGTGGAAGATGATCTCTTATCCAAACTTAATCCAGAAATGCTGTGTAATATGGAAACAGAAATGTGTGCCATCGGAAAATAAGGCAGATTTAATCTTGGTACCTTTGGCTGTATCCTAGCTATTGGCTACAAAGGATGATATTGATAGTCACACGGAAAAACCGGGATTGTTTTTTTCCTCGGAACGAGGAGAGATTCCATGTTATGAGTGATTTTGATTGAACATATAAGGAGAATTTATTTTTGTCGTGTGGAATGGTAATCTAATACTTAAACATAAGAAAGATGATTCTTGATCTTCAGAGAATTGCTAAGATGTTGGACGGTTCACCCAAAATGATAGTAAAGTCAATTTCCAAAGAACCTTAAAATGGACAATTGTACAAATATTATCCTTGTGTTTCTGTGGGAGAAAAGGTTGGGGTTAGGGGGGAAAATTAAACGTTCATTGAAATTGGTGGTTTTGTGATGGTGAGGAGGATAGTCTGGCTACAGAATTATATTGATCAGTTTTTACGGTGGGAAGATCAGCCACCTTTGGAGGCCTAATATTTGTAAGAAATAAATAATGATTGGATTGTCTGTGCATTGTGGAACAGAGGGACATTGGTATATAACCCAAGGATCCCAGTAGGTGGCAGCACTTTATATAGAATAGAGAAGAAGCCATACAGGTACTCTGCTTCCTTAGTCTGGGCATGGAAAATAAGAGAAAGGAAACTATGCAAGGTATTGATCAATCCACATCAAATTAGTGAATGGTTGGGTCTTTCTTCAGTCCCATCTCTCTATGGCTTTTTTTGTGTTTCAAAAAGATTACTTGTTATGGAGACTTGAGCTTTAAGGGATTGTCTTGTTATGGTAGTGACCAAGTATTTGAACAAGGAAACATTGAGCATCTAATTTGAAGGCAAGGTTTGATTTATAATTGGCAATATATATTTATGATATGGTTTCAATTGAGGAAAGTCTTAAATGTTTACTGGTATTATTCAAGAATAACCTGTTGCCCAACAGGTTTGCCCATCAACCTGTTGGGCAAAAGAGTTGTGTACTTTTCCCAAATGCTAATGAGGACAAATAAGGAAATGCCTAAAAAGGTTTTCTGTAGGTCATATTGTATTTATCTCTAAGTGCTTGGAGAAAGAGGCATATTTCAAAATGTCGTTAAAAGCAACTATCACAGCAGTGTCTGGAGGTAATGATTATCAGAGGCTCCTGCGGCTGTTTGAGACCATCTTCTATAGGGGGCGCTGGTGTCAAATAAGAAGCTTAGCAAAATAAGATGTTCGTAAACGACACAGTTTAAGTCGTGCAATCAAAGGATGGCCCTGAAATCTCCCAATTATATGTTAAAATGATTTTTAAAAATTGCTTGACCATCTGGGAAGTGAATCTTAAAATGATATTCCAGTGAAGTTCAAGATAAACAGGATGTTTATCGAATATACTTATTCAAACTTTTTTTTTCAGCGTCTTTCAATAGCTAAAGAATTTGGTGATAAAGCAGCTGAGAGAAGGGCCTACAGCAACCTGGGAAACGCACACATATTCCTGGGGAAATTTGATGTGGCTGCTGAATATTACAAGTAAGGTTTTATTCTTTGGTTCAAAATTGAATGGTGCATTGCACTGTTAATTTTGCTTTGCAGGTGCAGTTCAGGCTTCACTGATGCTGATATGAATTCACAGAGTATTCAATCACATCGTACTTCATAGATCCTGTATTTTATGAAAGTACCCATTCCCAAATACCCGACTTTGTACAGTTCAATGAGAATTGTCTGATTTTGTTTTTAAATTGTTGGATTGCTAAATTTTCAGTTTTTTTTTTTGCTTCAGGCTAAAAAGCTGCTTTTTATCTGAAGACTTGTCATTTTACTGTAAGACATAAACAGCGGCAATTTTAGAATGGTTACTGATTTCATGATACTCATAAACTTCTAAACAAAAATATACAGTACACATATAACAGTTCACACTTGGTTATTGGGTGCTGTACATCGATCTAGTTTTAACTCTACAGAGGTGCCGATATGCTGTCCTGGTGCTTATCGTCACAAAAGAGCACAACTGACAAAGAAGCCCGTTAAATGAGTTCCTGTTTCTGTGATGATCAGTGTTAGACGAAGTCGCACGCTAGCTTTATGGCACAGGGTCAAGTCCAGATAAAGGTACATGAGATTATGTACTTAGAAATAAAATTCTCCTAAATTGCATTCAACTTGTTGAAGAAACAGCCACATCCTGAACTCCACTCTATTTCTGTTGCACAATTTCTGAAAGACCACATCTTATCGCTAGTAATGAGAATTCTTTGTGTTGTCATGTAACATTACATGTTTTTAATTCTTCAAAATATCTTTTGTCCAGTGTCAAAATGCACTTTCCCTTAAGGACTGCAATGTGTTTTTTCCTCCTCTTCATAAAAACACATCCAATTCCATTACAATAAGTATTGAATTGTCTTCAAGAAGAAGGTAGACACAAAATGCTGGAGTAACTCAACGGGACAGGCAGCAACGCTGGAGAGAAGGAATGGGTGGCGTTTTGGGCTAAGACCCTTCTTCAGACTGAATTCTCTTCAGACCTTTTAAGGCAGCATTTTCCAGATATGGCCAGTCTCAGCTGGAGCACCAAAGCGGCTGTGCATTTTACTTCAGTGCCCATAAACAAAGAATGGGAACATCAATCAAGAATTTGAATACTTACTGGGACTGACTATTTTGGCTCCCAGGTGTAGAGCCAAACAGAAGGGTAGCCTGGGAAAACACATCACAGTTCAAAGCATTATGGTGAGTGTGGCTTTAAAGAGTCACAATGAATCAAATGACTGCTTTCTGCTCACAGAGATTCATGATGGTTTTGGGAGCAAGAGAAGATTGGAAAAGGAAATAAACAAAAAAACAAAAGAGAAATGTAGAATCGAGGAATTGCAGATGCAGGTTTGCAAAAACAAAAGACACAAAGTGCTAGAATAACTCTGCGGGCAAGATTTAATAGAAACTTGATCCAAGATGTCTTCGTTTTTAGTGAACATGGTATCCCCCCCCCCCCCCCCCCCACCTATCATAGATGGATCCCTCACCCACATCTTTTCTGTGGCCCTTAGTTCTGCTCTCACTCCCTCTCCACCCAGTCGCAACAAAGATCGAGTTCCCCTGGTCCTCGCCTTTCACTCTATCAGCCTCCGCATCCAACAAATCACCCTCTGTCATCTCCAACGTGATCCCACCACTAGTCGCAATTTTCCATCTCCACCCTTTTCTACCTTGTGCAGAGACTGATTCCTGCACAACTCCATGGTTCACTCATCCCCACCCAAACCACCCTCTCCTCAGGTACTTCCCCCTGCAACCACAGGAGATGTTACACCTGTCCCTTTACCTTCTTCCTTGCCTCCATCAAGGGATCCTTCCATGTCAGACAGAGGGTCACATGCACCATCTCGAACCTCATCTACAGCATTCCCTGTTCCTGATAAGTGCTTCTGTACATCAGCGAGACCAAGCGTAGACTCGACGAATGCTTTGCCAAACACTTGAGCTCAGTCCGCCAAGGCTACTGGATCTCCTGGTTGGTAACCGTTTTAATTCCCCTTCGCACTCCCTATACTGATCTTTCTGTCCTGGGCCACCTCCATTGGCAGAATGAAGCCATACACAAACTGGAGAAACAGCACCTCATATTCTGCTTGGGTAGCTTACAACCCAACGGTATGAGCATTGAATTTTCCAATATTAAATAACTAACCCACAACAACCTCCTTCCCCCTCACTGAAATCTGGCTGACCTCACACCGACTTCCCCACTCCCCATCCGCTAGCACCTTTCACAATGGATGCACAATTCACAACATTTCAATCCCTGAGCTTAATAATTTGCAGGCCTCTGGCTCCTTTCAGGCTCACAGCTGCCTCTTCATCTCTGTCCTTTGTCCAACAATCTGCTTAACAAATCCCTCGCCTGTGTTCGCCTATTACTGGCTCTGCTGTGTCCTGCCTCTTCTCCCAACTTTCTTTCCCGTCCCCTTACAATCAGTCTGAAGAAGGGTTCTGAGCATTTTGTGTTTTGCTCCTTGGCTAAAAAGCTTTCTTCTGTTTTCTGATTAACTCTGCAACATTTTGTGATAAGTACAGCTTAGCCTTGAAGTTCTAAGTCTTGAAACTTGCCTGCAGAAATACCTGGCAGCTGCGCAGACACGGAAAGTTGCAGGTTGTGAGGGGCTGTTTTACTGGTAATTGGCTTACTGCTGTCCCTTAAAATCTGAAAATTTGTTTATGGTGGAGACATTTTTTCCCCTTTTAAGTTTGAGCATTTTTCATTACCAGCTTTTTGACTTTTTCTTTCTAAAAATGCTGGGATAGAATATGCCTCTCTCTCCAGAAGGCTATTTTCCAATTTTTGTTCGCATTTCTCAGCTCAGCCCCGGCATCCTATACCCACCATCCTAACTTCAGATATGGCATGATTGTGATCGTGTTCCTACTCATTTTTCATTTACTGCCAATTAAAATAGTAAAAGAATGCATGTACTTGTAAAGCACTTTCTTTTGCTCTTGCAAAAGCCTGCTCCAAAGCACTGTACAACCGTTGTACAATTTTAGTCATGCTTTAGGAAGCTCATCAGCTAGTTTACTGCACCAAGTTCCAACAAACAAGTAATCTACCTTTGGATCTATTGACAGAGAACGTCATGGAATCCTTTCTAATTTTGGAAAGTAGATCGGTAATTGTATTGCTTCTCCATAAAGGCTAATAAAATAACAACTAGAGTGTTGTAAGATTTTTGTGATGATATCCAAACTGTCTAAATTATGTAAGTAATGCTTACTTTGTGATATTGCATTTCCTTATTAGGAATCAGTTTGATTAACTTTGTCAATGGACTTTTTGCTTTAATCTCCACAGAAAAACTCTTCATATGTCAAGACAGCTGAAGGACCAGGCAGTTGAAGCTCAAGCTTGTTATAGCCTGGGCAACACACATACTCTGCTGGAGGATTATGAGAAAGCTATCGACTACCATCTCAAACATCTTTCCATTGCTCAGGAACTGAATGATAGGTACAAGTTTGATTACATTGATTATTAAAAAATTGTCGTATATGTTAATTCGTGTTGGTATTTGTTTGATTTTCCTCGTGCGGTGTTACTGATACCAGCTTTTACTTTTTGCCTTCCTGTTTTTCATAGAAATAATATCTCATTGAACATGTAGTCATCGTGTGCATCAGCTTCCTGAGGATGATGTTAGAAACAATTAGCATTGATTCATTCAGTTGGTGTGGGTTACAGTATATTAGTAATTTGGAACATGGCATGCATCGAGGGATTGGGTGACTTTGACCTACAATTCCTAAAGGCCTCCATACAGGCGTTTCCTTGCTTCATGCCTAAAGCTATTGTCTCCTAATTAATATAAATGCATTGCAATGGTTTGTAAACAACAATGGTAAAATCCCATGAAAGTAAATATATGGTCTTTTATCAACCTATGTTTTCACTATAGTAGGAACAATGGTGAGTGGGCTTTTAACTCTTCGGAGAATAATTATTTCTATCTTGGCTTTGAAAGTAACAATTCATCATATTTCAGTTATGTGTTGAATTTTAAGCTCAGCATAAAAGGAGCAATTAATATTTCATTTTACCTGCAAAATAAAATCTCTATAACTTGCTGTTAAAACATTTCAGTTCAGAAGAATAAAGCATATCACTATACATCTTTGGTTGCTTTGGTGACTATATACTCCTTTAGAGGGGTATACAGCAGGGAGATCTTGATTCTGTACTTCAAGGAGGGCTGCTGTTGGGAAAAACTTACTGGTTTTACCTGACCCAGGAATGGAACAGACGTTGTATGTGGGTTTTTTCATGCTCTATTAAGTTTAGAAAAATGTTGCTCTATAAACTAATCAAAGTGTTTGTAGTTTTGGAAGTATTTGGTAAGCTCAGTGTAAAGGAACAATTCATTCAAGTGAAAGGAATCTTAAAACTAAGGTACGACCATTTTGGAGGTAAATTTGGAAGTTTTTGTTTTATTCCAAGGGACAGTAAAAATTGGGAATTCATCCCCAAATAGCTGTAGATGATAAATCAATTAAAACTTTCAAGGCATGTTATATCTTTTTTGGCAAAAAATTTAAGAGGGATATGAAGCAAAGGCAATTAAAAGGAGTTGATGCGCAGTACAACAGAGGAAGTGGTCTTTTGGCCCACAATGTCCTTGGCGAACATGATATCAAGTTATACCAATGTCCTCTATCTGCATGTCCATCCCTGTACCTCTCCTTGCATACTGCGCAATTCCAAACACCTGTGAAGCCATGTGTCCCAAACATTATGGTGCCCTGAAATGGGGGGGGAACTATGTATAAACACAGCTGTAATTTCAACATGGTGAAACCAAAATGTATAAAAATGGCCTTTATTAAAATCTGACAATGTGCTATTTAACCACATGAGATTTTTTCTATTACAAATCTCAAATTGTGGAGTACAGAGGCAAATAAATAAATGATGGGTCTTTGTCCCAAACATTATGGAGGGCACTGTACATCAGAATGTCTTTGGACCTTTCTGCAGTGTTTATGCTGACCTCTCAAAACAAATGCAATCCTGTATTTTTCTTCATACGTGCAACTTGCCCATCTGATGTTCTGGGTTGAAGTTTGCTTGGCTACAGTGTGTTGGCAACTTTCCCAATGAACCTTCATCCCTTTCATGATTATTTTACCATCTTCGGTCAGTCTGGCCTTATTATCTTTACATATATAAGAAAATCTGTTATGAGAATCCAATAAATTGTGGTGCAGATGACACTCTGACCATGTAAACAAACAGCCAGATGAAAATTTATGTAGTTTCACACTTTTCATATTATAGCTAGTTGTATGGTCTCCAATGTCTCCAAATTCATGAATTTTGTTATGCAGTAAAGGATGGGCACCATCCTACTATACTACTTTATAGTATAGAAAAGAGATAACAGAAATATGTTTGATTGAATTTGACAACCGATGAAAGAAAAATATTCTAAACTCATTTTCAGTTGTACGATAGGGCGCAAGAAACTGAGTTATCAGGTGTTCTTTTTGGTTTTTGGACAGAGTTGGCGAAGGAAGAGCGTGTTGGAGTCTGGGAAATGCCTACGTATCACTTGGGAGCCATGTGCAAGGGCTGCATTTTGCGTCAAGACACCTAGAAATCTCCAGAAAGGTGAGAAAACTTCACACCCACATCATAGAATCTTACAGCATTGGAGGCTGCCACTTGGCCTAATGTACTTCTGCTGATTGTTTGAAAGGTCTGTCTTATTTCCTGATACCCATACATCTATTTCCCCTTGTCCATTTGTGTTCCTCGTAACCAGTTGTCTTTTGAAATTTACTTTCTGAATCTGCGTTCAACATCCCTTCAGGAGAAGGCAGGAACGGGGTACTGATTGGGGATGATCAGCCATGATCACATTGAATGGCGGTGCTGGCTCGAAGGGCCGAATGGCCTACTCCTGCACCTATTGTCTATTGTCAGGCAGCGTAGTCCAGATTTGAAGTAACTTCATATTTTTCAGCAAAGTTCTGATCATCTCAACTTTATTCCATATGTCAGTCACCTTCCATATATCCCCTTTCCATCAGTGGATGCAGTTTATCACTATTTAATCTTTTCTATTTTCCCTGTTCTAACGAGAACAGTCTTGGTTCAGGGCAGAGAGAAGCATGAAATATCTACTCCACACACATTGCACTCGATGGAATAATCCAATAATTTCCAAGACTGACAGAGAAGAATGACTGAACATGAAATCAAATGAGCCTCATAAATAATCTTGCCATTTTATAACATACATGTTCAAAATATTCTGAACAGTTTGCTGTAAATGTCTTTATCTCAATGTACATAGTTAATGAGATTAATTGTTGAC
>CM075987.1:19180409-19671460 GCA_038087875.1 Malacoraja senta
GGGCAGAGCAGATGCTGTTCGATTTCTATCTGTGTATTAAAACAGTTTTTTTCTAACCTGATTGCTTCTCTTTAGTTGCTGTTTGATTATTGAAACATATTTTCAACAATGATAGAATTAGTAGCAACATTTAAAAGGCATCTGGACAGGTATGTGAATGAGCAAGCAGAGGGGTAAGGCATTAATGCGGGCAAGTGCAATTAGCATGGATAGATCTGGCAGCAGACATAGAAGTTGTAGACTGAAGGGGATATTTTTTATAGTGTACAACTGTTTCCCAGCTCGAGAGAGATTGTCTCTCAACGTCTATACCAGGTAGTTAATGGTATTTTAATTTGAAATTCAAGGCAGAAGTCTGCATGAGTATCTCCGTGTTGGAGTGTGGCTTAATCCCACCTCCATCTTTAACTTTAGACTTTAGAGATATAGTGCGGAAACAGGCCCTTCGGCCCACTGTGTCCATGCCGACCAGCGAGCACCCCAAACACTAACATCTCTCCTAGACACCGGGGACAGTTTTACCATTTTTACCAAAGCCTATTAACCTACGAACTTGTACGTCTTTAGTGTGTGGGAGAAAACTGGAGCACCCGGAGAAAACCCTTGCAGTTTCAGAGAGTACTTACAAACTCTGTACGGACAGCACGCATAGTCAGGATTGAACCTGGGTCTCTGGCGCTGTAAGGCAGCAACTCTACTGCTGCACAGTCCCTTACAATCTCACAGTACACTTTTTTTCTCTCTAACTACGCAATGCTGAATTAATTGAATTAAATAGAAGTTAAAGTGCAGAAATGAGCTATCATCGCATCCAGTCAAATATTGTGTCTGCTTCAGTCTGCTTTCCAAGCAATACATCCTTCTGAAGACATGAAATTGATCGAGTGTGAATAGCAAGGAATGTTGTAGACGGATACAGATCAATTGGAAATTTTGGTGAAGAGAATGAAGTGTGAGGTGATGCATTTTGGGAGGTAGAATACAAGAGGAAAGTATACAGTGAATGGCAGGCTACTTGGGAGTGTTGATCACAGAAAGATCCTGGACTGCATGTCCATAGCTTCCTCAATGTGGCAACACAAATGGACAGAGTGGTAAAGGTTGTTGCATTGGTGGACATTGAGTACACAAGTTGGGAAGTTGTGTTCAGTTGTTTAAAACTTTGGTTAGACCACATTTGGAGTATTGTGTGCAGCTCTGGTCACTTCATTATAGGAATCCTTCGGACATGGTGCAGAAGGGGTCCATAAGTTCATGTCATCTACTCCAGTTCATCAGGATGTTGCCTGGATTGGAATTAATTTTGCAATAACGAGAAAGATGACATGTTTGGATTGTTTTCAAATAAGTTTTGGAGGCTGAGTGGCAACCTAATAGAAGTATATAAATCACAAGCAGCGTAGATAGGGCAGATAGTCTTTGCCAATGATGGAAAAGTCAGATACCAGAGGGCATAGCTTTAAGGTTAAATGAAGTGGGTTTAATGGAGATTTGTGAGGCCATTTAAAAAAAATTTTTTTTTTACAGAGTGTGGTAGATGCCTGCAAGAACACTGCAGGGTATATAGTAGAACCATATATGATGGTAATGTTTGAGAGTTATCAACAGGCAGGCAATAGAGGAATATTGACCACATGCAAGCAGATAGGATTAATTTTGATTGGCATCATGGTTGGCACAGATGGGTCAAAGGGTTGTTCCACTGCTGTATATTCTATTTTATGTTATATTCTTTTTTCAGATGCACAGGATCGTCAGGAGGCCAGTGTTCCTATCACGTTCTTTTTCTGTTCACTAATTCTTGCTCATTCCACCAATATGAACAGGTTCTCTCTTGGTAATTAGTCTAGAGTGTTAATAATAGTAGATTTGTAATATCTTGTAATAGTGATTCTTATAATATCCACATAACTGATGTTCCTCTTTGGAATAGTTTTAGTAAATCTCTTGTTCCATCTGTATAGCCATGTATATCCTTCCTGATCCACTCAGAACTGGGCACGGTCCTCCAATTCTAGCTGATCTACTGTTTTATATATGTTATGATTGTTCTCCTCCCCACCAATATATATTTGTCTCGCCTATCCATGCTATTCATCTTGGCTATTATTTGTTAAATTATTAAACGTTCCAAATTCTTGGAATGAGAATGTTTACTCCATTTCATACCTGTTAAATGGTGTCAGAGATTATGGGGAGAAGGTGTGAGAATGGGGTTAGGAGGGAGAGATAGATCAGCCACGATTGCAAGGTGGTGTAGATTTGATGGGCAGAATGGCCTAATTCTGCTCCTCACACTCATGATCTAATGATTCGCCAGGAAAATAAACTCCAACGTGGTCCTGATGTGGAGTAATTGACTTGAGGTTTTATTTTCAGTTGGAGACTTGCAGATGTGTTGCCCCTGGCCGTGTTCAGCTTGTTGCTGCTTTTGTTTATGCACAATGTATATGTTGAGCAACTGAGACTGATAACTAGCTAATTAATGATTCGTGCCTGGGAATCAGAGCAGTCGGCTTTCAAAAGGCTGTCTGTGTGTGGAAAGATCGAACACTCATTGATGTTTGAAACCAAAAGTCACGACGTTGGATTTTTGCATGAATGGTCAGTATTTCCTTCCACTGACCTTCCAGTGGGAGCTTTGGTTATAATGATGTCAGAAACAACGGGGTGCGGCTTCCACTCTTTCTTCACCGTGCCTCATCCTCTGTACACGACCACACAGCCCAAATGCATAAGCAGATGGAGAGTTAACAGCTGGGAGGAGTTTCTCGAGCTGGCTTGGCTGATTTATTCCTGTCACTGCTACATTTGTGTGGTAAAAGGTAGGCAAGTCGATGACTTCATGGCTTTGTTTCCTAGCAATGAGAATGGGAGATTAACAACAAGGACAATATCATCCAGGTAAAATGATTGTGCATCTGACATCTGTTCTCATCTGGGTACATCTATGTTGCAGTCTCTATTTGTTCATGTGTCTTTTGCTTAATCAATTTGTATTTTTACAACTTGCAAATGTTGTTAAGATTTGGAATAAACATTATGTCTGTATTTAAATGACATTAACTTATTCTGTTTTCTTGAACAATCTTTTTTTATCTCACACCAGTTGAATCCAAATATTTATTTTAATAGTAAATAATGGTAATGACATATTTACATCTCAATTTCAAATATGTTTTCTAATAGACTTTATCTCTACTCTGTGTAGTTTGAGTCTGTATGCAAATCTATCAGACACGTATGTACCTAAGCCGTGTTTAAGTCCCATTTTTCACCTTGCAGTCTTTTTTAAAGGTTACTAAATAAGGAATATTAGTATTCATCACCACATCTCTGGCTCTCGTGTGCAGTCTTGCTCCTTCCAAGTTGTTAGCAATCTTTTAAAATAAAGCATCTCACGACTGGTGTATAGTTTGAACAATGCAATGTGATTGACATTAATGCTTGTTGGATATAATTGCATTGATGCTTGGGACAAAACACAAGGGAGTAATACACACCAAAGCTTTAATAAACATACAGCATGTCACCAGCAGTATTGATTCTTCTTGCAATTGATATCTTTCTGTGTTTGTGTTATTGGGCAAATATCCTGCACTTGCATACAAGCTTATAAAATTGAACGGTGGAAAATTATTATCAAGCAAGATTTTTCGTAATTTCCCTTTTTTTTTCTTCCAAGTAACAATGAAACATTCAGAGTACCGATACAGCAAAGGGAAAGTAAAAGTACTCAATAATATAACACAAAGAAATTTGATTTCTGTGGTGTTTATATTTTAACAATGCTTTGAGTTTTTTGAATTGCAATGCGAGAGTCCACAAACAATGAGACCAAAAGATCTGCAGTAAAATCAAATGCTGAAATGCATGATTTAAGTTGCCTTGAATAATTCTTATCTGGAGTATAACTTGTGCATTATTGTCATTTGTCAGCTACAGTGCCCTCCATAATTTTTGGGACAAAGACCCATCATTTATTTATTTGTCTCTGTACTCCACAATATGAGATTTGTAATAGAAAAAAAATCACATGTTGTTAAAGTGCACATTGTCAGATTTTAATAAAGGCCATTTTTATACCTTTTGGTTTCACCATGTGGGAATTACAGCAGTGTTTATACATAGTTCCCCCCCCCCCCCCCCCCACACCCATTTCACTATAATGTTTGGGACACAGCAATGTCATGTAAATGAAAGTAGTCATGTTTAGTATTTTGTTGCATATCCTTTGCATGCAATTACTGCTTTGAGTCTGCGATTCATGGACATCACCTGTTGCTGGGTGTCTTCGCTGGTGATGCTCTGCCAGGCCTGTATTACAGCCATCTTTAGCTTATGCTTGTTTTGGGTGCAAGTCCCCTTCAGGTTTCTCTTCAGCATATAAAAGGCATTCTCAATTGGGTTCAGATCGGGTGATTGATTTGGCCACTCAAGAATTTACCATTTTTTTGTTTTGAAAAAACCCTTTGTTGCTTTAGCAGTATGTGTGGGATCATTGTCTTGCTGTAGAATGAACCGCCAGCCAATGAGTTTTCAGGCATTTGTTTGAACTTGAGCAGATAGGATGTGTCTATACACTTCAGAATTCATTATGCTACTACCATCAGCAGTTGTATCATCAATGAAGATAAGTGAGCCAGTAACTTCAGCAGCCATATATGTCCAGGCCATAACACCCCCCCCCCACCACCGTGTTTCACAGATGAGGTGGTATGCTTTGGATCTTGGGCATTCCTCTCTCCTCCATACTTTGCTCTTGGCACCATTCTGATATAAGTTAATCTTCATCTCATCTGTCCACAAGACATTTTCCCAGAACTGTGGTTGCTCTTTTAAGTACTTCTTGGCAAGCTGTAACCTGGCCATCCTATTCTTGCAGCTAACCAGTGGTTTGCATCTTGCAGTGTAGCCTTTGTATTTCTGCTCATGAAGTCTTCTGCGGACAGTGGTCATTGACAAATCCGTACCTGACTCCTGAAGAGTGTTTCTGATCTGTCGGACAGGTGTTTGGGGATTTTTCTTTATTATAGAGAGAATTCTTCTGTCATCAGCTGTAGAGGTCTTCCTTGGCCTGCCAGTCCCATGGCGATTAGTAAGCTCGCCAGTGCTCTCTTTCTTCTTAATGATATTCCAAACAGTTGATTTTGTTAAGCCTATGGTTTGGCTGATGTCTCTAACAGTTTTATTCTTGTTTCTCAGTCTCATAATGGCTTCTTTGACTTTCATTGGCACAACTTTGGTCCTCATGTTGCTAAACAGCAATAAACGTTTCCAAAGGTGATGGAAAGACTGGAGGAAAGACTAGGTGCTGAGAGCTCGCTTATACCTGCATTATGGAGGCAATTAAACACACCTGAGCAATTACAAATGCCTGTGAAGCCATGTGTCCCAAACATTATGGTGCCTTGAAATGGGGGTCTATGTATAAACATAGTAATTTCTGTAATGCTGTAATTTCTACATGGTGAAACCAAAATGTATAAAAATGGCCTTTATTAAAATCTGACAGTGTGCACATTAGCCACATGTGATTTTTTTTTTTTCTAATACAAATCTCAAATTGTGGAGTACAGAGGCAAATAAATAAATGACGGGTCTTTGTCCCAAACATTATGGAGGGCACTGTACTTCACATGGTTTCTCAAACTGAAATAAACACATTTTCACCAGTAAGCCATGCTTTAATGATTGTAATGAAAGATTTTTGGAATCGGTGTGAAACCATTACTCTAGCCCTCACAGAATATTTTTAGGTATGCGGATTTTTTAAAGGCTTAGAATTGATGTTGGGTTTGGAGAGGAGACTTTGGATATCAGCATCCGCAGTCTTTTGAAGAATAAGAAGAAAGTGCTGGAGGAACTCGCAAGCAAGCAGCATCTGTGGAGGCACAGGTGCTTTGGGTCGATACCCTGCATCTAGATTGAGAATGCGAAGGGGAGATAGCTGATATCAAGGTGAGAGAGAAAGGCAACATTTTATATGCAATTTCGATAGGATTGTACATATTTAGACCCGTCCGTCTCTTTTCCTGTATTATCCTCTGGCTGTCCTCGCAGAATCCGTTATTGTTTCAATTCAGTTCAGTAGTTCTCTGAGTGATTGTAGCAATTCTTGAACATCAATGCATCCAAAATAGTAAGTCAACTATTCATGTAACGCATTTAATGGAGTGAAATGTCCCAAGATATTTGATGAGTGATTGTCAAACAAAAACACCCCATTTTCCTTCCTAATTCCATGCATGTTGACTTTGATGAATAATGTACAAGAACACCCAAGCCTCTCTGGACACTAATTTGTTTCAATCTCTTACAATATAAAGACAAAATGCCTCATTCAATTTGCACGAAAATAGAATTATGATGCCACAGTTTTCCACGCCCTGTTCTATGTGTTGCAATCTTGAGATGATTGCATTAATTTCCATATCTGTTACAGTGGACATTATATGCTGGGATTGACCATACACACAATTTGTACTGTAACCATTCTCAACTTGTCACATTTACCTAGTGAAGTTATACTGCTGTGTAGGGAGTATCTGCTCTAGTTTTGATCCAAACTTTGAGGGACCCCCATAAATTGAAACCCCAAATACTGCCCCACCTCCTTCTCCTCATTGGCAGACGTGTGTATACTCCAATTAGACATTGGGTTCCAAATGGGCCACTAAGTCTGAGGCAAGTTCTGCATGAGTAGTGCTAATTGTCAAGTTGTAAAGAACTACAATGCTATAAAATTGATGCAACATGTGCAGTCACAAACCAACTACATGGCGGCACAGACTGTAGGTTGGTGTAGTTGCAATGCTTTGGTGAACCGGCACTTTCTAACTAACAGGTGGACGACTGTGAAGCTGGCGCCATTGAGGCTGAATGCTCAAGTCTAAACAAGACAAAAATGTAAAAAGACAAAAATACTTTTGTCTTTGGTATCTGATGGGTAAACATGATAGTTGAATAGAGTTTGAAGTACAGCCTGTATAAATTGTGGATGGGCATGTGGAACTTGTTATAATCTTTAAAATAAATGTTATGGTGAGAGTGCACCAGGCCACCATGTATCGTTGATCTTTGCTGCTAGACTCTGATTCTGTGCAGCATCCCAAATGGCTCATAGCTGGCAGGCTCCACAGAATCCCGAATCAGCATCTGCAGTTCCTTGCTACAGAATCCCTGTTAGTTCCATTCAGTCGTTCTCTGATGTGATTGCAGCAACTTGCACATTAATGGATCATGATAGTGATGGTCAACTACTCATGTCGTACAATTAATGGAGTAAAATGTCCTAAGATACTTGACAAGAGTGGTTGTCAAACCAAATGACCAAATAATCTGCTTTGGGTGGAGGTTGAGAAATGAATATTTGTAGAGGTAAGGGAAAGCTCTACAATTTATCTTTGAAAATCCTATGGGATTTTTTAATATCCATTTAAGAAGCATTTGTAAGCTCATTTTGATATTTTTCATAAAGAGAGAATGATGATGGCACCCGTTCAGAAGATTTATTGATTCAAATCAAGTGATAGCCACAATTGACTGGGGAAGGACATCATCATTTTGATTCAATCGGCCTTGTGAAATAGAATTGTCAGTACAGCTTGTTTTTGTTTAGTGTTTTTATATAGCGTTCAGAATTAGACTGTCTTTCTGCAGCACTTGTTAAACAAGTAAGTAAATATGTATGTACACCCCTATTAACGAATGCGTAGAAAGCCAGTTTCGGATGCGATGGGAGGTTATCAGAACAAATCCAGTGTAATTTATTTCTTTGTGCATTTGATTAAACACAAAGCCGAGGTTTTGTTAAAAGTGAATCAACAGCTCCTTCGATTACATTGTGCAAATGCAAAGATTAACCTCGCTTTTGTTGTGCAGCAATCACGGTATTTTTCCCTGGTCTGTGTTCAGAGCAAGGTTACCATAGTGATGAGATCAGAAGCTGCTGTCCCATTATGGTGTCGGAGTTGGGCATTCACAACAAAAGCAAACAATCCCCGATGACGAATACTCATCAGAGAGCTTTAATGGATGAATTTCATTCATCGTAGAAAAATTTCCAGAAAATGGAAAACGCTGGAAATAATCAGGAGGCCAAACAGCATCCGGAGAGAGCAAAATACAGTTAGTGGGCTGGATGGTACAACTGCTGTAACAGTGTATACTTGCTGCTATTACAGCTCAGAAGATGAACAGGCCAGCAATTTCCTTTGCAGTCACCGATTCATCGACCTGCTTGCTGGCGAACCTGTTCCCACGCCACATTGCTGGGACTTGAATCTCCTCACCTTCTCATCAGCAGGGAGCTTCTTGCTCAATTAATGAGGATCCACAGCTATTATATCATGCATCAGAATCGCAGGTACAGGTCTCCATCTAGTACTACAGGATCAGTGTTGCACAATGTGGGGGACCAAAGTACAGCATGAAGGAATTTTGCAAAGTATTTTAAACAATAAATTGAAATAGAGATTTAGGGCAAGATGGCTTTCTACATATAAATACGAGCGCATATTCAACAATAGGATTATTATTTTTTTAGAGTTCAGACTATTTCAAATCTTAATTGTTGAAAGAGTTCAAATCAAGTGGGCAATTGTAATAGCAGTCATTAACAATATAAGAAATGGAAGCATTACCTTGTCTTTTTTGAACCTGTTTTAACATTCAGCAACATCATTGACTGATCTTCTTCCTCATCACCAATTTCCTGTCCTATAACCGCATCCCATGATTCATCAAATCATCAAACTGTTTTGATCTCAGTTTTAAATGACATCATGGACTGAGCAGGGAAGTCATTTCCAAGGATCTACCGCCCTTTGAGTGGTTATAGAGTCGCAGTTTTGACAGAAATGAGCCCTTCAGGCCAAACTGTCCATGCCAGCCAAGTTGGCTCCTGGGCTAGTTTTTGGCTTGTATTCCTCTAAACCTTTTTTATCTGTGCTGCTATTTTAAACATTGTCATTGTACCTGACTCTACTACTTCCTCTGGCAGCTCGTTTAAAAAGCTGCTCATCTGTCCCTTTCAGTCTTCCTCTTCTCACCATTAAATTCATGCCCTCTATTTATAGACTCCCCTATCCTGAGAATAAAGAGTGTGATTGTACACCTTATGAAAGCCCCCTCGTGATTATATATATATATATATATATATATATATAGGGCGTCCATAAGGTCATCCATCACTTGAAGGGAAAAAGCCCCACTTTTAGCTGTTTCAGACTGCCAGCAATTCCTCTTTCTTGATGTAAATATTTCAAAACATCACAATTATCTTCCCTGAATTCCCCAGCTTCCATTACTTCATGGTAAATTCAGATGAAAAATGTTATTTTAAGATTTGTTTCTTCTCTTTTCAATCACAAATGCATGGCTTGTATTTTCGGGAAACATCCCCTTTGTATCTCCCCTGCTGAGCCTTCTAAGAATTGTGAACCTTTCAATTATGTCATTTCTTGTCCTTCCTCAGCGTTTCTGTTTTTATGGCCAAAGGAGACAACCTCACATTGAACGACATTGTCATTCTATCTGCCATGTTATTGCCTATTCAGCTTTTCTATATTCTTAAAAGTCTCTCTGCATCCTAATGATCATTGATACTCCCCATCTGGTATTGTGTCATCAGCAAATGTTTGGCCTTCTCTGCCAAATTGTTGATGTCGATTAAAAACCGTTGGAGTTGTGGTATCTGCAAAGTTCACTGCCTCCCAACCAAAGAAAGACCAGTTTATTCCTGCTCTTGGTTTTAAAAATATTGATTAACTCTCAATGCAAATTGGTAAATTATCCCCAATTCAGTGTGCTGCAACTTCATTCTGCAATCTTCTGGGGGAAATCTTATTTAAAACCAACAGGAAATCTAATTACACCACATCCACTTGTTTCACCCCACCTCCTTGTCCACTCTACATTCTTGAAGAATTCCAGCAGATGACTTAAACATGATTTCCCTTTTATGATTTGTTGTTGTTGGTGGTTTTTCTCAGTCTCTCTTATTTTATGAATGTCTTATCTCATCCTTGATTTATGGCGTCATGATGGGCACCATTGATCAAACTGAAGATTACATTTAGAGTTGAGAGAAGATTTATGAACCCCAACCAGCCCAGGTAAAAGCAGTCAGGTACCACTACCAAATAATATATTTACAGCTGTAATGCTTTGGAGAGTATTGTGGTGTGTGTTTGAGAATATGGTGGGATAATTCAAGACCCTTTGAAGTTTATTGCCATATGCACAAAATCTTACTTCCAGCAGTATTCACAGACCAATAGACTCAGACAACACAATATATTCTACATAAAGTTTACAAGACAGCAAAAGGAAAAAGACTACGCAAATGAAAAAAGGCAAGAACACAATTAGAAAACAAGTCCATGGTAGTGCAAATGGTAGTCTGTTGTGTTCTGTTATTGAGGTATGATTACCCAGGGGCGGAAATTGCTCCATGAAACATGGGGGGGACACACACAGATTCTTGGTGCGCGTGAGGCTTCGGAGCCTTCAGCCGTGGGCCCTGTGGATGGTAACATCGGGAGCTGACCTGTTTAAGAAGGAACTGCAGATGCTGGAAAAATCTAAGGTAGATAAAAATGCTGGAGAAACTCGGTGGGTGAGGCAGCATCTATGGAGTGTCTGAAGAAGGGTCTCGACCTGAAACGTCACCTATTCCTTCGCTCCATCGACGCTACCGCACCTGCTGAGTTTCTCCATCATTTTTATGAGCTAAATTATGACCAAAAAAAGATCTCAAGTACAATAGAAATTAAAACTAAATGCATAGGTAGTTAAATTTGCCACAAAAGTACATACCTAAAATGTATTAATAACTTGTCCTTAGGAACAGAATTGCTTCTGTCAGATCCTCTTTCATTGAAGCCCTTCAATCTGATTTAATTATTTTCAGTGCGGAGAACAGTCACTCCACGCTGACCTGAGTGGGTGGTGTGGCTGTTACTATCATAGCTGCAAATTTGACTATTTCTGGATAAGCAGGGATGACTTCTTGTACTACAAGTTTAGATGAGCGATCATATTTCTCTACTTCTTTCAAACCACCAAGAAAATCTTGCTTAAATTCCAATAGTTTAACATCAAAAGGCTGCATTCGCACGTTTAAACGGGAACGCTTTGCTCTTGACTGTTCAATTTTATCTAAATATTTTGCAATATCTGACCATCATTTTAAGAGGATGAGAAGGATTTGGTACTCCCATCTTCATTTTGTGTTTCTGACTTTTCAGGTAGTAGCCCTTTTATCCAAACTGCGACATCACAGAGTGCCTATTTTGCTTTGGCAATTTGATCTTCACTCAACAAGATTCGGTTCATTGGATCTATGTAGATAGCAGCTAACAAGATCTGATTTTCAAGTAGCAGACCCTCTCTTTTCTTCATTGACGATACAATTCTTTCAGCAATTCATCCTCCAGCTTTGGATAGGTGAAATATTAAATGTTTCCACTCCCATAGGAATGTACCAGGAGTTAAATCCTCTGCTTGCAGCTTTTTGGTGACTGCATGAGGGTGAGCAAGCAGAGCTTCTAATTGTGATACTAACCTCCATTGAATTTTAGTCAGTAAGACACTGGGATTATCAATGTCTTCTAGAAAGGGTTTTAGGTCATGCAAACGCTTAACCATCTTATATGTGCTGCCCCAGAGAGTTGCTTGGTCCAAAATAGCTCCCTTTCCTGCACATCTCTGGAGGATAGCATCAATTTTAGAGGTCCTGGCTACTGTGGCAACTTGCCTCCCCTTACCTATCAGAGTAGCTGGATGGCGTTCTTTCAATCCATCTCTTATTGCTAGTTGCAATGTATGTACAGCACAACGCATATGTTGGATTAGACAGAGCTGAGATACCTCCTCAACAATATCATCTGACGTTTCATCATTATGTTCTATTTCTGCTGTTTCAGTTTCAGAATATCCCTTTCAGTAGTGACTTTTTCTTCTTCAACTTTATTAATCTTTTCTATTGTGCTTAGCATATTTGAAGCATTATCAGTGACGATGCATGGAATCTGGTCTTTCTTAATTTCAAAATCTTTCAAAATTTCTTCCACTACGTTCTGGAGTTAAATGTTCTCATGATGTGCATTGGTGTCCTTTACTCCTAATGTCCGAGTTACTATTTTATTGTTTTCATCAACAAATCTAGCATTGATGGCAAAATAGTTAACTCTGTGACTATTGGCACACGGCAGATGGCAGCACCGATGTGATTTCTTATTCTCTCGGGTGGAAATAAAGTGTGCGGTTTGTTTAAAAAGCGGGATTTGTTTTCTGATTTACGTAGTCTCTGAAATTTATGTTGAGGTCTAAGTCGGGACTTTTTTACCGACTCCTGCTCCGACTCCGACTCGACGACTCCAACTCCACAGCCCGGGTGCTTAGTCAAGCATGCGTTCGTGCACACAACACTTGCAGCAATTGTGTATGCATCTGGCTGGATTAATTTCTATTGTATTGTACAATGAACTATTCCAGCAGCCAAAATCTTGTACTGTATTCCTTTCAGATGGAACAAAGCTCTATGCAGCAAATATGTCAAGCATCTAATTGAACATTTATTGTCTAATTTATTCATGTTTTTGGCACAGTAATGAACTTTAACAATCGCAGTTACATGTATTTATGAAGCGCCACTGCGTAATAAAATATCGCAAAATGCTTCACAATGTGCTTATCAAATAAGAATTTGGCAGAGTTCCACCCTCACTGATTATTGGATGTTATATTAGCTGTTCTGACAAACCTAATTGAATAGCCTCAAAGTTCATATTGAGTGAGATCACTCAGGGTTGCATGAGATTGAGCAGATGACCAAAGATGATTGTTTGGTTGATAGAACAAGAAAGCAGATACATTAGCATTCGACGAGAGGAATCCATTAACAATATCGGCTAACGTTGCAACAAAAAGAAAATTGGTGGTCCGTGGTTTGATTGAAAGAGCATGAGTCTCATGTTTTGAACTTGGAGCAAGCATATAAGGAGTTCAGAGTGGATCTTGAGGAAAATGTGATTGGGGAGCAAGAAACATGGAAAGTAATGGACGTGAACTATGAGAAATGGGGTTGTGATAGGCCAGTACGAATCTTAGAAACAATGAGAACTCTTATTATTAAAAGTGGTGTCTGAAGGAGAAACAAATAGCTCAAGAAATCAACTTGTGGCAATAAGAAAAATTCTTTCAAATCCTTTGATCTTGGAATAATGCAGTTTTAGTAAAAGGAAAGCATGTGGCAACGTGGTCCAGTCAAATCTGACATTGATGCCGAACCGATTTTCTGCTGGAGATATTTCAACCCTTAATCCTTTGATTTCAGAACATAGGGTAAAGGTAGACCTTGAAATGTGATGATAAGTTTTTTTTATTAGAGACAAAGAGCATCTTAGGGTTGTGATTCACCAGATCACTAGCTGCAGTGATATGGTTAGAGGACTGAAGGCTTGAAAACTGGCATTTTGGAAGTTATTTCAGGGGAAGCTTGTTCCAGAGCCATACCCAGAGAATTGGTGTTTGGAGAATTAGGATATGAGGTACAGGAGTAGACAGTAAAACATGAAAAAAAAACCAAGTCATTTCATTTTATAGTTCTAATGATAGTAGAAGGGCCAGGTTAAATGGTAAGATTAATGGGATGGCTTTGACTCTGGAGGGAAGAGATCGTAAATAATTGGACAATCAAATGAGAGGAGAAAGGATTTGAAAGGTTGAGTAAATGGTTGAAATTGTCTTGAGTGAGTAACCATTCAATGGTGGTTGAGCAAAGAAAGCAGAACAAAGTAAATCCATCTACAAACGTGGCATGAGATGTTTGTAGATGGTAAAGATCGATTTGATGTCCTGATGTCTTCATATATTATTGACAGAGGAATACCACTGTTCAAGACACCAGGAATAATTCCTGTGTCAATCTTAAAAATACTGCCATAGAATCTATTACACTCTTTTGGAGAGGATAGACAGGACTTTGGCTGAACATCTTATTTGAAAAAGCATTTTGTTAATATTGTGTAGAATTCTTCACTCTCCATCATTGGACTACCATCAAACATTATTCCAAATAGAGCACCACCATATCTTTATACAGTTCAAAGGAAATTTGGGGGAATATTATTGTTATTCATGATTGAAATACAGCATGAGGTAAAGGGGTTTGAGTTCAAATTGAGTCAAGAGATCTCATAAATGTAAGAAGAGCTTTTTAATCATTCATCTTGGTTGAAGAAAATTGACGTCTTCTCTAAATTTAGCTTTGACGAATAAGTGGCTCTTTCTTGCCTTTTTTTTAAAAAACTCTGTGGTTTTCCTCGTGTTGGGCATTCAGTTCAAAATACAATCAGAACCTGATAAACTTTGCACTTTGTCATTTGTTCGCTCAGAAATTTTGTGTTTGAAACCAAATTTATATCGGATTAAGATTATTAAACACTGCAGACAAAGATGTTCTTATGTTTTCAGCTCATACATGGCTTCTTTTAAACCCTTGGGGCATGTTTTCAATCAGCAATTCTATTTTGATAAAGCAGATGAAGGCTTACACTTCTGAAACCATATCCTGTTCAAATTCGGCTGTCCATTCTTTTTCTGCTATTCACAATGTCTTATTACCAAAGACGCGTCCAACCCTGATCATACCTTCTCCTCTTCTCTGATCCTGTCTGGCAGAAGGTACAGAAGCTTGAAAGTGTGCACAACCAGACTCGGGAACAGCTTCTTCCCCTCTGTTATTAGGCTTCTGAACAGTCCTTCCATGAACTAGGGTACTGTTTGATTCACCACAATTCCATTGTGGACATTGGACTCTTGTCTCTGGAACTGATGTGCTACAGTGCTGAGAACTACATTCTGCACTTTGTAATTTCCCCATTGCTCTATCTATTGTACTTAAAGTTTGACTTGATTTTATTTATGTATAACATATCTCTTCTGTTTGGATAGCATGCACCCTGTACCTCGTACCCTAAACCGTGTGACAATAATAAACCTAAACCTCCCTTTCGCGTTGTTACTTATTTTTCATCGTGTACATCTTCCACCATGAACCTTCAAGTATAGTCTATTTTAACCTTGTGTTCTGTCCTGGACCTGTGTGCATTCCTACATTCCCTTCTTTTCTCAATCTAAAACTACTGATACCTTTCTGTTTGCAGTGATCTTCTTGAATCCCTCAGTTTTTCTTTCCCTCATCTCTCCCCGTTCACTTTCAAAAGATTCTGTAAAAGCTTATCTCTTGTTGAAGAAAGCTTTCTGTCTACTTTTAGTTCTCTCTCTCTCTCTCTCTCTCTCTCTCGTCTTTTGCTTGAGACCACAACACCTTCCGTCACTATCTCTCACCTTAAATGTTGACATGCTTAATTAACTTAGAAGTGCAAGATAAATTTGTTGGCGTCTCCATGTTAAATATTCAATGGTCTGTTCATACACGAGTACACGCTTTCTAGTGTGTGTGTGTGTGAGAGTGTAAAACATGAGGGGGGGGGTTCAGTCATTGCCATTTCAGAAGTTGGATGACATTTTTGCCTCTTTTCCTTTGTCACTTTATTTCTTAGATTCAACCTGCTTTAACCCATCCTTGTTTCTCCAAGCTTTATATTGCCTCTGTAAACCTAAGGGGAAAGAAAGGCAAACTTGTGCTGCTCCATTGATGATTCAAACTTTTTTTTTTTTCCTTGGTTTCCTGGCCAATATTTATTATTATTCCTTTATTTATAAATTAACATCATTAAAATCAGACTATTTGGTCATTATGAAGTTTCTTACTGTACATTAACCTGCATATTTTTAAATTGTGACAATGCCTTTTTCTCTTCCATAGTATTTTGTTCATTGTAATATGCTAATGATAAACTGAAGGCTTGAAAGGACTGTACATATGCAAGTCTTTTTAACTTGTAATGTGTGTGGTTGTGCATAGACATGTATTTATAGTCTCCTAAATTATATTTATGCTCCTTCTGAATGCCAAAAAACACATTTTGACCATTTCAAAAACATTCTAAGCGTAAGTGATAAATTATTACTTGGATCACATGACCTAATTTGAAAGCATAAATTTGCCAATCAAATCTCAGTAGTGGTTTCTGTGGAGCTACAGCAATAAGCAAAGCAGTTATTTAAAGCAGCATGATACAGGAGAACGTACATTCTGACTTCAACGTGTAACAGGAAGCCAGCAGGGCCTGAGAATAATCCTTTGAACATGATATGGCTTGCCTAACTCCTCACCCTGCAGAATTGTGGAAACATTATCTTGGAGGCTCTGATAATGTGTATCTTTGCTTTCAAAGAAGGTATGTCACAATGCAAATGATATGTACTTTTAAACAATAAATGTAGTAGTCTATGGATGCTTCTGAATGTATTTGATGCCGAGGTCTAGCGTTATCTTCATAGACTGATGTGGATCTGTTAGGATCATGACCATTTGTATTCTTGTTTGCTGCTAGATTTGTGCATATGAGCTTGAAATTAAATGGAAATCTACACACTGGGTGTATCTAGCACAGATAGAAAAAGAGCATAATATTTGAGGAAAGATGAGGTCTTGAAGTGAGCAAGTCATTTCTTTTTAAAATACATGCCCCCAGCTGTGGTACAGTTGTGGGAAATTGCTTTACTTCAGAAATAGAATTTGCATAAATAGTAACTGAAAATTCTTGTACATTTTTATAAAAGCATAATTAAGGGCATAATTGTAGTATCAAGCTCTCCTACTTTTATTCTACATTTGTACTTTACGGATAATTTATTTTATAAAATGATTATTTCAAGGTTTTCCATCGAGATTTCTCTGCCTTCTGGGTCAGCATAAGCTTTTCAATCCAGGGATGAATACAAGCCAAGGAATCTTAGATCTCTTTAATGCCCAGTTTGTTTTGGAACTTGGTTTCGGTTGCAGTTTTAGTTGGAATTTTATTTGTTATCATTACTGATTTTAGTTGGGATAAGTCAAGTCACTTTTATTTCTATAGCACATTTTAAAAACATCTCTCGTTGGCCAAAGTGCTTTACATTAGAAACTGCTTTGATGAGCGAGAATGATTTATTTACAGTCTAGATGCGCTGTTGATGCAAAAGTGGGAAAAAGTATCAAAAGTGTTGAATCTGACTTTTTTTTAACCAGACTACAAACCATTTTAAAGTTCTGATCTAGTCAGCCATTTCAAACACAGTGGATAGGTTTTCCTGCTTAGAGAGATTTAGGTGATTGAAATAATCAAATACATCTGCCAGATATGCAAGCTTAGCACGATGTTGGAAATTGTGAAACTATTCTACCAAGGCAGAAAGCTTCAAGTTCACATTGCATTTCAGTCAGTTTCAAACTTTCCAAGGGGGAAAATATCACACTTCAGCAAATAAAAGTAGGTGATGGTCACCTGCAATTCCATTTCACTGCAGCATAGGCGTGACAACTGAGAAAACGTTGCGGTCGAGACCCTTCTTCAGACGAAGTCTGGTATGAAGAATGGTCTCTACCCGAAACATCACCCATTCTTTCTTTCCAGAGACGCCTGTCCCGCTGAGTTACTCCAGCATTTTGTGTCCATCTTCGGTGTAAACCAGCATCTGCAGTTCTTTCCAACGTTATTCATAGTTTTAATTATGTGACAAAGTGGTTGTTAAAGCTCGAGAGGCAATTGCTTGGCTATCAATATCTCTGCATGAATGCAGCAATTTGTTGCTTCAGCATCTGGTGCATTTTCTCTCCCTCTGGCCACGGCACCTAAATGTCCACGTCATTGCAGCTGCTCACCAGTGCACATCCCTGTTTAGTCTGAAGAAGGGTCCCAACCCAAATTCTCCAGAGATGCTGCCTGCAGGCTGTGTTACTCCAGCCATTTTTGTCTATCCTCCAGCATCATCCTTTGGAATCCATGCCCTAAATATATTTTGTGCTTAATTCAACATATTCAACATATTTCAGCATCAGTCGTTTTTTTCTGGCAGTTCTTCACAGTGCAGTAAATCTAAATGGAAGGCCCCTTCAAAGTCGTGTAAACTGACTCGTCCAACTGCATTGCAAACTCGCCTGATATCCCAGCAGTTGTTTAAGATTACAATATTAGTGATTCAATGTGAGACAATAAGATTTGACAAAGAAATTTTGATAATTTTCTCAGTATTTATTACCCAAAGATGAATGATGGATATGTATTATTGAAGGCATTATTGTCATCATCTATTGTAAGGGGTGATTTACATTTGGCAGTCTAGTGAGCCGGGAGATCAGCTTTTGATGTAACTTCATTTGTCATTATCGCAGAATGTATCTTTGGTTGAGGTGCCACTTGATCACAGGGCTTCCACACCTCAATTTTTTTTTCCTGAAATAGAATTCCAAATTACCTGGAATTTGATGGTATTTCCCGGCCCAGTAAGCCTTCCCCAACTGGACATGTGCGATATCGGGCCCACTGCGCATGCGCGGGGAGACCGCGTCACCGGCGCCATTTTCAATTGTGACGCGGCTGACGGGCCTCCCCCAACTGCGCAGGCGCGGATGGTCGTAAATATACAGGTACATACTTTTTTCCCCGCAAATCACCCCGCGGGCCTGATTGGACCCCTTCGCGTCCGCACATGCGCAGTTGGGGCGGCAGTCGCACATGCGCTGTTGGGGAAGGCTTACCGGGCTGGGAAATTTCCCGAAATTATTTCATTTCCCTAAAATTACCTGAAGACAACCAGAATTTCCCTAAATTTCGGGTAATTTCCTTCAAAGTGGAAACACTGCTTTATCATGCTACTGGTGGAAAAATCACACTTGCTTTTGTTTTAAATTTGTCTGTTCTCAGGGTAGTGAATCATTTGGTAAAGTTTCATGGTATTATTTTTAAGAATTGCACAGCTCTGGTTTGTGACATTTTTCTTAGGGGACGGGAAAAACAATCCTTATTTTATGTTATCTAGTGCGTATTTCCTGTTGCAGGCCAAACACTTCCTCCTCTGTTCTATGATGTCATTCGTGTCTCATTTCTGTAATTTCCCAAGGTGGTTACTGGCTGTCAAGGATCAAGGATCTGCTCTATGGAATTTAATGCTCAAATATTGGTGGGTACATGTGAAGTGGCACTAAACACATGCACTATCTGTCCTGTCATGCTCACAATTGGACTCTTGGCTCACAGCTTCCCAACTTGTTTCTTGGCCACTCTGTACCTCCCTCCCATATTTCTGGCTATATTCTGACTTCCAATTCCCAATCTCAGCCACTGACCTGGTAGATGCACCCATTCCCAAGTTCCAGCCATGTTTCTGTCCACATTCCTGGCTCCAGGTCTCCAGTTCTTATTTAAAAATCATTATATTCATCATTTTACTTGCGTGTTTAGTGCTAGATTTTGGTCCACTTGAGTGGGCATAAAAGATCTCTGCTTATCTTCTTTCTAGAAAGACAACACTTTGTCAATGTAGGACTTCCTCAGTGTAGGCCAAGATGTTTATGCAAAAGTGGAGGTGTGAACCCATCACCTGCTGACACAGGCAAAGTTGCGCTCGGAACCAAGCTAGACACTCTTTCAGCAGATAAAATATGTTTGTCCTTTTATTTCAGAAATCGCACAAAAGTAATTTGGGGAGACTGATGATGTGCAGTTTGTATTTCCTTAACTATATATGCCATTGAGGTAGGGTCGGGGGGAGTTCCCCCCACCACGGGTACCATGTAATCCCGTGCTACCCGCTCCATGGTCGGATAGTCAGCGACTAAACCGTCTCCCCCACCTTGTTTGCCAGGTGAGGAGGGGGCTATGGACCAGCAGGACCAAAAACAAGATCTGTCAAAGGGCGGATGAGCTTCTAGCGAGCCAACAGCCATTCACACTTCAGTAGAAGTTGCGACCACGGGGGAACAATGGAGGAGGACTGACTGTACTTTGTGTCTTCCACCACAGTGAAGAATGCTGTGGTGGATGTTTGTGAGTGGCACAGTGGGGCAGCTGGTAGATCTGCACCTGACAGCTCAAGACCCAGGTTCAAACTTGATCTCTAGGGCTAACAGTGTAGAGTTTTCACATTCTCCACGTTTCATCCTATACCCCAAGTTGTAGGGAATTGGCTATTGTAAATTTCACCCGAGTATGTAGATGGAAATGTAGAGAGAATAAAATGGGATTAGTGCAGGGCAGGATAGAATGTATGGGTACTTGATGGAAGTGGAAACCAGTGGAAACATCCTTTCCACATCCACTCTATATTTGCTTTTCATTATTCTGTAAGTTTCAATGAGCTCCCCCCTCAACCTTCTAAACTCCAGCGAGTAAAGGCGCAGTGCTGTCAAACACTCATTATATGATAACCCACCATTCCTGGAATCATTCCTGTAAACCACCTCTGAAGCCTCTCCAGAGTCAGCACATCCTTCCTCAGAGATTGGGCCCATATTTGCTCACAGTACTCCAAATGCGGCCTGACCAGTGGACTTGGTGGGCCACGAGACCTATTATTTCTATCGTCTCTCTTTTAAAAAAAAAATCCAGGCAATTGTTGGCCGCATAATTTTCAAGGGTATTTGCCCTTTGAGTTGCTAATATTCCCAATGGGATTTGGACTTTGATAGGCGTTTCAAAATCGAAATTGTTTAAAAAAAAAAAGGAATCAGAAAGGTTTTGTGAAATATTGCAACCAGTTTAAATGCACTCTTGACACAATGTTGACATTCTGAACGTTGAATCCTACAATCTCTGTTCACGGCTCCACGGTGAGCCACGTGATGATTTGAGCATAATATAGTCATCCTTTGACGAAACGAGTGCTGTGGACCAACAGACTCAAACATCCAAGAGGATATGCAGAAGGATGTGGTGCTGATGCATGCAACTACTGTAAGGACTCCAAGGGGAACAGTTACAGTTATGGGTGGCATAGTGGGGCATCTTCTATAGCTGCAGCTTCAGAGCTCAAGAGTCCCATGTTCAATCCTAATGTCCAGTGATAACTGCAAAGTTTGCACATTCACCAGAAATTGGTTCTGTTGCTGCTTTAAAACAAAATCTGGTCGGTATTTTTTGAAGAGCAGTAACGTTCTCAGTCTCCTGACCAATACCTCGCACCTCACCAAACAGGTTTGAATCTATTTGAATGGTTTTATCGTATGGCCTTTGTCCCATATAGTCTTACCTTGCCAAACAGCCTTGTTTGTCCTGCCCCTCCCCCTACCCTCAACTTACTCCCTAAGCTAACTTCCAGTCCTAGTATAATGAAAATAAGTTTTAAAGAAACCACAATTACATTGCTGACCCTGTGGTTTTCCTCGCAGGTTACTTTAGCCTGGGGATTAACATTGCATTCCTAACATCTGTCTCCAAGAGATTCCTACAACATTTTGGACAACCTAATTCCTGTTTGTGTGACACTGCCCTGTCACCTTTCAGCAAAGGTAAGCTTCATATCTTGCATTTCCTCACAAGTGCTTTGGGAACGTAAGTTCAAATACATATGCATGTGTATTAGGAAGATAAATGATTCACTGACATTTAACACTGGAGGATTTTAAATTCAGGTTCGGGAGGTCTTACTGCAATTAAATGGAACATTGATGTGATCACATCTGGAATGTTGTACACAACTTTCCAACTCGTTGTCTAAATATGACTATTTACTACAGTCAAGTCAAGTGAGTTTATTGTCATGTGTCCCTGATAGGACAATGAAATTCTTGCTTTGCCTCAGCACACAGAACATAGTAGGCATTTACTACAAAACAGATCAGTGTGTCCATATACCATAATATAAATATATACACACATGAATAAATAGACTGATAAAGTGCAGATAATGGGTTATTAATAATCAGAATTTTGTCCGAGCCAGGTTTAATAGCCTGATGATGGCTGTGGGGAAGTAGCTATTCCTGAACCTGGTTGTTGCAGTCTTCAGGCTCCTGTACCTTCTACCTGAAGGTGTGGCCAGGATGGTGTGGGTCTTTGATGACACTGCCAGCCTTTTTGAGGCAGTGACTGCGATACAGAGGGTGTGCAATGAAGATTATCACACTGTTCGTGGGATGCTATTCAATCAAATGAGGAGAGACTGAGCAGGTTAAGGAGAATGAGAATCCCCCCTAATTGCTTCAAATGCAAAGGGAAACTATATTAATTCTTGAAGTAGGAAAGAGGATTGTTGTACATTGTTGTTTGTACTATACAGTGGAGCAAGAAATAGTCAATGCTGAACTGTGCTTGGAGACCTTGTTGTCTCCTGTTGGGTGTAATTTTGCACAATAGCTTCTAGCCAAAATGTCTCAAGGTTTTCAGTGTTGCTGTTCAACTAAATTCTGTCTGCAAAATATTGGTGCAGGTGTGAAAATGAGTTAATGCAATGGTGCACAAATAAAATAAAGAGATTTATTCTGGAAAATAAAATAAAGAGATTTATACTAATAAATGTGAAGTCATTCACTTTGGGAAAAAAAATGATAGGGCAAGTTATTTTCTAAATGAGGTGGAGCTGCGTTGTAATGCAACGCAAAGGGATCTAGGGGTAGTAGTACATGAATCACTAAAAGTTAGTATGCAGGTGCAGCAAGCAATCAGGAAGGCCAATGGAGTTTTGGCCTTTATTGCTAGGGGGATTGAGTATAAAAACATGGAGGTCTTGCTGCAGCTGTACACAGTATTAGTGAGACCACATTTGGAATACTGTGTACAGTTCTGGGGTCCATACTTAAGAAAGGATGTACTGGCCCTGGAGGCAGTGCAGCGAAGGTTTACAAGATTAATTCCTGCAATGAGGGGATTGACATATGAGGAAAGGTTAAGTAGGCTGGAACTCTACTCTTTGGAGTTTAGAAGAATGAGAGGCGATCTCATTGAAACATATAAGATCGTGAGGGGCCTTGATCGGGTGGATGCACCGAGGATGTTCCCAATGATCGGGGAAACTAGAACTAGGGGACATAGTTGTAGAATAAGAGGGGGCTCTTTTAAAACTGAGATGAGGAAGAACTTCTTCACCCAGAGGGTGGTTAATTTATGGAATTCACTGCCCCAGGGAGCAGTGGAAGCAGAAACATTAAATATATTTAAATCTAAAATAGATGTTTTTTTAGCTGCCAAGGGGATAAGGGGCTACGGGGAGAGGGCAGGGAAATGGACCTAGGTATGGTTAGTATAGTAAGACCTGAGTGATCTCCTGGACAAGTGTCGATCGCCTGGATTGGGGTCGGAGAGGAATTTCCCGGATTTTTTTCCCGAATTGGACCTGGGTTTTTATCCGGTTTTTTGCCTCCCCCAGGAGATCACGCGGTTCTTGGGGTGGAGAGGGGTGATAGCGATATAAAGGGGAGGGTAGTGTCTTGTGTTCTGTGTCTTGTGTCTACTGTTTGTGGGTAAGGGTGTCTGTTTAGTGTTCAGCCATGAGCGAATGGCGGTGCGGGCTCGATGGGCCTGGTGGTCTACTCTCGCACCTACTTTCTATGTTTCTATGTTTCTATGGAGTGAGTAAAAGGAAAAAGGTGACCTTTCAGATATCTTTGTGGTTTCTAAAGGGAGAGAGGCAGAAGTCAGGAAATTATAGCCTTGTTAACTTCTGCTTTGGACAATGTTCGAAGCTATAAATAAACATATTATAACAGGGCGCTCCGAAAATTCAAGGCAATCTGGCAAAGTCAACGTGGTTTTATGGAAAGGAAATAACATTTGAGGACTTTTTATAGAACAAAATAAATAATATGCTATGGATAAGAGTGAATTGGTGGATTTACTCCACCTAGATTTCTAAAAGGCATTTGGTGCTGCATGGAGTCATTGCAGAATCTAAAAGCACATGGTGTAGCTCGCGGCATGGCATGGATTGAAAACTTGCTGGCTAAATAATGCATAAATGGATCTTTTTCCAGTTGGCAGGATGTAATTGTTGGTGAACCACAAGGATTGGTGAGGATTACTGCTGGCACTTCTGTTTTTTTTTTACATTTTGTATAATTAATTGCATGAAGGTGTTGAACGTATGTTGACTGAATGTACTGACAGCACAAGGACAGGTTGCAATTACAGGAGAAAAAAATGTTAAATAGAAACAGAAAACACTGGAAATATTCAGCAGGTCAGGCAGCGTCTGCGGAAAGAGAAGCAGATAATATTTCAGGTGAGGGACCCTCTGAAGGGTCCAAGAGCTGAAGTATTAACTGCTTCTCTCTCCATACATGCTACCTGACCTGCTGAATGTTTCCAGGATTTTCTGTTTCTATTTTGCATTTTTTCCTCTCTCCTGTAATTGCCCAGCTACAGCTACAAGCTTGGGTGCAGTGCGCAAGCTAAATAATTAGGTCACTGAGGTTGACTGTCTTGAGCTGGTCCGAATTCTTCCATTATATCAGCTTCCTAAATGTTTTTAATTTGAATCTTAAACTAATAAACAGATGATTTCAAGGATAATGGTAGCCATTTATAAAGCACTTTTAATGTCATGAAAACTTTGCAAAGAACATAATTGAAGCATTGTTAAGCAACAGATTTGATAATACCACAAGGTTCACATGACTAACTGCTTGGACAAATAGACAGGTTTTGAAAACCATTCTTTGTGTTTTTGGAAGGAATTCTGTCCCTGATTTGTGTATTGGCCTTTATAACTTATTTTTTTCATTCTGATTATTCTGATTATATGTTAACCATAAATCTCTGTAAGGTGTCCTTGAGACCTCGGTATAAGGTGCCCATAAATAAAATTCATTATTATTATTATTATTATTCTAACAAACAGCACAGTAGAAAATTGTAAAGGATTACAGAAGGAATCCCAGACCAGTTGAAATCTCAAATAATTTGGTGGAGGGATTAACTTTCAAATATGAGCAAGAAGTCTGAATTGGAGGAGTGAAAGAACTGTGGCAGGTTAAAGAATTGGCAGAGGTTACAAAGACAGGGATTTTAAAACGAGGAAATAAGAAAATGCTCCAGCCATTTGCATCCTTGAGTTAATGTTTTGTGGAGTGCCCCCCTTGGTCAAGGCTTTTATTTTTTTAAAACATAAATGTTTCTTCCTGCCCCGAGCAATTAAAACCAACTTTTGTTGGTAGACACCAAGCAAGCCAAGGTAGAGAGTATATTTTATTTGTAATTTCCAAAAGATCTATTTCATTGCAGCACAACAATACTTAGATTTTTGATTGTCTAATTAATTTAAATGCTTTGCTGTAAACAAAATTAAGGTCAATTGGGTAAATGAGTTATGAAATTTTGGAATTCTTCAGCTTCAGAAATAATATAATGCTTTAAAAAATGCCCAGAATTTTTATGACACTGGTATTTTGAATTATCTTTTTTGGTAAGCAATTTACAAAAATATGCAAGATCCCAAGAGATGGATATGGGGAGGATGTTTCCTTTTGAAGTAAAATCTAGAAACAGGGGTCACCCATGTAAGAAAGATGGGATTTTTTTTTCCCCTGCGCGTCATGAATATTTGGAACTCTATTCCTGGCTGTGTGGACTTTGAATATTTTTAAGGTAGTGCTAGATTCTTGATAAGAAAGGAAGTGAAAGGTTACTGGGGGTCAGTGGGAATGCAGAGTTCAGATTTTATTCAGTTAAGATCTTATTATAAATTCAACTCTGAACATTGGTCCGGGCTCCAAGGGTTTCTGCTATTTCTGCTAAATTTCAATTGAGCTGTGTGAGCAGACAAGAAAATAAGCGTTTTGTCACGATTAGACCAAGAATGAAGCTTCTTGGGAGGAGAGGTTTAGGGATGGACTCCAGAGTTTGGTTGGTTTGGTTATGGTGGAGAGATTAATAATCTGGGATACACGAGAGGCAGGAATTGGAATAATGCAGAGAACATGACAGGGAATGTAAATAAACTGTTGCGTTTTATTTCCAAATAATTGGAACAATGTATTCCACTTTGATTTGGAGTTGTTTCTGCGTTACTGCCTTCCTTACTCTGTGAGGATAAAGGCCAGTGAAATCAAACAGTTCACAGTAATTATTGCCCCCAGTGTTTTGCTCTTAGAGATGGCAATCCTTAAGAATGAAGTACCAATAAAGGCACCATTGAGGAATAATTATCTTTGATCTTAAATACATTGCTGTAACACAGGTCCGCTACAGCCAGTACATTCTGTACTTGTGGTAGGTATATTTGTGAATATGTAACAGAGACCATGACGTTGGAAAACAAAGAGAGCAGCATTAAACAGTTTGATTTGACTCGCATTACCAGTGTTTAACCCAGAATTAACCTTGCTCTTGTTTAATGTTAGCTGGCTGTTTACTGGCTCTTTATAGTGGGGGGGGGGGGGTCTGTTTTACTGGTTAATGATGGAATTTAAAAGTCAGTAAGATAAGCAGAGTAAGAGAGTATACATTTATCTTTTAGATATTTCATTAACAGCACAAATTCGATGAACTGAATAGTCCCCTGTGTTATTCAGTGAGTTCTTTGAGACTGATTTTTATTTTCTGGAGCTGGGGTTTGCAAAATCAAGAAATTGATGAACTATTTCAGACCTACCTTTAAATTAGGAACACCGGATATTTGGAATTAAAAAAATGTTGGAAAGAATAATATTGGTCCGACTTCCGGTGGCGTCATGTTAGACTAACAGACGTGCACCCAGCTCCTCTCCCGAAAAACTTCACGATTTATCGTGTAAAACGGGTCCGAAAATCGGGATTGTTTTTAAAAACCTTACCGGAGCTTCTGGTTACCGCGCTGATGACGTCATCGTTAAACGCGATGTTTTAAACGGTGGTTTGAAGCCCTTTAAATGAGTAAATTGACTCCAGCTGTGAGCCCTCAGAGAGCTGTGAATAAACTGTCGAAACAGTTCGAAACTGAAGTTACCTCTGAAGTCTCTGAAGTGGCTGCAGAAATGGATACAAGATCTAAGAAAGACTTTGATGACTTGAAAAAATCAATGAAAAATTTGAACACAGATCAAACACAGATTTAAACACAGATCAAAAAATATTAGCGAAAACATTAGCCAGAAGATTAAGTAAATACATTAGTAAATTAATAAACCCAGATCAGACAGGGTTTATCCCTAAGAGATACTCTTCTAATAATATGAGACGTCTACTCAACATAATGCACTCACACAAATCTGAAGATCAAGAATTATCAATTATTTCGCTGGATGCTGAAAAAGCATTTGATCAAGTAGAATGGAATTATATGGATAAAGTATTACAAAAATTTCAACTGGGAGAGAATTTTATTTTATGGATTAAGTTACTATATAACAAACCTACAGCTAGAATACTTACTAATAACATATTATCCTCGAAATTTCAACTATCAAGGGGAAATAGACAAGGATGCTCATTATCACCACAGCTGTTTGCTCTCATTATTGAACCGCTAGCAGAAAAAATTAGAATACACCCTGATATTCATGGATATAATACTAAAGACTCATATAATAAAATATCTTTATACGCGGATGATATATTATTGTATATTACAAAACCTCAAATCACTATACCAAATATATTAAATTTAATTGAAGACTTCGGATCTTTTTCTGGATATAGAATAAATTGGAATAAAAGTGAAATTATGTCAATAAAACCGAAAGATTCAACACATCTTTTAAAATTCCCTTTTAAAATAGCTACAGAAAAATTTAAATATTTGGGAATCGAAATTACCAGAGCATATCAAGGTATGCTCAGGGCAAATTTTGACCCCCTACTTAATAAACTGAATACATTAATTAAATTCTGGAAAACGCTTCCGATGTCTTTAATAGGCCGAATAAACGCAATAAAAATGATCTTTTTACCACAAATTTTATACCTATTTCAATCAATTCCTATATACTTACCTAAGAAGTTTTTTAAAAAACTCGACTCAGATATCACTAATTTTATATGGGACTATAAATCACATAGAATACAAAAAACCCATCTGAATAAATCTAAAGTATTGGGAGGTCTAGCACTACCCAATTTTATGTATTATTATTGGTCAGTAAATATTAAAAACATGATTCAACTGATGGATAACTCCGCCCAGCAAGTAGACTGGATTGTAATGGAGAAAGAGGATTGCTCCTCTAGAAACATTGGAGCGATCCTCCTCTCTCCAATGAAATTGAATAACATAAACTATAATAAGAACCCAATTATTCATAGTACAATCCGTATTTGGAAACAAATAAAACAAAATTTAAAATTAAGAAACTTATCACTTTTATTACCTATAGTCAATAACCCTTCGTTTAGTCCTTCTATTATAGATAAAGCTTATACACAATGGGATAGACTAGGAATTAAAACGCTTGGTGACTTGTATGAAACTGGAAAATTACTTTCATTTCAACAATTACAAATAAAATATAAACTCGGAAATAATCAATATTTTAAATACTTTCAAATATGCGACTATTTGAAAAAATATATAAAAGATCATCATAATAACCCAGCAGATGTACTGGACGAGGCAATGCAGACAAAAGCGGAATCAGCAAACTTAATATCATATTTGTACAATATTATCTTAAATGTACAAATACCATCTACGGAGGGTATCAGAAGAGACTGGGAACAAGAGTTAGCTATTAAAATTTCAAAGGAAAGTTGGAATGAATACTTATTAAAAGTACATAAATGCTCGATTAATGTAAGACACACTTTAATACAATTTAAAATTTTACATAGATTATATTATTCGAAAACTAAAATTCATAAAATTTTCCCAAACGTATCATCTATTTGTGATAAATGTCAATCCCAAGAAGCAACTATAGCGCACTCATTTGTCTTCTGTACAAAAATTCAAAAATTTTGGAATGAAATTTTTGAAATTTTTACAAAGTTATTTAAAACAAGACTGATACCCAAAGCAGAATGGATTATCTTCGGAATAACGGAAGATGATCCAGAACTAAATGTGTTTCAAAAGAAATTAATGGATTATGGGTTAATAACTGGAAAAAAGCTAATTCTAAAATTTTGGAAGAAGGCTCCAATACCAACTATAAATATGTGGATTTCAAATATGTTTGAAACACTACACCTTGAAGAGATAAGACTCCTCCTAGCAGGTAAACCAGATCACTTCCACCTGACGTGGTCTGCATTTATAGAATTATTACAAACATAGGGTGCAAAAGTACTTTAAAAAAATAAAAAATTGAGGTCGGGTAAGGGGGGATGATAGTTGAAGAGTTGGTATGTCCTATTTACGTGATGCTCAAAAAAAAAAAACATTTGTTTTTCTTTTTTTCTCTCTCTCTTTTCTTTTCTTAGGGCCTATTTCTTAACTCTTTTTTTTTTTGTTTTTAATTTCGCTTTCATAGGGTCCTCGTCCTTTTTTTTTTTTGTTGTTACATTTTCTACACTTTTCTACACTTGCACTTTTTCCTTCACTTTCTTCTCTCTTTCAATCTTTTCTTTCTTTAGCGTAAAAAAAAAATAAAGGGAGTACATTAATTGTAAGAAGATATAAATGACGAGTATTAATGTATGTGGCTGTGATGTAATGTACTTCTAATAAATAAAAATTAAAAAAAAAAAAAAAAAAAAAAAAAAAAAAAAAAAAAAAAAGAATAATATTGGTCCAAGAGTAAACAATTGGACAGAAATCCTAAGAAATTGAACAGAATGAGAAGCAAAAACTGAATTACCAGCTATGTGGATTCAAGATAACAAGGCACAGTTGAGGTGAATACCATTGAAACGCTTTATTTATTTATTTATCTATCCATTTTTATTTATTTATTTATTCTTTATTTCGAGCAGAATAAAAGATTAAAAAGCAAGTGTGAAACAGCATACAAAAAAACAAAACAAGAATATTTATAAATAAATGAAATCGTATGTGTCCGAAAAGTAGCAGGAAGAAGCCAAAGCTTATTAATTCCCACCCCTTATTCAACTGCATATAATTATCTTATACAAATTTAGCAGCTATATGTACACCATATGTACACCACCAGCTATATGTACACCAAATTATTTACATTTATACACTAATCAAATATTTACAAAGCCATACAAAAAAAGAGAGAAAAAAATAAAAAATAACAGAATTTGCTGGTAAGTTGGAGAGTACTGCAGAAATATATATTGAAGAAAAAGGATGAAGAAGAACGATATGCTGCTTGTGTTGACTTCAAACACTCCGGGGACTTTTGCTTTAAGGAAGTGCAAATTTCATTTAATATTTACATTTTTTTTTTAATGAGGAAATAATGTGAAACAAATACTTGGAATTTTAATTTTCAATTGGAAAACTGCCTCGCTGGCATAGAATTTTAAAGCATTTCTGCTTAGATAAGGTGAAAATCTTAGAAGATCAGAAAAAAATCCAGTTCATCATAAGCCAAAGCAATGACTGTGCCTATCTTTTGATCGTCGAAACAAGTCTCAGTTATGTAGTGCCAGCCCATGGTCTGTTGCTCGGATGTTTGAATAGGTTTCTTTCTGTTGCTATGTCATTGATATTTAGTCTGAGTGTGACATTTAGTCGGACCCCTCCCATCCAGCAAACCACCTTTTCCAGTCTCTCCCTTCAGGGAGGCGCCTTAGGTCACTTGCTACAAAATCCACCCGTTTTAAAAACAGTTTCTTCCCCTCAGCAATAAGAACACTTAATTCCCTCCAATAAATTTTTGACTTTGATGTATACAGTGTCTTGTCTATGGTTTTTATCTGTTCTTTTGCACTATGTATTGTTGGTGAGATTTGTGATTTGTGATGTGCTTTATTATTATTGTTGTTAGTGTTATTGTGCTAAAGCAGTACCATCATGTACCGAACCCAATTACCACCAACCCTGGTCGTGTGGCAAATAAAGTTTCTATTCTATTCTATTCTATTCTATTCTATTTAGATCACATCAGTTCATCTCTGGAATACAGGGGGTTGAGACCGCCCTGTATTTCAATTTTGTGTTTGTGTCCACAACACAGACATTGATGCATAGCACACCACAACACATAACTTGTTGCATTTTCCTTTAGCAATGCTGCAGAGTGTACTGCTAAAGCAAGTGCTGCTAAAACGGAGTTATGTTACTTGAAATCTACAAAAATATATGAAGACATTTAAGCATTGGGCACAGAAAGAATTACAATCACCAAAGTCTTGAAAAGATTCTTGATGGCAAGAGTTTGCCAACTTATTGTCTCCAGGAGAGACTGAATTAAGAAATGGAAAACGCCCAGCGTAAGGAATGGGCAATAGACTCTAGAATTCTGCTGCAAGCCAATCCGAAACAGATTGGGAGGTAACTTGGGCCAAGTATTATCTTTTTGCCTCTGTCTCATGAAACAATACTGAATTAATGCTGCCTGAAATTTGCCTAGCTCTCTCTTGAATTATTTTATTAGTTCACATCACTACTTGCAATTTATTTTACAGGCTCTCTGGAAGATGCCAGATCAGTTGCATGATATAAACTTGTGTATCTGAGTCCTGCTCGGTTTTCTTAATCTGTCATTAAATGATTTAATTGCTAGCTGATGAAATCTCTGAGTGATATGATAAATAACAGGCGTTGAAGTGTTAATTGCTTTGTTGCCCCAGCTCTATTCTTTTTGTTTTTGTAGGTGGTAAAATTAATAGGATGCTAGGCATTTTGGATCTCACTAACTTTGTGAATACTATTTTTCAAGTTGTGTTTGAATTGGATGACTGTCGAAAAGAATCAGCACCCTGTGAGCTAATTTTGTTGACGTGTATCACATAGACCTGCCTAGTCATTTGCGTGAAACAATATTGAATCAATGCAGCCTGAAATTTGTAGGTGCATTGCTTAGGAAAACATTGTGATGCATGTGTGCATGCTACTGATGAAAAGAAATCTCCTGCTCTCGAGCATGTAGAGACTAATGTCCCGCGGGTTTGCGGTCATTGGCGGTGAAGCGCGGCGTCGCCGGAAGAGGGGACTGCACGGCAACCGCGAGAGCGCCGCACGGATGCTGCGTGGGGGCCGAGTGATCTCCGTACGGCCGGTTCCACGAGCTTGCGGCGTCGGTAGTGGTGATCGCGGCGCTGTGGCGGCGGCTGTGGTGGTGAAAGTTGGACTCACAGCGCTCGTGCCGCACTGGCGGCGGTTGTGGCGATGCCCGTGCCGCACACGTGCCTCACTGACGGCGGCTGTGGCGGTGCCCGTGCCGCACACTTGCCTCGCTGGCGGCGGCTGTGGCGGTGAAAGTTGGACTCACGGCGCTCGTGCCGCACTGGTGGTGGCTGTGGCGGTGCCCGTGCCGCACTCGTGCCTCACTGGCGGCGGCTGTGCGGTAGGAAAAGATTTTTCGACATTGTTGGTTTTTTGTGAGCACCGTGCGGTGTTGGGACCAACGCCGCACGGCCCCGGCAGTGTGCGTTTGACCGAACCCGCGGTCTCTGGCGGTCCACGAGCGGTAGATACTTCCTGTTTCACCGCCAATGACTGCAAACTCGTGAGACAGGCCTTTTAAGGAACCTCTTGAAAGCTCTGAGGGTGCAATATGTCAAAGAATTTGGAACAAACTTTATCCTAGTGTAATCCATCTTCTTGAAACACAACATGGAAAGTTTTGCAGTGTTTCATGCAATCCCCAATTCTGGCATTGAATAAAATGTTAATTGAAACTATTTCATCACCATTCTATCCTGGTAGTTTCACCTCAGGCTTCATATGTTATCAATGTGATCAACGACTGTGTTTCAATACTGTTGCAGGTCTGAAGCTGTTGTTGTAGAGTGAGCCATTGTAAAAAAAAAATGCCGTGTTTATTTAAATTACCAGTTATCCATGGAATCTGGAAGAGTGAATGAGGAACAATACTGCTGCCCAAAAGACACAAGAATCTCTAAATTTGATAGAACAATTTAATTAATAACTTTCAGCAAAAAACAAACTGCTGGAGGAACTTGGTGGGTCAGGCAGCATCTGTGGAGAGAAATGGACAGATGATGTTTCGGGTCGAGGCCCCTCTTCACACTGATGGGGTAGAAGGGGATAGCTTGTGGAAAGAGGTGAGGACATTGGGTGGGGCAAGAGCTAGCAAGTGTTGGGTGGATCCAGGTAAGAAGGGATTGATTAGCAGATGAGTCGGGTGGGGGAAGCTAGGGTAGACTTAAATACTAAGACTCGAGTGGAGAAGACAAAAGGGTACAAATTGTATCATCTGATAAGAAAGAATGTTGGGGATTGAGGAATTAATTGCAGAACTGGAGTTGGGGGGGGGGGGGGTGAGTAGAAGGGGACAGTGGTTGGCAGGGAAAAAAAATTAGGAAGCCAAAGTAGGGAGGGTTGGGTGATGAGCAGTTGGAGTCAAAGGAGGAAGGGGAAGGAACTGGGTGACAGGCAGATGAGTCGGGTCGTATAGATAGTTACCAAGGCTGAAAGGTCTCAACCCGAAACATCGTCTGTCCATTTCACTCCACGGGTGCAGCTTGATCCGTTGAGTTCCTCCAGCAGTTTGATTATTGCTCAAGATTCCAGCAAGTGCAGGCTCTTTTGTCTTTATTTCATGGCATTGTTACAGGATATACATGGGCCATTCATCCTGACTGCACGAGTGCTCTAGAGTGAAATTAAACTATTGATCCAACAGGTTGTTTAACAGATGGCTGTTTTGAGGCCCTTTTGGTATCAAATAAGCTTTTACTGATTTAAAAAAAAAAATTATGAATAGTTAGTCATCAGAACATACAATGAAAAGCTTGACCAAGTGGGTAAAGTAGTTTGGTATTTCTGTTGAGATGTCACCAGTGTCCAAGAGCTGTGAGCCACTTGTTGACCATTGCCTGTTATTAAGAATAACATTTCGTACTTATGTTTTGAATCTACCAGTTGCTACTCATTTTCCACTCTTGCATTTCATATCTGAACTTCCTTTGCCCTTACCACCACCTCCCAGCCCTCAACCTTCTGCTCAATGTCAGTAATGCAATAATCCAGCGTTTGACAATTCATTTTAATTGAAGATGCAATCTTTGAAAACATGGTTCTTGGAAATAATAGGTTAGAACAATCAAGTATGTTTCACATGACGTTTTGTGAAATATTTCATGTTGCTCACATCTGTGTTTATGTTCCCTGCCAGTAATCTGAGGGTTAAAGAATAGAAAGCTGATGCTGGCACTTTTCTGAATTAGAGGATTTCTGTGACAGTGTTAGCTGCGCAGTAACAGATGTCATTGTGCCTTCCATGATTTTAAAGGAGTGAAATTCCTTTTATTTGAGTAGCTCGGTCTATAGTGCTGTTACGATACACCTGTGTTGTTCCAGAATCTTGAATGTTTTGCTATAAAAGTTTATTGTATTTCAAGCAACCCCAAGAACACTATCAATTATGTGAAGATTACAACGTATTCATATTACCGTTTTGCGAATCTGCTATTCATAAAAAGGAGTCCCATTTTGATCCTGAGGAAACAAGTGGATACCTTTTTCGTTTTCTTGCAAGATCTGGATCTTGTTCCAAATCTACTCCTAAGCCATGCGGATACTACATCTAAACACTCAGCCCTTGGGTTTCAACAGGGCTGAGACGGCGGTTTGCAGACTTATTTATTCTAGGTCAAGACCCCGTGCAGTCTTGCTGCCAATAGACATGGAGTTGGGGCTCTATGTTCAGAAGATTAAATGCATGCAAAAGAAAAGGTAAGTTGTTTTTGCACAGTTAAAAAAAAAAAAAAAATGCTAACAACACTAGTATGCGTGGTGATCCATTTCAATCAATGTTTAACACATAAATCTTCACACATATTGAGGGCTTGTACTATACTGTCTGTTACTTTGACAAAATAAATCCACAATCCATAAAGGCGACCACCTCACTTAGTGTTTGCCTTTTGCTTCTCATAAAATATGTTTTGCATTTAGAAAGACTGGGAGTATGTGGTGTTGGACATTACTGGCAATAATTAGAGAGGCCATTGAACAAAAATGAATGTTTTAACACAATCTGCTTTTAAAATTAAATGAATTGCAGGGAAAGTGAGGATTAAGAGATTTCAAATGTTTTGCTGTTGTACATCTTCAAAAAGAGCCAATGAGCACGTAATTTCTCCAGCACTGGAGATTATGACCCACTGTGTCAGCTGTGATAATTGAAAACAAAACAAGTGTAGGTCATGGGTGCAAGACTGAAATCTAAAGGTCAAGTTGAATGCTGCCAGTCCAGTACAGGAGTGTTCCAATATTAGAGGCAACTGCTTTCAGATGAAATTATAAACTGAGACTCCATCAACTGAACATGCAAGATCCCATGGCGTAATTTCAGATGGTTGCATGCCTGCCTTGCCCACCTATTGTTCCTAATGCTCATTGATACATTATTATCATATTTACTTGGGTACAGTGAAATTCCTTTTTTGCATGCAGTACAGTAAAAGTCTTATGGGCACAATCATACTTAAGGACAAGAGTGTAAAAATAGTAGATTACTCTGAGGTAGTCCACAAGAGTCGCCATGTTTCCAGCGCCAACTGGTATCCTTCAAGTACAGAATTATTTAAAAGGTTGGTCTGAACTTGGGCATAAAGGAGCATTGTCCTGGCAGCACTGGGTTGGAGTTGCAAGGGTGGGCCTGGCCAGGCAATGTTGTTGGTCCCCTTCTCTGCCGCTCCGTGCTTCTGCAGACGTGCCCGTTCCGTGCGCTCGGCCTCTTGGAGCAACACCCAATCTAATTTGGTCCCAAGCTGCTACAAGACCTCCTGCGGCCCGATCCAGAGAAGTTGACCTGTGAGCACACTGTCCCTCGCTTCAGAGTCACACTCAGCCTTTGTGCCCTCCTGCACACTAACCTTTGAAAACCAGAGCACCTCCGAGGGCAAGGGAGTTGAGCCCTCAGTATCCGCAATGGAACTGTTCATTTCCTCCATCTTCCGCCGCTGTCATCCTGAAGGATCTATCTCGAGTGTCCAGCTGCAAATTCACGCTTCTATCAATGTCAGTGACACAATTCACTTATTATCTTCACTGTTTGTGCAAACTAGCTGTGCACAAATGGACTGCTGTATTTCCTGCATTTCTAGAGGGAGATAAAGGTGAAATTAATTTTGCATTTTTCATGTTAACCTGCGGTTATAGAAGATAAATTCAAGAATTGCGTTTCATAGAAAGAAAATAAAGTTTGAAGTTTTTCTTGAATTTCATCGCTACATTTAATGCTCCTATATTTTCCCCTTCCGAGTGTTGTAGCCACATAATGAATCGATTAACTTTAAATAACATTCCTCATCCCCAAATAATAGATTTGTAAATTATGGTTTTGAGATCTTGGATTTGTTTTGCTGTGAGGCAGATTAAGATGCTGATTTCAGTCCGTGGTTGAAAATATGTACTAATAAGCAGGATTTCACTGGAAAACATATAATCCTATATTTGATTGCAGTTAATAAATGAGTAAAATGGAGGCAGAAATTTAGAAGTGAGTCATAAACTGTTATGAAGACAAAAAAAACACACTGGTTTATTTCTGTTTAATTTGAGAAAATAATACCTTTCCATCTCATTTCTTTGCCTAAATTATTTATCAAAGTTTATAGACTTATTTCTCTGATTTGCAAAAAACTCAGAAAAGCAATGTTAAGGTTATACCTAACAGCAGTATTAAACAATTCTCCAAAATGAGCACACTCTGGAAAACACAAGTACCTTAGAATGATCCCCTGGTAATTATATATTTGTGCTTTGCAAGACTGCTAAACATCTAATTGTGTGGTTCTTGATGGGCCTGTCCCTTTTAGGTGAATGCAGGAGACTATGCAGTCGCCACATGTTGCGGGTGGTTGCCGGGGAGTCGCCTTCATGGTCGTGAGGATCCGGACCCAAAACGTTAACTGTCCATTCTCTCCATGGATGCTGTCTGATGTGCTGAGTTTCTCCTGCAGTTTGATTTTGCTCAAGAATGCAGCATCTGCACTCTCTTGTGTCTTCATTCCTGAGGCTAGAACGATATAAAACTAGATGTTTATCTGAGAGTTTCATTGGAACAGCCTGGAAGGCAGTGATCCGAGTGATTTGGAGTTTAAATGGCAAGTGATCAGAACAGGCATTGGCTTATGGACCGAATCAATACGTTCTGTCATTTAGAGGAGACAGCAAACATGAGCATTTAGTACAGGAGTATAACATTATTTTTATGATCTTTGCTGTTAATTTTGAACCACATCTGTGAAGTGATGCCTGCCAACAATATACCCCGTCTAAGTAGAACACGAGGATTGATTGGCACACACATTTCTTTCTTTCTATCTCTTGTAGCCAAGTTAAATAAATCTCTAGTCAATCTGGAGCCAGGGTTTGTAAGTTGCTACGGTGATGTGAATTTCAGTGTGATTTTTAATGAGGTGTGTAAGATATTCCGGCTTCAGCATGTAGATAGAAACAAGCACAGGTTTTCAGTACACACTGTTGCCAATGTGGGTCTTTATTTTACAAAAGTACACTGCGCATACTCACACATTTATGAGACTGATAAGATATTGAATATATCGCATGACACAAATCATACCATTCTAGTACTTAAAGTTACAGTTACCATTATATACACTACTCTCCCCTTAGAAAGTAAAATAACTTGTAAATTATACAAACACAAATAATTTTATAAATTTAATCTGATGATTGGTTTACGCACTCTTTCTGATCTCCTGAGTGGTTTAGGGGGAGTGTCAGGTTGTGGTTCTAAAGGAGAGTCAAGTTCAGGATCATTTACCTTTGTCTCTACTTTCTTTGGAGATTCTGCTCTTACATCTGAACTTGGAATAATACCGAAGTCTGACAGATTTGTTTCTTCGTCTATGCTTTGCTCTTCATCCCTTGCTGGGATCATATGTTTTGTGTGCACACTTCTAACATGTCCTCCAATTTCTACCAAGTACCTCCTGGTTCCACACACTTCAACTACTGTTCCCACCTCCCATTTGTTTGCTTTGTAAGGGGGGCTGAGTACATGAACCTGATCATGTGTATTGAACCTACGTTCTTTTTGACTTCCACCATAATGACTTTTCTGATCAGATTGTTTGCGTTTAACCTTAGGAGATAGGTTAGGTAGAACCAAACGGTCTAGTTCTGAGCTTTCTTTTCATGAGAAGTTCAGCTGGCGTATACCCTGTGGTAGATTGTGGCATGGTACGATATTTCAGTAAGAAACTAGCTAACCGCTGTGACATACTGAATTTTGAATTCCCTTCAAGAACTTCAGGTAATCCATGACACACAAAGATAGACCACAGTGCGTCTATTGTTCTTTCTGTTATGTTCGTACCCATTTGTACCACCTCAATCCACTTTGAGTGGCTATCTACCAAAACAAGAAAACTATAATTCCCGTGTTCATAAAAATCAACATGAACCCTCTGAAAAGATCTAGTAGGGCAGGCCTACAACTCTGACAGGTGCTACATTTGCTTGCCATTGCTTCTATGTCATTGTCCAATCCTGGCCAATACATGCAACCTCTGGCTGTAGACTTCATTCCCACAACACCTGTGTGTTCACTATGGAGTTCTTTAAGTAATCTTTGTCTTAAACAATTGGGCACAACTACTCTGTGACCCCATTTAATACACCCATGCTCACATGACAGTTCATGTCTTCTATTGTGATAAGAATTTAGTTCATTTGTACATGGTTTTATTTCTGGCCATCCACACAAAGTTTGTTCATATACTTGCTTTTGCACTGTGTCCTTTTGGGTTTCAACAGCAATCTCAGCTGCTGTGACTGGAAAGTCATTGTCCACTGCTTCTGTGACGTAGATAGCACCTTCAGTGCCCACATCTGATTCTTCATGAGGCAAACGCGACAATGCATCAGCGAAAGCATTTTCTTTTGAGCTGCGGTATTCAATGCTGTAGTCATACTGTGACAGGAGAACTGCACAACGCTGCATCCTCGAGGCTGCCATTGTAGGTATTGCTGACCAAGAATAGCGAGAAGTGGCTTATGATCAGTAACCAGGGTGAATTTCCTACCCAACAGATACTAATTGAATTTTTTGATCCCAAAGATGATACCAAGGGCTTCTTTCTCGATTTGTGCATAATTACGCTTACTCTTGGTAAGTGTGCATGATGCAAATGCCATAGGCTTTTCTAGTCCATGTTCCATTACATGTGAAATCACAGCTCCTACCCCACAACTAGACGCATCTCAAGCTAACTTTAACTCGCGATTTGTATCATAGTAAACAAGTAATGCATTCCTGGTCAAGCTCTTCTTACATGCATCATAAGCATTTTGTTGCTCTTTGGACCATTCCCATTTTTTATCCTTGCTTAACAACTTGTGAAGAGGAGCTAGCTTTGTTAACTTGGGTAAGAAGCGTGAGTAATACTGTACCATACCCAGGAAGGAGCGGAGTTGAGACACATTCTGTGGTGTTGGTGCGTTTGCTATAGCTTCAATATTTTCCTTCACTGGCTGCAGTCCATGTTGATCCACGTTCAAACCAAGATACACTACTTCAGTCTGTAAGAATGCACATTTGCTTCTTTTCAACTTTATATTGTGATCATCAAGCCGTTTCAACACTTCACTATCTCCAGATTCTCCTCCTCAGTAACAGTTGCAATCAGCAAGTCATCTTGATTGCTCAAACAATGTGATGTTCCTTGCAGACTCTTGTCCATTGTAGCTTGGAAGATTTTTGCTGCTGACGTCACACCATAGGATAGTTTTGTGTAGGAATACAGCCCCATGTGTGTGTTTATCGTGATGTACTGCTGGCTCTTACAATCAACATTTAGCTGAGCATATATGCATGACGGATCTAGCTTGCAGAATACCTTGGAACCAGCAAGTTCAGCGTATAGATCTTGTGAGGTTGGTAGTGGATACTGTTCATCATCTACTGCCTGGTTGATGGTCACTTTGTGGTCTCCACACAATCTCACTGTGTTGTCCGCTTTTGGAACCACTACTATTGGAGTAGCTCAATCTTTGCGATCTGTTTTAACCAGTACACCGTTTTGTTCCACCTTTTTACTTTTCAGCGAATATGGCACTGGTCACGGTCTACAGTAGACAGGTTCCACATCGGTTTGAATCCTGATGTGTGCTTGCTCACCCTTTATGCCATCGTAGCTGTCATTGAACATAGCATGATGTCTCTGCAGCAACTGATCCAGTTTTGTTTGCGCTTCGGCTTGGAATACAGATTTCCAGTCCAGTTTTTCAGTAAGTGGAGCCAATTGTTAGCCCATCAACGTTGGCCTATTGACATAACTTGCGACTATTGGCAACTTTGAAGTCTTGCCTTTGTGTTGTACATCACAAACTATCTCTCCACATGTCTCCAACACTTCTCCAGTGTATTTTTTCAGCTGAACGTTTGTTTCTGTGATAGGCATATTGCTAAACTTGAATTCATAGGTGTCTTTGCTTATAATTGTGCAATCGGCAGCGGTATCAATACAGATTGTTCACTTTGACACTTTCTGAAAGTCTTTCTTTCCAGACCCACCGTTCGTAGTATAGATGCCGTACAGTCCAAGTTCATTACTCTCCGAGTGTTCTTCGAGGTTGTGAATCCCACACATTTGTTTTTCTCGAGCCTTTTGTTTTGCTTTATCTTGTGATAGTGCTCTACATGCTGATGCAATATGGCCTTTCTTTTGCCAGTTGTAGTTCTTGAACTGGCACTTATTTGCTTGTGTTGACCATTGCATCGATAGCACATATCTGCACTTTCCCAGAACTTTGCTGTGAAGGCCTTTTCCCTGTCTTGTCATGCTTGTGTTTGGAAACTGCCTTTTGACTGTTGACTATGCCAGCATGTGTTGGTCGAAACTCATGTGCACTTTGACATGCCATCTCCATGGCCAAAGCAGTTTTGCATGCCAAATCAAAGGTTAGGGCTGGTGTGTTCAGTAATTTTGATTGGATTTGCTCATCCAGCATTGCTCATCACGCAAAGCTCGATCCAGAAATGTCTCAAAATTGCAGTGCAGACACAACTTCTTCAATGAGATAATGTCCTCACCCAGTCTCACCAGACGTCTGGTTTCTTGTGTGAAATTTGTCACGTTCTGCTATCTCTATCGGCTTAGGGTTGAAGTGAGCATCAAGTTTTGAAAGAGCAGTCTCAAATGAAACATTCCGTGCTTTCTCTGGGGCTAGGATGTTGGTGAGAGTTTCATAAACTTCAGGACCAATTTCAGTTAATAGAATGGCTTTCTTTCGTTCCTGGATGGCCTTATTTTGTGCTCTTACCTGCACTTGATCATCATCCTCTGTTTCATCAGCTTCAATAATGTAATTTGCAATAAAAAAAAATTCCATTTGCTCACAGTACAAGGTAAAGGTTTCATGGTTCTTGTTGAAAGTCCTTAGTCTGCCTTTGTATCCCAAGGACGCCATCTTGCCCCGTAGACACAACACAAAGATAGTCTGACAAACTAGACGATTTGTACAGCTGCTGTTTTAAACTACAGACCCATGCATAGAAGGATCTGTGGCCTTTCGTGTTCAGTTCGCAAACAACTGCAACACACTTTGTATTTGCTGTTTAAAATGTTAAACAATACTGCGTTTTGCAAAACAGTCCTGCACTGTATTTAAACTCTATCCGATCCTCGTTGCCATTGTAAGATATTACGGCTTCAGCATGTAATTAGAAACAAGCACAGGTTTTCAGTACACGCTGTTGCCAGTGTAGGTCTTCTTTATTTTACAAATATACACTGCGCATACTCGCACATATTCATTAGAGTGATGAGATATTAAATATATCAATGAACCAAATCAAACCATTCTAGTACTCAGTCCTTAAAGTTACAGTGATCATTATATACACTACAAGGTGTAATTGATTATTTTGTTTGTTTCGGTCTGTTTGCAGCCAATATTGTTACTTCCACATAAAATTCTGAAGTGTTTTCACCACACTACGACAGGCCCTGTACAAATGTTCTCTCTGTGCACAAAAGTGATTTTTAAAGTATTGAAGACAACTTTGAGACTTGTTAACCCTTGCAGCTAAAATGCGCTCTTTACTCCCAAAGCTGCTTCAAGATAACATGGTATTGCACATGGTATTATTGGCTTGTACCTAAATGCTCAATATGTTCCACCTGGATCATTCTGTGTGTGTTCCTTGTCATGGAAGTTTAACACATCTTGTGTAACTCTACATCTACAACATCACACATTGTGAGAGCATTCAAGATGAAGAATTCTTTTTCAATTGTTGAATCGATAAAAATTAACTGAGAAGAATTTATGGTAATGAAAAAATCTTAAATCAATCAACCACCTCAAACATTATAGCTACTATCTCCACCCATTCTAGTTTCAAAATAAGTATTGTGACTTTATTTCCAGGCTTGTTATCATTGAGTAAAGGTTCTGTGTCAGAAGCAAATGGATTTGCCTCTCCTGCTGGGCTAATTAAATATATTTTAATTTTATTTTTGAACTTCTCCAATACTGTTTTCTCCAGATCTGCAATCTCTCAGCCTCCCTTGCTCTGTCCTCAGTTTTATACATTCCATCAACGAGGGCCTTTAGTTTTAAGTGCCCAAAGTTCTAGAATTCCCTCCTAGGGCCTTCTCCTTCTGCCATGCAGGTTGATTCATTGCTCACCTGTCCTATTAGCACAATGGGAAGTCAAACCAGAGAAGGGCCTTCACAGTGAATATTAGGGCCCTGAGGAGTGTTGTAGAGCAGAGGGATCTAGGAGTGCAGGTACATAGTTCCTTGAAAATGGCATAATCGGTAGACTAGCCACCATTGATTAATAAGAACATTGGTCTTTATCAGTCAGGGTATTGTATAAATGTTAGAATGTTATGTTACAGTTTTAGAAGGCTTTCGGGAGGTTGCATTTGGAGTCTTGTTTTCAGTTTTGGTCACCCTGTTATAGGAAGGATGTTGTCAAGCTGGAAAGAGTGCAGAAAAGATTGCTAGGATTTGTGGGCCTGAGCTATTGGCAGAGGCTGGGCAGGTGTCTTGGAGCGCAGGAGGCTTCGGGATGATAGAGGTGTATAAGATCATGAGAGGATAAGATAAGGTAAATGCATAAAGTCTTTTAGCCAGAGTAGGGGAATCAAGAAACAGAGGACATAGATATTAGGTGAGACTGGAAAGATTTAATAGGAACCTGAGGGACATTTTTTTCTACACAGAGGGTGGTGGATATATGGAACGAGCCACCAGAGGAGGTAGTTGAGGCAGGTACAATAACAGCACGTAAAGAACATTCTAGAATTTAGAAGATTGAGGGGGGATCTTATAGAAACTTACAAAATTCTTAAGTGGTTGGACAGGCTAGATGCAGGAAGATTGTTCCCGATGTTAGGGAAGTCCAGAACAAGGGGTCACAGTTTAAGGATAAGGGGGAAATCTTTTAGGACCGAGATGAGAAAAAAATATTTCACACAGAGTGGTGAATCTCTGGAATTCTCTGCCACAGAAGGTAGTTGAGGCCAGTTCATTGGCTATATTTAAGAGGGAATTAGATGTGGCTAAAGGTATCAGGAGGTATGGAGAGAAGGCAGGTACAGGATACTGAGTTGGATGATCAGCCATGATCATATTGAATGGCTGATCATATCGAAGGGCCGAATGGCCTACTCCTGCACCTATTTTCTATGTTTCTATTTGGATGGATAGGAAAGGTTTAGAGGGAAATAGGCCAAACACAGGAAGGTGTGACTAGTGTAGATGGGGCATCATGGTTGGCTCGGGCAAGTTGGGTAGAATGCTTTCATGCTGTATGACTTCGCTTATAGTGAAGTTCTATTGCATAACAGTTTTATCTGAAGCCTTGGGCATTTGACTTTTGTTAAAGTTGCTTGATAAATGCCCAGGTTGTTGCATGTATCATTATTTCCGTTGTTGACCGTCGCTGTGACTTAACACTTAAAAAGCTGCCACTTCAGACAATCAGTTGTGCTTATGCTAGCAGTTATCGGCAGTATATAGTTGTTTACCTCAAAGCCCAAAATGTCACTGCTTTTGAAAAGTCAGGTACATCTTGCAGAAGTACTTGTGTAGGTAAGTCTCCGACTACATTCTATCTCTGTCCCGCCCACTCCCCTGACATCAGTCTGAAGAAGGGTCTCGAGCCGAAACGTCACCCATTTCTCTCCAGAGATGCTGCCTGTCCCGCTGAGTTACTCCTGCATTTTGTGTCTACCTTACAGAAGTACTTGTCTAGGCATGGTATAATACTGTCTTACATTTGGACGTCAAATTGAAGAGCCAGACATGTTCTTTGATGGAGTCATATTGAATTGTTAATGTATTGTCATTATTAGTTCTGAAAAAGCTTTGCAGAATAAATTGGTATGGTAAGCATATATTTACATGAATTCAGTCCAAAGGCCTTTACTTCTGATCACCAGCCATTCTGTAAATGAAAAACAGAGGTTAAAAAGAGTCCTTTTGCAAACTTGACTTCTGAGTACATGGTCTGTTTCACTGGTATCTGTGGAGCTTAGCATCCTGAATCATTTTTGAAATAGAACTCCTCTGTGTTTTTAATCAGATGATTTCTTCCATAACTGCATCTGCGAGATTACTATGGAAACGCATGATGGTTGTGCGGTGTGCTTGCATAAGCCTCAAGGTTTCATTTTCAATCCCATTGTATCTCAAACCGCCCAAAATCACACTGCCTATGTGTACTGGCTGTACAGTTTGGTGGGTTTCAGTGTTCATGTGAGTACATGTTATATTTATTGTGGTGCAATTGGAAATAGCTTTGGTCATTTCTTTTGAAAGGAAATGTATATGACTGAGGGAATGTAAGTTACATCTAATATTCAAGTGGATATGCAAGTACTTTGCACTCTAATACCCTTTCAGGCAGTGAGTTCTAACTTATTCTTCACTTTAATGCTCCCGAACAACTTCAAATCTGATGAAGGGTCCGCATGTGAAACATCGTCTCTCCGTTTCTCTCTACAGATCTATGTTCCTCTGGCAGTTTGTTTTTCCCTCAAATCTATTCTCACTGGTTATTTCCTGCAAAAGGAAATATGTTCTCTCCATGCATTTTGTCTAGAATCCATGTAATTATGTACGCTTCAATTAAATCTCCCCTTGGCTGTTTTTGTTCCAAGGGAAAGAAGCTTAGACTGTTCGATTTTTCTCTCCTAGCTGAAGTCTTGACGGCATCCTGTAGATCTCCATTGCACCCTCGATAATGGTATCTCACTGTTCCTGTTTCGTGACAATCCGAGCTGTGCATGCTGACTAGTTGTGGTCTAAGTAGTCTTTATCTTCGTTACTCTTTTTATCTTCCCTGTCTCAGTATGCTGCTTCAACAATTTCATCCTCTTTCCATGCAATCTTCAGGGATCTGTAGGCACACAGCCAAAGGTCCAATTGGTTAGCTAGACTTCTCTTGTGCATTCCCTTGCTTTATTTTCCCTCCACAGGTTCGTTACTTCATGGTCCTTTTGACTGAATTCCTTTAGCATGTTTCGGGTCAGGACCCTTCTTCAACAATTTATTAATATGTTCCTCTGGTCAAGATGATCTCTGACAACCACCTGGCCTATTCTTGCATGGTTTGTAAATCTCTTGATTATGACTCCATTTATGTCTAACTCATTGATAGATATCATGTAATCCACACAAACTACATGATCGGCGGGAGGGTTGGGATATTGGTGGGAGGGTTTGATTGATTTCCGAGGGCATGATTTACTCTCGTCATAAATATGAAGAAACAAAAGATATGAACAGATTAATTTCTGTTCAGATTATTAGCAAACAGTAAGAAGATACTAAGGCTTCTGGCCCAAAAAGTCATCTGTCCATTCTCTCCTTTAATACGGCCTGACCTGCTGAGTTCCTCCAACCCTTTGTTTTGAGCAAGGTTTTGTTTATATAATTTGCAAGAAATTATGTTTCAGTATACTGTGCTCGACTGATTGATTTGCTTGAAATCATTTTTTTATTAGTTTATCAGTTCTGGGAATTTGATAATACTCTTGATCCATATCCAAACAGCATATCATCTCTGATGTTTATAATAATTAGTGCTTAACAAATTAAGTTATTACAGGAAGATAAAATGACCTCTATTCCAATCTATACACCACCTTAATATCCTTTAGCTTTTAACAAATTTGTAAACAGATGCTGTTATTATTTGAGTCTTCAGAATTCCTGTTTTATCCGACATGACAAAGCTTTGGTCTGATTGTGTTATATTTTCCAAACTTAATTCAGCGTTTACAAAGTGTACAAATAGATTGCTAGGATAATCCTACAATTCAAGGGAAAACAATTCAAGGGATTGTGTAGGAACGAATATAGGGGGGTTGCACGTAAGGTCACTGGGTCATAGGGCTTGACGCACGGAGCCGCTGAATCCATCTGGAGGACATCGCAGCTTCCGGTATATGTTGTTAATACACGAAACGCGTACTTTCCTACCTGTTAAAAACTGGCAAAATGTTGAATTTTTGCACTGTAAAAAATTGTGGAAGTCGGGGTAAGCGTGAGAGACATGTACCCAACTTCAGAATTCCAAAAGTGAAGCGAAATGAAGGTAAAGAGAAGCGAGAGCTGAAGGGACAACAACGGCTAAAGTGCTTGGCGAACATTGGCCGTGCAGATATCGAAATTGAAAATATTTGGAATTATCGCGTTTGCTCACTGCATTTCATCAACAGTAAGGCATTATTTGTGTCTTTTCTTGATTCCTTTGGTATCTAAAAAGTCTCAGAAGTGATAAATCTGGCTGTAAATTTTGCTTCAGAGGCATTTTCTTTTTGTATGTAAAAACCCACTTGAGAACCATGGGCGATTTTAAAATTTTACAGCCAGATTTATCACTTCTGAAACTTTTTAGATGCCAAAGGAATCAAGAAAAAACACAAATAATGCCTTACTGTTGATGAAATGCAGAGCAAACGGCCAATGTTCGCCAAGCACTTTGGCTGTTGTTGTCCCTTCAGCTCTCGCTTCTATCTACTGTCATTTCTCCTCACTTTTGGAATTCTGAAGTAGGCTAAATGTCTCTCACGCTTATCCCGATTTCCATAATTATTTACAGCGCAAAAATTGACAATTTCAGCGGGTTTTAACGGGCCCGCTACGCTGGAAACAATGGTCAGTGCTTACCTGCAGTTCATCGCGTGTACTCCATTTGGCGTAGCATAACAACAGTACGGGTCATGGGTCGTGACTCGACTGCCGTGCAACCTCCCTATAGGTGGAGAGATTAAAGCTTGCCATTACAAAATTACAGAGATAATTAACAACTGTCCACCTTCACTGTCTCCTGTGCCCTGATGGCTTTATCTGCCCTTTTTCTTCCCACTTTGTCTACCCCTGTCTCTCCACTACCCACCCCATGGCTCCATCTTCCTTCAATCAACCCTCCTGTCCACCTGTCCCCAACTGTGCCCTCTCTCACCCCTGTCCCTGTCCCGTCCCCTCTATACTGACTATCTTCCCCCTCCACTCACAGTCCGGATGCAGGATCTCGAGCAAATGGTCACAATTCTCTACCCCACACATGCTGCTCAATCCGCAAGTTCCTCCAGCAGATTGTTTCTTTTGCTCCAGATTGCAACATCTGCCGTCAATTGTGTCTCAGATTGGTTATGTTTTTTTCTTCAATCTCAGCACCCGTTCACATTAATTGTTGCCTTTGATGCCTACAAGATTTTTCAATTAGCTCGCAAAATATTTAACATTGGCATTAATCATTTATCCTGCCACGTTCATTAAAGATTCATTTCACTTCCACCCCTCTCTTATGCAGTCTGTTTTAGAAATTAGCCCCCCTAATCTGTTTGCACATGTTATACAGTGTGATGTGCTCTACAGCAGGAACAATCAAAAAAATATTGATCACGCTTGTCTTTTTTTAAATGCTGTAGTATAATAGAATGATTGAAGGAACCTAAAAACTGGTGTGCAGTCTGTAATTGGGAGTGGTTAATATATAATAGTTAAAATTCAATGACTAATTCGGAAATTTATTTTTATCAGGAGTGGTCGGTAGGTTAATTGTCCTCCTGTAAAAAGTGTACAAATGAGTGGTCGAATTGGGAGTTGATGAGAAAATGGGGAGAATAAAATTGGTTGAGAGGAAGATTAGTGATGGTGTTTGCCGATCAGCACACACTCAGTGGGCCGAAGGAACAGTTTCCATGCTCTGTAATTCTATGATTAGGATGTTTAACTCAACCACATGGAGGAATAGAAGCAATTAAATCAAGATGCCTTTAAGGGGAAATTTAAGCTAGATCATGATCAACAATCGAATAGAAAGGTATGTTTATATTGTTGAATGAAGAATAATGATGGGCTCGCAAGGAACATAAATGTCAGTGAGTAGTTAAACAATGTGGCCTTTCGCTGTGCTATGAATTCTATGTAATGAAATTCTTCCACCATTAATTGCATTTGCCTTATTTTACTCAGGATTGCAGTTTTCTTCAAGCAGTAGATAATACGTGAAAAGTGGTTCACTTGTAAATGGTACCAATTTTATCCTGGTTTATACGCTGGTCTGATTGCTTATGAAGCTTATGTGACACGTAATGGGTGTTAATAGGTCTCATCAACGTAATGTTCAATGGTGCAGCAAGGGCATAACCTCCAGACGAAGGTTGCTTAATGATTACTGTGGCTCTCTGAGAATGATGAGAACCAGCTGCTCTGCTCTCTGTTGTCTCATGTAAACAGCTGCATCTTCTAGAAACTACTTCTCAGCCAATTCCTCAACACTAATATTTTATTTTTGATGTGAGTTTTCTTTACTGTTTCCCTGCTGTTTCCACTGATATATATTTTTGGATTATAATCACAGTGCAGAAACACAGCACCACACTGCTTGGAGTCACAAAATAATGCTTGAAATTCTTTAACTGTTGCTGACATTTGATCAGAGTTATGCCAGTTTATTGAACATAAACTCCAGGAACAGAAGGAAGAGGGCCTTACAGATTCAGCGTACACATTTCAGCGCAGTTTTCTGGGGGTGTTTGATGCTAGTTTAAGAAGTAATTTCTAAATTAGTAAAATGTATTTACCACTTCCTCCTGCACCATTAATTTGACCAGAATGGCTGCAATATTGTCTCTACCCTGCACAGTGGAGGCATTTTGCAACTGAATACATCTATGATTTCAGAATCATAAAGTCAAAGAGCTGTACAGCACGGAAACAGTCCCTTCAGCCCACCTCGTCCATTAGCCTGCGTTTGGCCTCAATCTCTCTGAACCTTTTCAATCCCCATATCTATCTTTAGTCCTTACGAAGATCCGCATAAGCGCAATTGGTTCTATTTCAGTTGTTGGGTAATGTTAAGGATGTAACCCACATCCTTAAGTCTTGAGCACAATGCACAACAGAGGGAATGTCTACAATTTCATGAGACATTCAGTCATGGACCCACGTGCACTGAATTGCACATAAAAAGGGACTCGGTTCTGGTAGACACAAAATGCTGGAATAACTCAGCGGATCAGGCAGCATCTCTGGAGAAAATGGATAGGTGACCCTTCAGAAGGGTCCTGACCCAAAACGTCACCTATCCATTTTCTCCAGAGATGCTGCCTGATCCGCTGAGTTATTCCAGCATTTTTTGTCTCTCTTTGGTATAAACCAGCACCCGCAGTTCCTTTTTATTGCATTGAGTTGGTCCTGGTGTTCAGTCCAGTAGGTATTACTAAAAATATATGTAATCTAATCATTGTTAGAGTGAGCTGTGTTCCTATTTGCTTCCAGTTTCATGTATTGCAGTATTGAACTCCTCTTCGAAGGTATTTTATTGGCTGTAGAGTTTTTTAATTCATCTTGAAAAAGAACAGAAGTTGGTACAAATTATAGCTTTTCTTTTATCCTGACAAATATAATAATTTTCTCCATCTCTATGCAGAGATTTAGAATTGCAGATGTGAATCGAATGTGAAAGGTTGAGTCTTTTCACCCAGACTTCTTTTACCAGAACTAAAACATCTGTGAAATGGTTCAGGATGCCTCTTAATCTCTTAGTTTTCATAAGGAAAATTTTATTCTCCAGTGTCTATTTAAAGTTGTAATTGGGAGGTCACCAGGCGATTGCGTGGTTGAAGATCCTTCAGGGTCAAATAAAACATGACAATTATGAAATATTAAAGTGGATTTTCAAACTTATATTTCAGACGAGAATACTTTTGATCATTCTGCCTTGGTGCCCTGGGAAGTCTTCCTAAAATGCTCCAACTCCTTTTAACTTGCATGTTTGAAGTTTTTGGTCATCTATTCTAATGTCTAGTAATTTGGCTAGTTGACGATTGTTTCTGACAATTTCTGGTTTTTATTTTGAAATTATTTTGTTACGGACGCTCCACTAAATCCAAGCAGTTGTGTGGTAGTAATGATGCTAGTCACGAAATGGACTTCAGAGCTTTCAATGAGTTTGAGTGAGTGTAGAAGATGTGAAGGCCAGGAGAGCATTGGATTGAGTAAATCTGGAAAGAAAAGCTTGTAAAGGAGTGTCTGTTCTGAGGCAGGACTGGAGATGGGTCGTGTTTTTGTGGTGGAAATGGATGGTCTTGGTCATAGGACGTTTTTATGATTGGAGCTTACATTAGGGTCGATTAGGACACCACATTAATGAATGATATGGTTAGGCCTTGGACAGTGGCCTTGGAGAGGGATGGTGCAATTGCTGCACAATAACAGAGAGCCATGATGTGTAAAGAATACTTCAATTCTATATGTCTTTTTGTATTCAACAGAATGGAGGCTTCGTGCCTTGAGCTTGCCCTCGAAGGGGAACGGCTGTGCAAAACTGGAGATTTCAAAGCTGGAGTGGCCTTCTTTGAAGCTGCCGTGCAGGTTGGGACAGAGGACCTGAAGACTTTGAGCGCCATCTACAGTCAGCTGGGCAATGCCTACTTTTACTTGAAGGAATATTCCAAGGCTCTGGAGTACCATAAGCATGATCTAACCCTGGCCAGGTGAGTTTGATGAATCTGGCTCGAGCAGAATGTTATAAACAATCTGAGGTGCAGGGAGCCCATTCCCCAACCTGCTTGGTTACCCAAGATTCAGGTGGGCCAAATGGATTGCTCTTGGAAAGAGACGATGCAGATATGATAGACCAATTGGTCAGCTTCTCAATTGTACTTTTCTATTCGGAAGCGAGTGTAATTTCTCTGCTGCCGAGGATATTGCGATAAGATCTCCCCATTAAACTGAATAGTTCTAAACCTTATAAAACTATTTATTTTAATCAATTAAGGAATGCTTGAACTAACTGTGATTTGCCATAGATTCATGGGAAGCTTTGGATGCCTATTTTAAGGTGCCATTTCATGGCACCATGCCTTTGTTAAATGTGTTGTGAACCTTCATCTGGTAGATCTTTGCCCTGAGTAGGAATAAATGGCATCTTACACGAAAATATTCAATTAGTTTGTGTTCCAGTGGCACAGCATTGACTAATTGATCTGTCTTTCAAAAGGACCATTGGGGATCGGATTGGTGAGGCAAAAGCTAGTGGTAATCTTGGAAATACATTGAAGATACTTGGCAACTTTGATGAAGCAATTGCTTGTTGTCAGAGGCACTTGGACATCTCGATAGAACAGAAGGATAAGGTAATCTTCTTTTCCAGGTTGACCATTTGATTTATGTGCTGACCAATTTAATTTCCAAGATGGTCATCAATGATATTTGTTTAATTGCTTACTGGCAGGGAGTTGCATGTTACCATTGCCCTGTCGCAACCACTTCATTTCATTGTCCTGAATGATTGGTGTCCCCAAAAATAAAACTGAATTTTGGCCTAAGTTTCTTCCTTGATTGCAAAGTTAATGTTTGTATGCAGAAGGTGTTTAGTTATGTCCTATGTTACCTGTTCATGTAAGCCTGTTGCATAAAACATCCCCATGCAATATGATTACTGTGGAAAACTAGAACAAGCACTTCAATCACTGAAGCCGTTCTCAATTAGAAAGTGGCTGATTATGTGGTATTGCATATGTGTCTTTTTACAATACTGGAGAGGTTTTGAGGAACAAGATTATTATTCAGTTTATTACACCAATACACTGTTCTTAAAAAAAAAAAAAAAAAAACTACCCATCATGTGAAACCTTATAAATAACAGAAATAATTTAGATAACTTCAAGACCGAAAGTCAAAAACATTTTTCATGACAGACACATTTTCATCGTTTTACCACCGATTTGGACACCAAAAATGTGACATTAAAAACTCTGCTACATTTAGTCATGAATATTTAATTCATAAATAAACTTCATATGGCCCTACATACATATACGTTTTGATAATGATCTAGGGAAATATCTTCATCAATAACAGGAGAAAAATACAGTAACATAATACAGAACAGTAAAGATCCCGTAACGGTCGTTGTGCTTGGTGTCCTTTGTCACAACGACAGTTATCGGGGTCGGTACCTCCGTAAATTAAACCACGGAGGCTCCAAACCTCTAATGTTTTTCAAAAACCCAACGAGGTATCCTATGGTAGTAGCAATTTTTGTATTTTTTATTTTATTAGAAGTATTGTACATTACAATAATCTGCAATAACGTAAGTTTATACTTTTCTTGTACCACTTCTTATTTTAAACTTTAATAAGAAAAAAGGATAGAAAGAGTTAGTAAAGATAGTAAGTGAGTGATTGAAAGAGTGGTCCAGGAACACCCATATGGACCTAAACCACAAGAAATAGTTAGAGAAAAAAAAAGAAAGAAAAAGAGAAAAAACAAAAGGAGGAAAAAGAAAAAAGAAAGCATAAGATAAGGTAGGACAATATGAAAGGGATGTACCTACTTCATATTTTTACTCACCCCTCGCCAGGTCCTGAAACCATTTATTATCAACATTTTGTTGCACCCTATGTTTGTAATAAGTCGATAAATGGAGACCAAATCTTTTGGAATTGGTCTGGTTTACCTGCTAAGTGGAATCTCATATCTTCTAGGTGTAACAATTCCGACATATTAGAAGTCCACATTTTTGTCGTTGGCGTAGGAGCATTTTTCCAAAATTTCAGTATAGGTTTTTTTGCCGTTATTAAGCCATAATTAAGGAAACTCCTTTGAAACGAAGTCAGCTCCAAACTTGCTTCTATTGTTCCTGGTAGTAGCAATTTTTGGGTGAGTTAATTATTTTTTATTATTTTCCAATTTAATATATCAAAAACATCGTGGTGTCAAAAGTGCAATGACCGTTTACGATATTTTCCGACTTTATAAAATCAATAAAAAAAATAAAAAAATAAAAAAGATTTTGGACATAAAATGGTCATCAAAACTAAGAAACTGAGCCAATCTTCAAATTGGCAACACACTGTCTCTTGTTTACCTTTCGTACGGACCAAGTGGCTAACTTCACGCTGCACTCCCTCAATAGCAAGAATGTCCTTCCTCAAATTTGGAGACCAAAACTGCACACAATACTCCAGGTGTGGTCTCACTAGGGCCCTGACAACTGCAGAAGGACCTCTTTGCTCCTATATTCAACTCTTCTTGTTATGAAGGCTAACATGCCATTCGCTTTCTTCACTGCCTGCTGTACCTGCAAGTTTACTTTCACTGACTGATGAACAAGGACACCCAGATCCCGTTGTACTTCCCCTTTTCCTAACTTGACACCATTTAGTTAATAATCTGCCTTCCTGTTTTTGCCACCAAAGTGGATAACCTCACACTTATCCACATTAAACTGCATCAGCCATGCATCTGCCCACTCACCCAACCAGTCCAAGTTACCCTGCATCCTCATAAGCATCCTCTTCACAGTTCACACTGCCACCCAGCTTTGTCATCTGCAAATTTGCTAATGTTACTTGTAATCCCTTCATCTAAATCATTAATATATATTGTAAATAGCTGTGGTCCCAGCACTGAGCCTTGCGGTACCCCGCTAGTCACTGCCTGCCATTCTGAAAGGGACCCGTTAATCCCTAATCGTTGTTTCCTGTCTGCCAACCAATTTTCTGTCCATGTCAGCACTCTACTTGATTGATGATTACATTCTGATAAGTTCAAGGGATGACTGATGATGCAGGGAGCATTGTGCAAAAGCAATATTTAATTGTGGAAAAAAATTATAATTACATTATAATCATCCAAGTATTCGCTGCCCTAATGGATCTCTCCATGTTACAAATTGCAAAATATAATAAATTTAAATTTAAAATATAGACTGAAAATGCTGGAAATAGGTCAGGCAGCATCTTGTGAGAGAGAAGAAAAGTTTGTGTTTCAGGTCTATGACATTTTTCAGTTTTCATGATTAAGTTCAACAAACAGCCATTTGCAACTCTCGTCAATTCATGTTTTGTTACTTGTCCTATTAACCAACTTTGTCTGTATTGCCGTTGTTTTGACAGACAAACCCTCCTGGCATTCCCCCTACCGCAGATATTCCCTTTTCATTCTTTCTTCTCCCCTCCTCTCTGTTCCACTATTCACTTGAAACCTTTGTCGTATCATTAACTTTAATTCCCAAACTTAAAAGAAAAGAGACAGACCCAACATGTTAACATTAATCCTGTTTTTTTTTCTCCATAGATGGCACATAAGTAATTAGTGCATTTATTGTCCTCATTTTTTTGAGGGCACCCATTGAATAGGTTTTCCTTGTGACTCTCCTCATTGAAAGTAATTCTACAATAAAATGGGAAATAAGATGCCCAATGTGTAATGTTAAAATATTTTATTTTCCTACTGTCCCACACTTAATCTAACTGGATGCTGAGAATATTGTTTCTTCCTTCTGAAAATGTTTGTTTTCCATAATTTTTCAAAGCAATGGTTGATTACTAAAAGTATCTCTCTTACTCTCCCTTGCCCAGGTCAGTGAAGCACGAGCACAGTACAACATTGGCAATGTTTTTCATGCCAAAGGGAAGCAGCTGTCCTGGCTCACAACCCAGGAATCCGGAGACTTGCCGAGTGAAGTGAAGGAAACTTTAGAGAAGGCCACTGAGCACTATGAGTGAGTAATAAAGCATCTGCCTACAAATTAAGCTCTTGAGAGGAATTGGTAGTAATTGAGAATGTTGTCCAAAATGTGTTCTGACTATCCATGAAGAATGTACAGTGCTTAGACGGCACTCCACAATTTGAAAATCTTGTGTTTGTGCTTTGTATTTGTTGAAATATTTGGAGTACATTAGGAACACAATAAATGCATTCATTTCAGACATCATTGCACTGTAACTGTGTATCTGCATTTCAATGAACTGAGTCCCTGCAGTTTCTAAATCCATGTAAATCAGGACTTGTAAATGGTCCAAAAAAGCAAACCAGGATGTACCTCTCTTCAGACACCAACATCAACTCCCCTCCCTCTGCTGGCAACATCACCATTTCACCACGTCACATGAGCCTGAAATCTATCTCCTACACTCTCACTTACACCATTCCCTGAATGCTTGGAATTTTAACTCAAATGCTTTCATGAGCAACTTGGTGAAAGATGTACATTAAAAATGAAACGCATGCATGAATAAAAATATACATGAAAGCACTTTATCAGGATGCATCACAGCATGGTTTGGGAACAGCTCAATCCAAGACCACAAGAAATTGCAGAGATCTGTGGATGCAGCCCAGACCATCATACAAACCATATTCCCTTCCATTGATTCTATCTACACTTCACGCTGTCTCGGCAATGCCACCGACATAATCACGAACAAGTCTCGCCCTTCTCCTCTCTCCCATCAGGCAAGAGAAGTGTGAAAACGCATACTTCCAGATTCGGGGACAGTTTCTGCCCAGCTGTTATCAGGCAACTGAACCATCTTATCACCAGCTAGAGAGCAACCGTGACCCATCATCTACCTCATTGGAGAATCTCAGACTATCTTTATTGAGACTTTACTGGACTCTATCTTGCACTAAACGTTATTCCCTTTAACTTTACACTGTGAATGGCTTGATTGTAATCATGTAGTCTTTCTCCAGACTGGATAGCACACCGCAAAAAAGGTTTTCACTGTACCTTATTAATTGAGATCCACCAGTTTAGTTGACTGTCTGCAATCCATTTTTCAATATCGAAACTTGTGCCAAGTTCTGTTTGCTCATCAGTCCTGTGTTTACCGAGCCATATCTGTCTCTATCCAGTAATTACATGATTTTAAAATTCAATTAAAAAAATCAAGTTTTCAATCCCTTGTCAAGACACAATCTTGTCCTATTTCACCTCTTAATGGCTGTATAACCTTTTTCAATCTCGTGCTCGTCTGCATCCCTGATTTGAATTGCTTCACCATTGGCAGTGCCTTCATCTGGCAGGACAGTGAGTTCAGAAATTCTCTTTCTCTTTCTCTTAATTCATACCCTTTTGCCATTTTTTTTTGGCCAGCTGTCTGAATATCTCTTTCAGAATCATGGTGTCAAGTTTTATTGGGAGGCTTCAGTCTGTTTAAATATGCCATGGGAATTCGAATCATTATTTCCATGGATAATGCAAGAAAACAATCAGGTTTTAGGCTTTAAACGTACCACATTGAAAAATGGTTATGTAGATAGTTGTTTGGGCAACTACACTTCAGAATCATTTACTTAAAGGAGGTGCAATTGGTTGTCCCAAGGTTATGAAGGGCATAATTTGAAAGCATTTCCTTTTTCTCTTTCACTGCTCCAAACTTAATTTCCGGTATTTACTTGCATTCATTGTCTTCTACCTGTTTAATAATGGATGACAGTTGCAGTCCTAAAGTTTCGCAAAGATGAGGGAATGTAAGAACAATGGATTGTTCCAGCATGCCCAATGAATATGGGCATGAACTATGGGAAGATTTATTTCTCAGCCTATTAAAGTTGACACAAGTTTAGAAGACTAAAATATACTGTGGTGCCTTCACGGCCATGTTGGTTTTGCATACAGCCTGTCACCGCTGGCGACTCGCCAGCAGCCTCCCGAGAAGGTCCAGCCACAAGAGCTCAATATCAGGTGCACTAATTGGCCTTATCTGCACACGGGTTGTGATTGGTGAGAATGTAGGTAAAAGGGTCTTCTGGAATAAACGTGTCACAAGGTGTCTGGCTCAGCTAAGTGTTGTTTGTTCTTTGCTTTCTGTCGTGGAATTCAGTAGATCCTACAATACAAGGGACTGAGCCATCTTTTTGAGTGAAGGAGAAAACAATTCTTTGAACTGCTGCTTGAAGAACCTATTCATTTATCACAAGAAATATTTAGGAATACATATATCTGAACTTCAAATTTTACTATATACATATTGAAAAGAAAAATCACCATTTTGTCTGCTGGATGATATTGTTGTCAATTTTAAATTCTGCAGCATTTGAGAAGTTGATACTTCCATATAATAATTTTTGTAGAGAAACGGGCCATTTGACCCAACTGAGTGGTCTGTATTTATACACCACACATCATTTTCTTGTCCCCTTTCACTAACCCCACCAATAAAACTTTTGTTTGTCATTTGTTTGTCCAGCTTTTCCTGTAGTTTCTTAACAAGTGCAACAAAATTTCAGCATTTGCTATATGTATGACCCATCAATTATTAATATTGAGATCAAGTCTCCTTTATTTTATGTTTCCCTGGTGAGAATGGTAGATATTGAATTCCAACACCAATTTGAAGCGATTCTGAGAAGTCATATTACTGTAGAGCACAGAAACACTCCCTTCAGCCCACATAGTCCATGCCATTTGCCACAGAATTGTGCAGTTTACCTTGCTCATTATTGTCTCAATCTTTCAAAGTCACTTCAAATAATGCACGGCAGACAATGCTGGAGAAATTCAGCGGGTGAGGCAGCATCTATGGAGCGAAGGAAATAGGCGACGTTTCGGGTCAAGACCCTTCTTCAGACTGATGTGGGGGTGGGGGGGGTGGGAAGAAGAAAGGAAGAGGTGGAGAAAGTGGGCTGTGGGAGAGCTGGGGAGGGGAAAGAGGGAGAAAGCAGGGACTACCTGAAATTGGAGAAGTCAATGTTCATACCGGTGGGGTGTAAACTACCCAAGCGAAATATGAGGTGCTGCTCCTCCAATTTACGGTGGCCCTCACTCTGGCCATGGAGGAGGCCCAGGACAGAAAGGTCGGATTAGGAATGGGAGGGTGAGTTGAAGTGCTGAGCCACCGGGAGATCAGGTTAGTTCATGCGAACCGAGCGGAGGTGTTGGGCGAAGCGATCACCAAGCCTACGTTTGTCTCACCGATGTAGAGCAGCTGATACCTAGAGCAGCGGATGCAATAGATGAGGCTGGAGGAGGTGCAGGTGAACCTCTGCCGCATCTGGAAAGACTGCTTGGGTCCATAATGCATGTTTCTTTTTGTTTCCCCTTCTGCAAGGTCACAATCGCCATTGCCGAAGCATTTTCATGCTTACAGCTCTTCATCTTTATCACTCAAAATTTCTTGAGGATAATGTGCATTTAATAATGATTTTTCTGTTCGAAAGTAATGAAGTCAAATGTATTCACCAATTTTAAATCTTTTGAAATTAGTGAATTTACATTTTTGCAGAAATCTCTGCTCTCACTTCTTTGGAGATCCAAGTCTAATTAATGTTCTTTGCTCATGCTTAATGTCAGCAGTTTTTAAAATGAAATTTCTTTCACAATCCCCCAAAATCCTTAGGAAGAGTTTAGAGGGCTATGCAGGCAAATGGCATGGACTATGTGGGCTGAAGGGCTTGTTTCTGTGCTGTACAGCTCTATGACTTCTCAGAATCACTTCAAAATTTTGTTGGAATTCAATATATACCACTTGACTTTTGTCCAGTAAACGTCCCACCCTCGTAATCCCAATAATTTTACTTTTTTCAGGATGAGGGAACTGAATCTCAACATAAGCAAAAGAAAATTTAAAAAACGCTGATTTTGGAAAATTGTAATTAAACCATAAGATGCTGGAAGAGACAGCATTTGTGGGTGGTTGATGGTTGGCATGAATTCAGTGGGCCAAAGAAGCCTGTTTCCACGTTGTATCTCTGAGAAATCAAGCTAATGTTTTCGGTCCAGAACACTTAGTCAGAACTGGGAAAGGAAAAAAACAAGTTATTTTTCTTGGAGAGGGATGGTTAGAAGAAAGGGAATATCTCGGACAGGGTGAGCACAAATGCATTATAACTGCAGAGAGAATCGGATTATGCTACCTTGTCTCTGTTGTTGCTAATAACAGGATGTGCACCGTTCCCAGCAGGCCAGACTATAACAACAGAATCAGTAAAACGGAACCAAAATCAAAGATGGATGATAGATAGTAATAGCCATATCTGATACAGACAGAAAGTAAGTTGGAGATGCATAACAAGTTGGAGAATTTGATCAAAACATAAAGTGCTGGAGTAACTGAACAGGTTGGGTGGCATCTGTAGCGGGAATGCACAGCCAATGTATCAGGTCAGGATCCTTCTTCAGACTGAAGAAGGGTCCCGACCTGAAATGTCGCAACGTCCATCCCCTCCACAGATGCTACCTGGCCTGCTGAATTCCTCCAGCAATTTGTGATTTGCTCATGATTCCAGCATTTGCCGTTCCTTGTGTCTTCATTAGAGAATTTGGAGTGCGGAAGGCTGTGATGTGCTCAGACCTGAGGTAACTTGTTGATCCTCAAGCCTCATTTTTAAAATATTCCTGTTCATGCAACGTAATTTGAAATTAGAACAGGCGATTTTGTTGGGTCGATATTGTGAGAGAAGAAAATCATTATGTCAGTTGGTTTGAGAAGGCCCAGAAGAGAGAACTTTTTTTGCATGCAATTTTTAAAACTGATGTTAAATCTGGTCTTTTATTCACTTCTGATATTCAGATTCACTCTTTTTGCTGCTGTCATCTAATAATAACAGCGCGGAAACAGGCCCTTTGGCCCACCGAGTCCACACTGACCAGCGATCCCCGCTCATTAACATTATTCGACACACATTAGGGACAATTCGCATTTATACCCAGCTAATTAACCTACAAACCTGTAAGTCTTTGGAGCGTGGGAGGAAACCGATGATCTCGGCAAAAACCCACAGAGATAACGTACAAACTCCGTACAGACAGCACCCGTATCCAGGATCGAACCTGGATCTCTGGCGCTGGAAGGCAGCAACTCTACCGCTGCATTACCGTGCCACCCAATAGTTTGGTGAAATCATAAATGAGAGCACTTATTCATTATGACTTGATTATTTTTGTCTTTGCTGAATTCTTCTAGTCTCACGGATTCCTTGTGTAGTGCGCCTAAGGCTGCTCCTGGCTTTCAGTGAAAAATTAACATGGATCTTGCTGGCCTTCAATAATACCTAGTCATCAAAAGTGAACTCCCACAGTTATATGTGGTTAGCCTTATGCTATTAATGGAGATGGCAATATAGATTTTGCATATTCAAAGGAGACAGGTTATGAAAGGAAGAATGGGACTTTAGAACAGAGAACTCATTGTAAAAATGTTAAAGATCTGATTCGAGGATATTTGCATCAAAGATGATTGTGTTAAGGTCAGTTGAAAGTGTATCTTTTTTTGTCAATTATACCAATATAGTTTTACATCTTTACAAAGAGAAGTGGAAGTCAAGAATATTGCTTTATATAATGGTTTTTGCATTGCATTATTCATTAAGGTCTAATTTCTAGTTCTTTGCTTCATTTTCTTTATATTTTTCCTTTTCTTTCATCCATCTCCTCCTTGCTTATATTCCCTACTTTCCCATTTCAAGTTTGTATTTTTTTTAAGAAATAGAAGCAGGAGTCGGCCATTCAGTAAGATCATGAAATCCCTTCCCTTGATTTCTTTGGTATCATTTAAAAAATTCACTTCCTGCCTTCCCATCTTTTGTTTTCCCGTTCCTGCATCAGAGGGCAGATTGCAAATTATCTTGGATGACAAACTGGACCATCACTATCAATGATTGATTCATCAAGCAAATCACTTCAATAGCCATCTTGTTCCAAATTCTACAATGATGAACTTAGGCTTGCATTCACCAAATATCTGGAGAAAATGCGGCAATACGATCAATGCTGTTCTTCACCAAACAGCTGTTCATGAAAAAAGTTCAAAGCTAATTCTTAAAGACTTACAACCACTTAATCAAACTTAGTTTGAACTATTAATTTGAATTAAACTCTCTTTGCTGATGTGGAATTTGTGTAACACTGGTCATGAACATACAAGCTATTCATTATGAAACAAAACAAGTGTTCTGAAAGCATTTCTAAAATTATAATGTATAATGTTGATTTAGACAATAGTTAGAAACCATTGGAGTTCTTGAGTCCAAAGTTAGTCTATTTCTACAATGAATATCATTTTGTGGTTGGGTTGAATATAAAGGATTCTCTGGGTTTTCAATGTTTGTAATATTTTTCTTTCTTTGTCTCATTTAGGATGAATCTTAAAATTGTCAAAGAATTAGGTGATCGAGCAGCTCAAGGCCGAGCCTTTGGTAATCTTGGCAACACACATTATCTTTTAGGAAACTACAACGATGCCATTTCTTTTCACAAGGAGGTAAAAATCCAGTTATTACATTTCACCTTAGATTTGAGAAAGTTCTGATGTTGTATGTTCAAGTTTGCTCACTTGCATTAAACTTTTCCAAAGGATGGTGTCTGGAAGTATTTTTTTTGGTCTCCACCATCTGATAATGTGATCCTTTCGCCATGCTTTTGTGGCGCTATGTTAAATACACCGTATGTAGGCCAGGAAGGAACACGAGTCTTGTCTTTGTCATAGTGCCCATTAGCATCAGTGTGCCACTGCTAACTTGTATGTCAGGCAATAATTTGGAGCAAAAAAACAACTCGGATGTAGGGTCAATTTAAAAGTAAGCAATTAATTTAACAGCAAATAAAATCAATTTGTGCAGTCGTGTCTAGTTAAATAGCAAGGTGGCGTAGCGGTAGAGCTACTGCCTTACAGCACCAGAGACCCGGGTTTAATCTTGACTACGGGAGCTTATTTGTACGGAGTTTGTACGTTCTCCCCGTCACCTGAATGAGTTTTCTCCGAGATTTCTCTTGTGGGTGATAGGATGGTTCGGTTTACTCCCACTCGTACATGTTTGTAGGTTAATTTGCTTGGTATAAATGTAAAATTGTCCCTAATGTGTGTAGGATTGTGTTAATGTGCTGGGATTGTGGGTCAGTGTGGACTCGGTGGGCCAAAGGACATGTTTCGGCTCAGTATCTCTAACCTAAACTAAACTAAAGCATATTCAACAAACCCTACCATGAATTGTGTACTGAACATTTGACTGAAACTGCAACTTGCACACCAGAGGGTTTCCTCCAGTCAGATGCTGTGAGTTACATATACTTGAATATTTGTTTTTTGTTCAAACTTATTCACAGCGGTTTATTGCAGTGAATAATTGATGGGCAAATTACCCAATCTTCTGTCCTCTGGATGAGAAGGTTTATGTAAAGCTGATGTTTGTAGCAGCAAGAGCATTGGGATTAAGAAACCACCCAGGTTAATAAATGAGTCGAGCTGGCCAGATGGCTGAATTGGCCAATGTGATGAATGGTGAGGGTTATGAAATTTAATTTCTGCACAACTTGTTGAGTACTGACTCATTCCACAGGCACCAACTCGAGCATGTTACTTGCTGAAGAAATGACGATCGTAGAGTTTTAGTAATTAGAGATCTACAGTTTAAAGAGATGTGTGTCTATGTACATGAATTATTTTCAGCTGCAAAATTCATTCTGTGAACCACTTTTGTCCAGAAAGCAAATCAGCACATAAATATTAATAATAGACTTTCAACATAATTGCTGGGTAATTGATTTTTTTTTTAAAATCTCTCATGAGGTTACAGTGTAAATTGAAGCATCAGCTCAAGAGTAATAAACAAAAGACAATGTAAAATATAATTATCCTGAAATAACTGCTTTCTAAGTTGTTGGTATTAGGGAGGGACCGGTCTTGGTTCTAAGTGGAAGATGATCTCTTATCCAAACTTAATCCAGAAATGCTGTGTAATATGGAAACAGAAATGCGTGCCATCGGAAAATAAGGCAGATTTAATCTTGGTATCTTTGGCTGTATCCTAGCTATTGGCTACAAAGGATGATATTGATAGTCACACGGAAAAACCGGGATTGTTTTTTTCCTCGGAACGAGGAGAGATTGCATGTTATGAGTGATTTTGATTGAACATATAAGGAGAATTTATTTTTGTCGTGTGGAATGGTAATCTAATACTTAAACATAAGAAAGATGATTCTTGATCTTCAGAGAATTGCTAAGATGTTGGAAGGTTCACCCAAAATGATAGTAAAGTCAATTTCCAAAGAACCTTAAAATGGGCAATTGTACAAATATTACCCTTGTGGTTCTGTGGGAGAAAAGGTTGGGGTTAGGGGGGAAAATTAAACGTTCATTGAAATTGGTGGTTTTGTGATGGTGAGGAGGATAGTCTGGCTACAGAATTATATTGATCAGTTTTTACGGTGGGAAGATCAGCCACCTTTGGAGGCCTAATATTTGTAAGAAATAAATAATGATTGGATTGTCTGTGCATTGTGGAACAGAGGGACATTGGTATATAACCCAAGGATCCCAGTAGGTGGCAGCACTTTATATAGAATAGAGAAGAAGCCATACAGGTACTCTGCTTCCTTAGTCTGGGCATGGAAAATAAGAGAAAGGAAACTATGCAAGGTATTGATCAATCCACATCAAATTAGTGAATGGTTGGGTCTTTCTTCAGTCCCATCTCTCTATGGCTTTTTTTGTGTTTCAAAAAGATTACTTGTTATGGAGACTTGAGCTTTAAGGGATTGTCTTGTTATGGTAGTGACCAAGTATTTGAACAAGGAAACATTGAGCATCTAATTTGAAGGCAAGGTTTGATTTATAATTGGCAATATATATTTATGATATGGTTTCAATTGAGGAAAGTCTTAAATGTTTACTGGTATTATTCAAGAATAACCTGTTGCCCAACAGGTTTGCCCATCAACCTGTTGGGCAAAAGAGTTGTGTACTTTTCCCAAATGCTAATGAGGACAAATAAGGAAATGCCTAAAAAGGTTTTCTGTAGGTCATATTGTATTTATCTCTAAGTGCTTGGAGAAAGAGGCATATTTCAAAATGTCGTTAAAAGCAACTATCACAGCAGTGTCTGGAGGTAATGATTATCAGAGGCTCCTGCGGCTGTTTGAGACCATCTTCTATAGGGGGCGCTGGTGTCAAATAAGAAGCTTAGCAAAATAAGATGTTCGTAAACGACACAGTTTAAGTCGTGCAATCAAAGGATGGCCCTGAAATCTCCCAATTATATGTTAAAATGATTTTTAAAAATTGCTTGACCATCTGGGAAGTGAATCTTAAAATGATATTCCAGTGAAGTTCAAGATAAACAGGATGTTTATCGAATATACTTATTCAAACTTTTTTTTTCAGCGTCTTTCAATAGCTAAAGAATTTGGTGATAAAGCAGCTGAGAGAAGGGCCTACAGCAACCTGGGAAACGCACACATATTCCTGGGGAAATTTGATGTGGCTGCTGAATATTACAAGTAAGGTTTTATTCTTTGGTTCAAAATTGAATGGTGCATTGCACTGTTAATTTTGCTTTGCAGGTGCAGTTCAGGCTTCACTGATGCTGATATGAATTCACAGAGTATTCAATCACATCGTACTTCATAGATCCTGTATTTTATGAAAGTACCCATTCCCAAATACCCGACTTTGTACAGTTCAATGAGAATTGTCTGATTTTGTTTTTAAATTGTTGGATTGCTAAATTTTCAGTTTTTTTTTTTGCTTCAGGCTAAAAAGCTGCTTTTTATCTGAAGACTTGTCATTTTACTGTAAGACATAAACAGCGGCAATTTTAGAATGGTTACTGATTTCATGATACTCATAAACTTCTAAACAAAAATATACAGTACACATATAACAGTTCACACTTGGTTATTGGGTGCTGTACATCGATCTAGTTTTAACTCTACAGAGGTGCCGATATGCTGTCCTGGTGCTTATCGTCACAAAAGAGCACAACTGACAAAGAAGCCCGTTAAATGAGTTCCTGTTTCTGTGATGATCAGTGTTAGACGAAGTCGCACGCTAGCTTTATGGCACAGGGTCAAGTCCAGATAAAGGTACATGAGATTATGTACTTAGAAATAAAATTCTCCTAAATTGCATTCAACTTGTTGAAGAAACAGCCACATCCTGAACTCCACTCTATTTCTGTTGCACAATTTCTGAAAGACCACATCTTATCGCTAGTAATGAGAATTCTTTGTGTTGTCATGTAACATTACATGTTTTTAATTCTTCAAAATATCTTTTGTCCAGTGTCAAAATGCACTTTCCCTTAAGGACTGCAATGTGTTTTTTCCTCCTCTTCATAAAAACACATCCAATTCCATTACAATAAGTATTGAATTGTCTTCAAGAAGAAGGTAGACACAAAATGCTGGAGTAACTCAACGGGACAGGCAGCAACGCTGGAGAGAAGGAATGGGTGGCGTTTTGGGCTAAGACCCTTCTTCAGACTGAATTCTCTTCAGACCTTTTAAGGCAGCATTTTCCAGATATGGCCAGTCTCAGCTGGAGCACCAAAGCGGCTGTGCATTTTACTTCAGTGCCCATAAACAAAGAATGGGAACATCAATCAAGAATTTGAATACTTACTGGGACTGACTATTTTGGCTCCCAGGTGTAGAGCCAAACAGAAGGGTAGCCTGGGAAAACACATCACAGTTCAAAGCATTATGGTGAGTGTGGCTTTAAAGAGTCACAATGAATCAAATGACTGCTTTCTGCTCACAGAGATTCATGATGGTTTTGGGAGCAAGAGAAGATTGGAAAAGGAAATAAACAAAAAAACAAAAGAGAAATGTAGAATCGAGGAATTGCAGATGCAGGTTTGCAAAAACAAAAGACACAAAGTGCTAGAATAACTCTGCGGGCAAGATTTAATAGAAACTTGATCCAAGATGTCTTCGTTTTTAGTGAACATGGTATCCCCCCCCCCCCCCCCCCACCTATCATAGATGGATCCCTCACCCACATCTTTTCTGTGGCCCTTAGTTCTGCTCTCACTCCCTCTCCACCCAGTCGCAACAAAGATCGAGTTCCCCTGGTCCTCGCCTTTCACTCTATCAGCCTCCGCATCCAACAAATCACCCTCTGTCATCTCCAACGTGATCCCACCACTAGTCGCAATTTTCCATCTCCACCCTTTTCTACCTTGTGCAGAGACTGATTCCTGCACAACTCCATGGTTCACTCATCCCCACCCAAACCACCCTCTCCTCAGGTACTTCCCCCTGCAACCACAGGAGATGTTACACCTGTCCCTTTACCTTCTTCCTTGCCTCCATCAAGGGATCCTTCCATGTCAGACAGAGGGTCACATGCACCATCTCGAACCTCATCTACAGCATTCCCTGTTCCTGATAAGTGCTTCTGTACATCAGCGAGACCAAGCGTAGACTCGACGAATGCTTTGCCAAACACTTGAGCTCAGTCCGCCAAGGCTACTGGATCTCCTGGTTGGTAACCGTTTTAATTCCCCTTCGCACTCCCTATACTGATCTTTCTGTCCTGGGCCACCTCCATTGGCAGAATGAAGCCATACACAAACTGGAGAAACAGCACCTCATATTCTGCTTGGGTAGCTTACAACCCAACGGTATGAGCATTGAATTTTCCAATATTAAATAACTAACCCACAACAACCTCCTTCCCCCTCACTGAAATCTGGCTGACCTCACACCGACTTCCCCACTCCCCATCCGCTAGCACCTTTCACAATGGATGCACAATTCACAACATTTCAATCCCTGAGCTTAATAATTTGCAGGCCTCTGGCTCCTTTCAGGCTCACAGCTGCCTCTTCATCTCTGTCCTTTGTCCAACAATCTGCTTAACAAATCCCTCGCCTGTGTTCGCCTATTACTGGCTCTGCTGTGTCCTGCCTCTTCTCCCAACTTTCTTTCCCGTCCCCTTACAATCAGTCTGAAGAAGGGTTCTGAGCATTTTGTGTTTTGCTCCTTGGCTAAAAAGCTTTCTTCTGTTTTCTGATTAACTCTGCAACATTTTGTGATAAGTACAGCTTAGCCTTGAAGTTCTAAGTCTTGAAACTTGCCTGCAGAAATACCTGGCAGCTGCGCAGACACGGAAAGTTGCAGGTTGTGAGGGGCTGTTTTACTGGTAATTGGCTTACTGCTGTCCCTTAAAATCTGAAAATTTGTTTATGGTGGAGACATTTTTTCCCCTTTTAAGTTTGAGCATTTTTCATTACCAGCTTTTGACTTTTTCTTTCTAAAAATGCTGGGATAGAATATGCCTCTCTCTCCAGAAGGCTATTTTCCAATTTTTGTTCGCATTTCTCAGCTCAGCCCCGGCATCCTATACCCACCATCCTAACTTCAGATATGGCATGATTGTGATCGTGTTCCTACTCATTTTTCATTTACTGCCAATTAAAATAGTAAAAGAATGCATGTACTTGTAAAGCACTTTCTTTTGCTCTTGCAAAAGCCTGCTCCAAAGCACTGTACAACCATTGTACAATTTTAGTCATGCTTTAGGAAGCTCATCAGCTAGTTTACTGCACCAAGTTCCAACAAACAAGTAATCTACCTTTGGATGTATTGACAGAGAACGTCATGGAATCCTTTCTAATTTTGGAAAGTAGATCGGTAATTGTATTGCTTCTCCATAAAGGCTAATAAAATAACAACTAGAGTGTTGTAAGATTTTTGTGATGATATCCAAACTGTCTAAATTATGTAAGTAATGCTTACTTTGTGATATTGCATTTCCTTATTAGGAATCAGTTTGATTAACTTTGTCAATGGACTTTTTGCTTTAATCTCCACAGAAAAACTCTTCATATGTCAAGACAGCTGAAGGACCAGGCAGTTGAAGCTCAAGCTTGTTATAGCCTGGGCAACACACATACTCTGCTGGAGGATTATGAGAAAGCTATCGACTACCATCTCAAACATCTTTCCATTGCTCAGGAACTGAATGATAGGTACAAGTTTGATTACATTGATTATTAAAAAATTGTCGTATATGTTAATTCGTGTTGGTATTTGTTTGATTTTCCTCGTGCGGTGTTACTGATACCAGCTTTTACTTTTTGCCTTCCTGTTTTTCATAGAAATAATATCTCATTGAACATGTAGTCATCGTGTGCATCAGCTTCCTGAGGATGATGTTAGAAACAATTAGCATTGATTCATTCAGTTGGTGTGGGTTACAGTATATTAGTAATTTGGAACATGGCATGCATCGAGGGATTGGGTGACTTTGACCTACAATTCCTAAAGGCCTCCATACAGGCGTTTCCTTGCTTCATGCCTAAAGCTATTGTCTCCTAATTAATATAAATGCATTGCAATGGTTTGTAAACAACAATGGTAAAATCCCATGAAAGTAAATATATGGTCTTTTATCAACCTATGTTTTCACTATAGTAGGAACAATGGTGAGTGGGCTTTTAACTCTTCGGAGAATAATTATTTCTATCTTGGCTTTGAAAGTAACAATTCATCATATTTCAGTTATGTGTTGAATTTTAAGCTCAGCATAAAAGGAGCAATTAATATTTCATTTTACCTGCAAAATAAAATCTCTATAACTTGCTGTTAAAACATTTCAGTTCAGAAGAATAAAGCATATCCCTATACATCTTTGGTTGCTTTGGTGACTATATACTCCTTTAGAGGGGTATACAGCAGGGAGATCTTGATTCTGTACTTCAAGGAGGGCTGCTGTTGGGAAAAACTTACTGGTTTTACCTGACCCAGGAATGGAACAGACGTTGTATGTGGGTTTTTTCATGCTCTATTAAGTTTAGAAAAATGTTGCTCTATAAACTAATCAAAGTGTTTGTAGTTTTGGAAGTATTTGGTAAGCTCAGTGTAAAGGAACAATTCATTCAAGTGAAAGGAATCTTAAAACTAAGGTACGACCATTTTGGAGGTAAATTTGGAAGTTTTTGTTTTATTCCAAGGGACAGTAAAAATTGGGAATTCATCCCCAAATAGCTGTAGATGATAAATCAATTAAAACTTTCAAGGCATGTTATATCTTTTTTGGCAAAAAATTTAAGAGGGATATGAAGCAAAGGCAATTAAAAGGAGTTGATGCGCAGTACAACAGAGGAAGTGGTCTTTTGGCCCACAATGTCCTTGGCGAACATGATATCAAGTTATACCAATGTCCTCTATCTGCATGTCCATCCCTGTACCTCTCCTTGCATACTGCGCAATTCCAAACACCTGTGAAGCCATGTGTCCCAAACATTATGGTGCCCTGAAATGGGGGGGGAACTATGTATAAACACAGCTGTAATTTCAACATGGTGAAACCAAAATGTATAAAAATGGCCTTTATTAAAATCTGACAATGTGCTATTTAACCACATGAGATTTTTTCTATTACAAATCTCAAATTGTGGAGTACAGAGGCAAATAAATAAATGATGGGTCTTTGTCCCAAACATTATGGAGGGCACTGTGCATCAGAATGTCTTTGGACCTTTCTGCAGTGTTTATGCTGACCTCTCAAAACAAATGCAATCCTGTATTTTTCTTCATACGTGCAACTTGCCCATCTGATGTTCTGGGTTGAAGTTTGCTTGGCTACAGTGTGTTGGCAACTTTCCCAATGAACCTTCATCCCTTTCATGATTATTTTACCATCTTCGGTCAGTCTGGCCTTATTATCTTTACATATATAAGAAAATCTGTTATGAGAATCCAATAAATTGTGGTGCAGATGACACTCTGACCATGTAAACAAACAGCCAGATGAAAATTTATGTAGTTTCACACTCTTCATATTATAGCTAGTTGTATGGTCTCCAATGTCTCCAAATTCATGAATTTTGTTATGCAATAAAGGATGGGCACCATCCTACTATACTACTTTATAGTATAGAAAAGAGATAACAGAAATATGTTTGATTGAATTTGACAACCGATGAAAGAAAAATATTCTAAACTCATTTTCAGTTGTACGATAGGGCGCAAGAAACTGAGTTATCAGGTGTTCTTTTTGGTTTTTGGACAGAGTTGGCGAAGGAAGAGCGTGTTGGAGTCTGGGAAATGCCTACGTATCACTTGGGAGCCATGTGCAAGGGCTACATTTTGCGTCAAGACACCTAGAAATCTCCAGAAAGGTGAGAAAACTTCACACCCACATCATAGAATCTTACAGCATTGGAGGCTGCCACTTGGCCTAATGTACTTCTGCTGATTGTTTGAAAGGTCTGTCTTATTTCCTGATACCCATACATCTATTTCCCCTTGTCCATTTGTGTTCCTCGTAACCAGTTGTCTTTTGAAATTTACTTTCTGAATCTGCGTTCAACATCCCTTCAGGAGAAGGCAGGAACGGGGTACTGATTGGGGATGATCAGCCATGATCACATTGAATGGCGGTGCTGGCTCGAAGGGCCGAATGGCCTACTCCTGCACCTATTGTCTATTGTCAGGCAGCGTAGTCCAGATTTGAAGTAACTTCATATTTTTCAGCAAAGTTCTGATCATCTCAACTTTATTCCATATGTCAGTCACCTTCCATATATCCCCTTTCCATCAGTGGATGCAGTTTATCACTATTTAATCTTTTCTATTTTCCCTGTTCTAACGAGAACAGTCTTGGTTCAGGGCAGAGAGAAGCATGAAATATCTACTCCACACACATTGCACTCGATGGAATAATCCAATAATTTCCAAGACTGACAGAGAAGAATGACTGAACATGAAATCAAATGAGCCTCATAAATAATCTTGCCATTTTATAACATACATGTTCAAAATATTCTGAACAGTTTGCTGTAAATGTCTTTATCTCAATGTACATAGTTAATGAGATTAATTGTTGACGAGATAAATAACTTTGCTGGTTGAAACGTGCAGTATGTGACTATGCATCGAGAATCTCATGTTCCCAGTCAAAATTGAGGAATATAAAAATAAACTCAAAACAGTGAATTTTATTTCAGTGTTATTCAAAATGAAAATAATGTTTAGTTAATTTATGTTAATAAATAAGAGCGGTGTGGTTATAAGCTGATTAGCGGCAACATCCAAAGGATGTTTTAGCACTACATATGATAGTAAGTACAGTCATTCATTTGATTTATTTTTCTGTTTTACACATACTGATTAGTTGGCCTTAAAATATAGACATTCAACATTGTAATCTAAAAGAGTAAGAAGATGATCTAATAGTTTGACAATTAACTAGAAGATTTTGGCATAACACACTATTGCGTGATGTGCAGTAATGTTAATTTTAGGACATTTCTTTTATAACCTGCCTATTAATGCGACTGGCCTCTTCATGCTCCTTGGATGCCAGATGGGTGAGAGTATATGTTAATTGGAAGCACCAAGGAAAGTCTTGTGCAAGTAAAGAATTTTCATTGTTGACAATGCCGACAGCTGATTTACGCAAAGTAGGGCCTCATTAATGATGATAAGGAAAATGATCTAAACATGTATTTTTGGCCCTTGATGGGAGGATTACTGTTGGCCAGGGTGGTTTCCCTGTTCTACTCCAAATTGTTTCATACCATCTATTATATCCACCAGAATACGCAGATGGCTTCGTTCTCCGCCAACAGATGACATAGTTTGTTAATACAGCATTCTCTAATTATTGTACTGCACTGACATGAGATTATATGCTCAGGTCCTGATTTGAGCTTGAACCCACATTGTCAGATATTGAAATACAGGCAAGTGTAGCACAGAAGCCAAGATTTTCCTATTGTGATGAAAAGAGTTTGAGCAGATAAACACTAAAGGTTTAATTCATTCCAATGTGTAAATGCATCCAATTTTATTGCATTGTACCAATCAAATCGGCGGCATGCTAAGAAATAAGGAAACTGAATAGAATCATAGAAAATAGGTGCAGGAGTAGGCCATTCGGCCCTTCGAGCCTGCACCGCCATTCAATATGATCATGGCTGATCATCCAACTCAGTATCCTGTACCTGCCTTCTCTCCATACCCCCTGATCCCTTTAGCCACAAGGGCCACATCTAACTCCCAATAAAATCATTGGTTTTAGGCAAAGGAAACTGGTGGATAAATTTCAAATTCTGAATATTGTGTGTGAGAAACAAAACTGAATGAATAAAAAAAAGCCTTATCTAATTTAGTAAACAGATTGAACATGGATTTGATCATTGAAAGTGTCCTAAAATAACCTTGGGACAGCTTGCATGTTGTCATGAATCTCAGACTGGAGTTAAGCAAGGCCATATATTTGCCACCACAATTGTTCAGTCCTTTACACATGCAACATGCAATTAACCTGCAGGGCAAATGGGAAACTGTTCAAGCTATGCTACTTCCACTCAAAACCATGGTTACCCCACTCTTAGTAGTCAAGCTGCATTAAGACCTGGCTCACTCACCAAAATGTATGAAAGGAGGGGCCTGACACTCAACATCAGCAAAACAAATACCTTGTATCAACTTGCCCTCACTGTGTTAACATTGCCTTCTGACAGTGAAAGTCCACGATGATGCACTGGAAAATACTGACCGCCTCCAATAACGTGAGAGCCACTGCTCAATGGACACTGATGGCGATAATAAAATTCATCATCGTCTTCAATGTACCAGGGCAATTTTTGGTCATTATAGGGTAAAGAGTGTTTGAAAGGTCGAGACTTCAAACCCAACTCAGTGGTTTACCAAACAGCACCTGTACCATTCTGAGTTATGGGTCATCAACAGTAGACATCTCAGCACTGGAAAGAGACCACCATTGCACAGCGTCCTCCGTACTTCAACTCCCCCTCCTATTCCGAATCCGACCTTTCTGTCCTGGGCCTTCTCCATGGCCAGAGTGAGTCCCACCGCAAATTGGAGGAGCAGCACCTCATATTTTGCTTGGGTAGTTTACACCCCAGCGGTATGAACATTGACCTCCAATTTCAGGTAGTCCTTGCTTTCTCCCTCCTTCCCCTCCCCTTCCCAGTTCTCCCACAGCCTACTGTCTCCGCCTCTTCCTTTCTTCTTCCTGCCCCCCCCTCACCCCCACATCAGTCTGAAGAAGGGTCTTGACCTGAAACGTCACTTATTCTTTCGCTCCATAGATGCTGCCTCACCCGCTGAGTTTCTCCAGCATTTTTGTCTACCTTCGATTTTTCCAGCATCTGCAGTTCCTTCTTAAGCATCCTCTGTATCCATTGGTATAACTGGTATGATTGTCATTCCAACGCACAACCACAGATTGCTGAATAAAACACTCAGTCCAAACTTTTTTGTGGTAAGAGATTACATGGTGGATGAAGAAAAGAATGAAGGATGTTACATAGATACATAGAAAATAGGTGCAGGGGTAGGCCATTCGGCCCTTCGAGCCTGCACCGCCATTCAATATGATCATGGCTGATCATCCAACTCAGTATCCCGTACCTGCCTTCTCTCCATACCCCCTGATCCCTTTAGCCACAAGGGCCACATCTAACTCCCTCTTAAATATAGCCAATGAACTGGCCTCAACTACCCTCTGTGGCAGAGAGTTCCAGAGATTCACCACTCTCTGTGTGAGAGAGTCTCTGTGTGAAAGAGTCTCCTTCAAAAATAGCAACATCTTGATTGATGCCTGGTTCCTGATTCTTCAAAGTAGTGAAGGAGCATTCAGGTTGGCACTGAGAGTGATAAAACCACTTTGAGGGTTAGGAATAACCCTGTGTAAACAGTGGAAGGGTAGAGCATTGAACAATATAGCTCAGGAACAGGCCCTTCGGCCCACAATCTCAATGCTGAACATGACCCTAGAATAAACTAATCTCTGCCTGGACGCGATCCATATCCTGCAATTCCCTGAACCTCCATCTCCCTGTCTAAAATATTGCAGGCACTATGCCATAGGATAGTGCCATGGGCACAATGAAAAGTGCAAGCATTGGAGCTAATGAAACAGTACTTGTTCTCCCAGTAATCAGCTTTTCATATGTTTAAATTAGTGACTCCAAACTTGAATCTTGTGGGTCATATAATTGTTCTGCTATTAAAGGTAACATGTTAATTAGTCATGATAATTACATTTAAATTATATATACAGAATTGGGTTAATTAGAAACTGACTCATTTGCTGAAAAGCCAAGTCATTCTATGTAATGCTGGCGCCCTATTTGTTGTAAGCATCTGTATGTGGAGCTCATTTTAGCACCGTGCTACAGGTTAATTGCATTTGTGATTTTTACCTGTCAAAACAAGAAATTCTCCTTTGAAATGTTAGTTTGGATCATAATCCTGGTTGAAAAGATGAGGAGGAGTTTTAGTTGCAAGCAACAAGACTCACCTGATCACAAATTGGGCAATGTGTATTCTACTGACATTTAAATTCTTCACCAGGCTTACATTCTGATTATAGCCCAGTAATGAACAATTGTTAAATGTACCTCCTCCTGGAGTTCGTTATAGAGGGCACGATAACCTAATTGTGCAGACCACTAAACAAACCTTACCCGTATCCATTTTAAATTGACTTGTGCAGTCCTTGAGAGACTTTTAATTTCTGGTATTATCTTTAAACCCCCCAACACACTTAAAAATCATGCTGCATTTGATTTCATTAAAGACATTTGTCACAGTTAAATCCTTCTGATGTATTTGTTCCTAAATCCAATTAAGATGGTTTATTTGAGTTAATTACAAACTAAAATGGTATATCATTAAATCTTTCTTAACTGCGATAACCTAAGAACCACTTCCACAGGTTGTGCTTGGCCAAAAATGTTGCTTGACTCCAGGGAGAATTATACAGCTTGGATATTCATGCCAATATTATTTGAACAGCGACTGATGCAATCAACATGAATCATACTCGTTAAAAAGTGAAGTATGGGTTATTCAGGCATCAGTGTATCTTTGCTGCGTCCTATAGCAGAAGATCATTACACGTAATTGTCCAGATCATCCGATGGCAAGAGGAAATCAGGTTCATTTGTGGTATTAATTTTAAACCAAATTTAATATCATTTTTGTACGTCAAATAAAACCTTCCCAAGCACGTGGATGCTTGATAATGTGGTCATTAGATCTGGGGAATTAGTAAACCTGAATACATTTTGAATCCTTTGAGGGTTGAAAGATCACTGCAGTACCAAGCACTGCTGTCGTTCATATATTCATGCACGTACATAAAGAAAATCCTATGACATTGTCTGAAGATCAGGGGACACATCCAGGTGTCTTTCTCGCACTCTTGCTCTCCCGAAGTTGTAAATGTGTTTTTTTTCCAAGAATGCTTTGAAATATTTGAGTAGTTTGATGAGAATCTATTCAAATTCAAGTACATTCAGTCTAGTTTAAATCCAAGTTCGTTTAACAGATGTAAGAATTAATGGGCATTAGGCTTGAAGAGTTAAAGCAACGAAGCATATCTTGCAAAACCATTTAAATTATGTCTAAAAATGAATGCACGAAAGAGATTTATGACGTCATTCAACTGAATTATTCTGAAAGTGCTGTAAATTTTGAGGAAAGTTAGATTAGAAAGTTAGGCCACTTGGAATCCAAGATGGTTTGGTAAATTGGATCTAAAATTGGCTTGATTATATGAGGCAGGTAGAGGGTTGTTTTTGTGACTAGAATTCTATGACCTGTGGTGTACTGTACTAATTGGTAGTGGGATCTTTGCTGTTTGTCTTGTATATAAATTGGATGAGAATGTCTGTGGTTTGGCGAGTGATTTTGGCGATGACGCAAAGATTTGTGAAGTTGTAGACAGTGAGGATAGTGTGCATATGTACATGGGATAGAATGCTGATAAATTGGGCAGAGTGGTGCCAAATGGCTTAATCCACAAATTTTGAGTTGCCTAATACGGGCCAGGTATTACAGCTCCAGTTGCAAGGGAAAGTACCTGGGGACGAGGTGGTTTAGGTGGGAAGGGATGAGTGAGCCAAGGGGTTGCGGAGGGAGCAGTATCTGCGGAAGGCAGAAAGGAGTGGAGATGGGAAGTTGTGACTGGTGGTAGGATCACATTGGAGGTGACAGAAATGTCGGGGGATGATGTGTTGGATGCGGAGGCTGGTGGGGTGAAAAGTGAGGACCAGGGGATCTCTATTCTTGTTCTGCAGGGAAGGAGGAGCAAGAGCAGAACTACGGCACACAGGAGATGCCAGTGAGGGATCCATCTTTCACAGAAGGGGGAAAAACATGTTTCCTGAAGAAAGAGGATAACTTGGATCTCCTTGCATGCAAAGTGTCATCATGGTAGCAGACGTGGCGACGAAGGAATTGAGAATAAGGAATAGCATCTTTGCAAGAGGCAGGGTAGGCGGAAATGTAGTTCAGATAACTGTGGGAGTCAGCTTATCCAAAGGCACTATCGTGTCTGCCTCAGCAATCACCCCTCACAGCGCGATCCAGGCACTCACCACAATCTCTGTTGTGTCTCTGCCCGCACATCTCCTTTAAACTTTGCCCCTCTCGCCTTAAAGCTGTGCCTTCTAGTATTTGATTTTTCCATCCTGGGAAAAAGGTTCTGACTGTCTACCCTATCTATGCCTCTCATTGTTTTATATACGGTACTTCCATCAAGTCTCCCTGCAACCTCCGGTGTTCCTGGAGCAAACAATCCAGGTCTGTCCAACCTCTCCCTGTAGCTAATACTTCCGAATCCAGGCAGCATTCTAGTTGACCTCCTCCAAACGCTTTCCAGAGACTCCACATCCTTCCGGTAATAAAAGGAATTACTCTTTAACATCAGGTGGATTCGTAATGCTCAGCATGTGAGATGACATCTGAAGAACACATCACAGGTTTAAAAACACCTTAGGAATGTGTGGGAGGGGGGTGGGGGAATATTCCGATTTAAGTTTTATCTCAGATGGCAAGTCTGGATTTTGAATAATCACACGTCTTGGTTTTAAAATGTAATTCAATGTGTCGCCTTTACAGGTTCTGACATGACAAGCTTTTAGAATGAGATAATAACTTTATTCCTTGGAGCGCAGGAGGCTGAGTGATGATCTTGTGGAGGTGTATAAAACCATGAGGGAAATAGATGGGATGAATGTAAAGAGTCATTGTCCCAGAGTAGGGGAATCGAGAACTGGAGGGCACAGGTTTAAGGTGAAAGGGGAAAGATTTAATAAGAACCTGAGGAGCACATTTTTCACACAGAAGGTGATGGACATACGGAACGAGCTGCCAGAAGATGTAATTGAGGCAGGTACAATAACAATATTTGAAAGACATGGGCAGGTATATGAATCCGAAGATTTTGGAGGGATATGAGCGAAACACGAGCAAATGGGACTAGCTTGGATGGGGCATCTTGGTCAGTATGGTGAAGTTGGGTTGAAGGGCCTGGTTCCACGCTTTACATCATTAACAAATTCACAGTAACTTACTGGTACTTAACATAATTCAGCTCTGCCTTTGATGAGCGAATCTCCTGTGCTCATGGTGTTTGTCGAAGAGTTACGGAGAGGAAAGCATCATGCTGATTTAATGTCTTCCAATAAATCAATGATATGTATTGCTATTGTATTTTCCTCATGGAGAGGAATGGTATGTTCTGAGCATCACTGGTAAATCATCTTTATCGTCCATTCTGGATTAACAGGGAAGATGCTGAAACTGAAATAAAACACACAATTTCTTTCCGCATCCTGATCTTCAGCAAGCGGAATTGCACAGTAAATGTTAAGCCTCCCATTGCCTCTGTTTTCTATCTCCTGCCCTTTTCTCACCTCCTGACACTTACAGACTTTGTACTGATAATGAACAAAGAAACATAACAACAAAATAGTCATTATTAAGGAATGAGATCTGGTTATTACAGTGTTACACAGCTTTAATGCAATCTCAGGAGAGCAGTGAATTGTATAAAGCATTTGCTGTGTACTTATGCTTAATGAATGCAGTTTCAAGAATTTTTATTTTGCAGTGTAAAATATTTAATTTTAAGCATTTGTCGTGTTCAGAAATACTCTCTTTCCTGATTCCTGATGTGATTAAATCAATGCTTGGGTGCAATGTATTTGCCTTTTTACCATTTGGCCACCTATTTGAGTTTGATGAAATGGGCAGGATTTGGACCATTCACTCTTTGCCTCTGCACAATTCCTGGTTACATCATATTGAAACACATTGGGTCAAGGCAGAGAAATAGTAAATAAGTACTTGAGTCTTCATTAAGGAAGAAACTACTGCTGGAATCCTATTTCCCACAAGCCTAGGCAGACCAAGCGCAACTGTTCGGTGAATCAGTCGCCAAGTCTACACTTGGTCTCGATGATGTACAGGAGGCCACATCGGGAATACCAGATGCAGTAGACGAGGTTGGAGGGGGTGCATGTGAACTGGATGCCTGTGACTTGTGGTGTGCCTCAGTGTTCAGTGCTGGGGCCCGTTACTGTTTGTCATCTACATCAATGATTTGGATGAGAACATACGGGCAAGATTAGCAAGTTTGCTGATGGATCAAAAGTTAGTGGTTTTACAGATAATGAAGATGGTTGTGAATGATTGCAGCAGGATCTGGATCGATTGGCGGAGGAATGGTTGATGGAATTTAATACAGAGAAGTGTGAGGTGTTGCATTTTGGGACTTCGAACAAAGGCAGGACCTACACAGCAAATGGTAGGCCTCTGGGTAGAGCAGAGGGATCTAGGAGTACAGATGCATGGTTCCTTGAAAGTCGAGTTGCAGATAGATAAGGTGGTCAAAAAGGCTTTTGGCACTTTGGCCTTCATTAGTCAGAGTATTGAGTATAGAAGTTGGAAGGTCATGTTGCAGTTGTATAAGACGTTGGTGAGACCGCATTTAGAATATTGTGTTCTGTTCTGGGCACCATGTTATAGGAAATATATTGTCAAGCTTGAAAGGGTTCAGAAATGATTTATGAGGATGTTGCCAGAACAAGAGGGTGTGAGCTATAGGGAGAGGCTGAGTAGGCTGGGTCTCTATTCCATGGAGCGCAGGAGGATGAGGGGAGATCTTAGAGGTATACAAAATCATGAGAGGAATAGATCAAAGTCCTTTGAGTAGGGGAATCGAGGACCAGAGGACATAGCTTCAAGGTGAAGGGGAAAAGATTTAATAGGAATCCGAGGAGTAACTTTTTCACACAAAAGGTGTTGGGTGTCTGGAACAAGCTGCCAGAGGAGGTAGTAGAGGCTGGGACTATCCCATTGTTTAAGAAACGGTTAGACAGGTACATGGATAGGACAGGTTTGGAGGGATATGGACCAAGTGCAGGCAAGTGGGATTAGTGCAGCTGGGACATTGTTGGCCGGTGTGGGAGAGTTGGGCCAAAGGACCTTTTTCCACACTGTATCACTCTATGACTCTATGAATAGTTCTCGTGAATAAAATGTTTGCCACTATTCTGAGGAAACCGGACACATTTCAACACCTTTATATACACAAGAAAATGCAGATGCTGGAAATTTGAGCAAAACACAAAGCGCTGGAGGAACTTAGTGAGTCAGGCAGCATCTGGACAGACGATGTTTTGGGTCATGATCCTCTTCAGATTTAAGAAGGGTTTGGACTTGACACGTTGTAGAGGAAACAAAGAGGCCTTTGATGCCATTAAAGAGAGGATGATAATTTTATTTTTCATAGTTAATCTATTTGGAGGATGTGAGTGACAGAATGGATTTGGAGGACGCAAATTATGGGTGATAAATCTTGACGATGAAACTGATGGGGATGGATTTGGAGGACGACATGCTGAGTAAGAATAAATGCTGAAACAATGACTTGCATAATACCACAATGGATATGAAGGGTTTGGAAGGCAATGCAGACAAATGGGACAAGGCCAATATGCTACCGTGGTTGTCATGAACAAGGTGGGCCACATGCACTGTGGCCCAGTGTCCAATTTGACTTGGTAATGATCCTGTCCATTAGGTCCTTAGGATGTTTAAAGGCATTGTATATACACAATATGCCATTGCCGAGAATCCATGATTGAAAAGAGTTGGAAGTTAAAGTAGGAGAATTAAGAATTGGTAATGTTATTTTCTTAAGTTAAAGAAGCAGGTGTTACTTTATTGTGGTAAGGAATTCCAAACTGTTAAAGTCCGGGGAATGTAATGTGTTTCCATCCAAAACAAGATTATATCCTTGGTTCAAAACTGCTTTAAAAAATGTCATGCAGAGAAAAGGAACCACACTAATGGGCCTGCCCCACTTAGGCAACTTTTTAGGTGACTACAGGAGACTATGTGGTCGCCACATGGTTGCTGGGGTGTCGCCTGTATGGTCGTGAGCAGTCTCCTCAGTCGCCCAAAGAGTTGTAGCGCCTTTCTGGTCGCCGACAATTTTTCAACATGTTGAAACATTTTCGACGACAGTGGCGACCTTGGGTTTGATGCTAAATGAGCGTAGCTTGGCGTAGGTGTGGTCGTAGGGTGCCGCCAGGATGTCGTCGGTTGTCGCCAGGTGACGTAGGTTGGCGCCGGTGCTGACTTCGGTGAATTTCAATGTCGTATCCGCCAGCAGTCGCCTAAAAAATTGCCAAGTGGGACAGATCCAGTCGCCGGTTTTTCGGCGACCTGCTACGAATATGACAGTCGCCAAAAAAAATCGCCTAAGTGGGACAGGCCCATCAGTGTATGCTACTGTTGTGCATCCTCATCTAAGTAAAATACTGAGGTTTGTGCTAAGTGCTGTTCTTTCACTATCAGTCCTTGAATGAAGATTGTTTAAATTCAAACCTTTCCATTAATCATAGCTGTTCAGCAGAGTAAGGGTTAATATTTAAAAACAAACAAAATGTTGTATTCAGGTGCCCAAGTAATGTTAAAAAACAAACAACTTTCCAAGTGCTGAACTTGATGCCAATAACAGCAGCGTGTCTTTTAAACACAGTGGTTTAAAGATTTGTCCAAGACTTCCAATGTTCCATTATGCATAATGTAATATCAATATTTAAATGTTCCTTCAGCATATGAATATATTTCATTAGCGATACAAATTTTTGCATTGGTCTGGTGTAATGTGCAGAAAATGTGGAAGAATCATAGTCTCATCTGCTATGCAGCAATCAGGATTGGCCATTAAACAATAATAAACAGGAGGTGGTCTGGAATGTGCAATGACAACTCAATTAAACATCGACGTACAATGCAGCTTCTGAATTTAGTCTGATGTTTTTTGCATCAATTGCATCAGACCGGGCACTAAATTTCCTGTTTTTCTTTGCTTTCAACTCCTGACTCCTGCCCCACCCCACACTTGCCACCTTCGGTATATCACTAGATCAACCCCACCCCCTTCCCCCAAATCCAAAAAAACTACATGGCAACATAACCTTGGAGGTAATCCCTTGTGCAGTGCAAGTTTTCAGTCTTGGGATGTCTTCTTGCAGATCGGCGATCGAAATGGTGAACTTGCAGCCAGTTTTAATGTGACACAACTGCAGTCGGTGCTCGGCATGAGCTCAGCTCCAGAAAATAGACAGTCGACTCCTTACCACTCCGATTATGAAGCACAAGGTAGGTGGATCCTTTTTTTCTTAAAATAACAATGTTATGGATAAACTCTTTTATTCATAAGGCATGTAATTGGACAGAAGCAGAATAGAATCATAGTGTGGGCCAATAATACCCCGTAACTTAATAGCACCGTAAAATGCATAATGATTAATGGTCTTAAGTTGCCTCGAAGATCTATCCCTGTTTAAAAAAATCCTTCGACTGAGTTATGTCTTGTTGACACAAGCTGTTGGTTTTGTGGGTGTGATTCTGGGGTTTGTATATTTCTTTTCATTTTTTTAAATCCAGTAATGTACTTGTAAACTAGAGCTCAGTAAATACATAATAAGCTAAATCCAGGTTGGCCAGCTGAAGATCTCAAAGAACAGTCTGTTTGTCTTCTAATTAAATGTAAGGTGCATTTGTATTCTAATTTGATTTTTAAATGTGACTTAATTTCTTGTTCTTTTATTGCTCATACCTGTGATGCTTGAAGACATATTTAAGTTGAAGACAACATTTTATATCATCCATATTGGTTATTGCAACGGTTTTCTACATTCATTTTTCAGTCTACAAAGGAATTGATTATCTGGCAAACATAATGAAGGTTGCAGTGCCCTCCATAATGTTTGGGACAAAGACCCGTCATTTAATTATTTGCCTCTGTACTCCACAATTTGAGATTTGTAATAGAAAAACTCACATATGGTTGAAGTGCACATTGTCAGATTTTAATAAAGGCCATTTTTATACATTTTGGTTTCACCATGTAGAAATTACAGCAGTGTTTATACATAGTCCCCCCATTTCAGGGCACCATAATGTTTGGGACACAGCATGTCATGTAAATGAAATAATATGGGTTGCTTCTCCTTGGGTGCATTTGAGAAGAGACTATATAGGTAATTGAGCAAAGAAAGAGATGCTAAATGTAAACCAAGGAAGTGGCAAACTCACAAAATCAGGCTGCATTTGCTGAGAGGGGTTTAGTTATCAATGTGAAAGTAAGCTTTCATCAGCTGGATATATTGATGAGGTGAATTAATGAGATTTAGATGGAGTCTACAGTGAATTAGAAACCCAAGCACAAATCATTTAGGCCAATACATCTGGTTCAGTGCTAAAAATTCAAAATCATTCAGGGCAATACATGTGGTTCAGAGCTAAAAAATGCAGCTGTGGTCCCAGACCATGCATCAGCGTTGTACCTTTCTGGAACAAGGAAGCAACGCCTGTGACTCTGCACAAGTGTTTTGGTTGATTTACTGAACCCTGAAGTACTTTCAGGATAGAAGAATTGGAACAGCATGGGGACATTTATCCCATCAAGCCTGTGCCTGCTCTTTGCAGGGCAATCCATTCAATCTGAGTGTCTTGTGCTTTCCTCACAACCTTACATTGGTTTTGGTCTTCAAATATTTTATCATTTCCGTTCTGATAACTATAACCGATTCTGCATTTAACACACTCACAAGCAGAACATTCCAGATACAAACTGCTAGTTTACAACCCTCAATCTTTTACAATAATTTTAAATTCGTGCCCTGTGGTCATTAAATCCTCCACCATTGGAACTATTGTTCTCTACCCAAAGTGAACTCTTCAAGGTTTTGTCCTCCCATATCTCCGCTCAACTTCATACTGCAAATATTATAGATATTACCGAGCATGCAGGTGCGAGTATTCCACCATGGTTGCTCTACTAAGATAGTTGTGATTACATACTCAGGAACTGGACTGGAGGGAGAGGGTTTTGCAAGTAATTTAGATGGAGCATCTTTGAATAGCACTGTCTTGGGAGTGGATGCAACAAGTTTGAGCAGTTCATCTGGTTCTTGGCAGGGTACAATTTAGTTTCTGAAAAAAACTCATTGGGTCAAACAGCATCTGTGGAGAAAATGTTCTCCAGAGATGTTGCCTGACGTGCTGAGTTACTCCAGCACTTTGTGTCTTTTTTTTGTAAACAAGCATCTGCAGTTCCTTGTTTCAACTGTTTAGTTTCTGACTGGGAGGATAACGGGTTGAAGTTATTCCCCATGGATTTCAGTGACTGAAGGTGGATATTTGCCCCATTGCCCTACTGAGTTTACCAGATTGGTGATGGTGCTGCCTTTTGGATGAAGCTTGTTCAAGGCCTGTTCTCTCCTTTGAAAATGATTCAAAAGATCCCAGTGAACAATTCTGGGGGGTAAAAAACTGGTGTTGTTCTACTGATGTTCCATTAACCTTTCCAGTGCCGGGGGGAAAAGAACAGATTTATCATAATTACATTGGTGTTTTGTGTCTGTTTGCTATGTGCATATTGGTTGCTGTGCTTTCTACTTTATATTAGTAAATGCACTAATTTGCTGAGAAGTGCTGACCTAAAAACAATGTTGCAATACAAGTAAAATGAAATGAGGGATCAGATTGATTTACTGGGTAAAGAGGGGATGGATGGGAGGGATGGTGGTGGTGGGTGGAATTGAGACATTTGAAGAAGACTGTCATAGACATGGGCATCAGACAGGCAAGATGTACAATGAATAGAAATGGTTTATAGTCTATGTAGGATATTGAACCCTTTTTACACCCATACTAAGATGCATTAGCCCGAGCTGTGACAAAAACGTTTGGAATTTACAGGCTGTGTTTCCTGGAGTATGTATGTGTTTGTGTTACGTTTGGCTGCTCTTCTGATTTCTTGGCTTGTTTTTTAAAACCGTACTGCCAACGACTCTCAGAGTTGGATGCAAGCATGGAAGACTAGTTTTCTCCAAATGATGTTGTGCAATGATTGAATATGCTCTCTAGGGCACATGTTGCCAGATTGTAACTCATTCCCCTGTTCAGTTGTTATAATGAAGACACAAGAGACTGCAGATGCTAGAATCTGCTGGAGGAGCTCAGAAAATCGAGAAGCATCCATGCGGGGGAAAACATTTCAGATTGATACCCTGCATCAGGACTCGTGTAGGGCTCCTGATGCAGGGTTCTGACCCGAAATCTTGATCATCTCTTTCAATCCACATATTCTGCTTGACCCACTGAGTTTCTCCAGCAAATTAGTTGAAACTTTTATATTTGCTCCAGTTTGAATTGTTTGATCTTTGTCTATCAGCAATTTTTTCACAGTAGCGTTTCAGAGTGAATTTGTGTGAATTTTCTTTGAGTATTCACATCTACTGTTTGAAAGTCATCCTGTCAATTGCATTGAGAAGGGCATTTGTCACCTGAGGACAGATGAGGGGGAAAGAGTTGTTTCCTGTAGAAACAATGAACTGCAGATGGTTTATACACAAAAGGACACAAAGTGCTGGGGTAACTCGAGGTGTCAGGCAACATCCCTGGAGAACAAGGATAGGTGATGTTTTGGATTGAGTTCCTGTTCCTGTTGCTGTCAGAGTTCCTGTCAACAAGAACAAAGAAGGAATATTGTTAATGCTTTGATGGAGTTGATGTCCGAGAGTTGAGATACAGGTGGCAGAGTTTTGAATGAACTTAAATTTGTGGAGGACAAGAAAATAAATGATAGTCAATTTGAGAGGCATTGAAGAAACTTGAGCACAATTTAGCAAAAAACAAGCAGTCGCAATTGGAAGCGGCTAAGATGGAACTAAATCTCATCGACTGACCAAAGGAGCTTGATTGAAACAGTCTGAGGCACAATGCAGTTACATTGTGAGAATCTGCAACAGAGCACTAGTTAACCAGCCCTTCAGCAAAAGTAGATAGTCATAGAGCTATACAGTGCAGAAACAGGCCATTTAGCCCACTATGTCCATGCTGACCAAGTTGGCATTTGGGGATAATCCCATTCGCCTACATTTAGCCCATAACCCTCTAAACCCTTCCTATCCTTATATCATTGTTAAAGAGAACAAGGTGAGGACGTGCATGTCAATCTATTTATTATTCTTGATGCAAAAAAATCTGAAATCCAAAAGGGTGAACTAATGCTTGTGGAATGTTTCTAAATCTTTTATTCAGCTTCTATTTTTCCCCATTATCCGGACAAGAGTTAATTTCAATTATTTTAGATTATGCACAGTCAGGTCTTGGAGTGATAATATTGGTCTGTTTGGAGTCCCCAGGCGCAGTAGGAATACAGTGTGAATTTTAACGTGCTAAATAGGCTAATTATTGTCCCTGAGCACCCAATTTGAAAAAAGTATTCTTCTGGTTCTTAAGGGGCTTAACCTATTTTACAGGGAGTCCAATGCAGCCTCTGGTCAAAAACCTGTTTTGAGGTCCAAATATCGCCAAGGAGAACAATTTATGCAAATAACCAAATAATGCTTTCTTTGTGCATTACTTCATACTTGCTTCAAGATTGTGTACTTTGTCTGCAATAAACCTGTATTATCCTCCAATAGACTAATCCTTAGACAAACATGGGGAATAAAGCCTGACCCAATCATGCAAGTCTTTAGTGCTGCTTTGAAAGGTCACACACATAGGGGAAGACAAATTGGAAAACATTTGAACAGGACTAGTGAAAATATGATTATTGAGTTTTGTCTAATCCAAAATTGAACTATCCTTTCATATATGCCTATCAATTTTGTGTTTGACTATCCATTTAAATCCTGTTTCTACAGGACATCGATAAATTTAAGCTGGTAATAAAAGTTTTACGGGGTTTATGGTTAGTTAGTGTGGCAATTGATGTGGCTTTAAAGCGGCTGATTTTTACCAGAGGTCCCAATTCTACTTGCTCACTTGGATATTGAGGTTGAAGATGATTTGCAAAGACAACCAAGGCTGTAGCCCTCCGAGGACAATAGGGAATGTCATAGGGATGTCTTAGGGTTGACACATGGGATTAGTTTGGATTGACATAATATGCTGGGCTGAAGGGCTTGTTCCTGTGATGTACTGTTCTATGCCTCACTGGGCTGCTGCATTGTAAAATTCAACTTATATTTTATTGCACAATCAGCACACACTACTGAATTATTTTCATGTATTCTAATGCTGAAATGTCCACGCTGATGTTAAAAATATAATGCTGCCTTGCTTATGTTGTTCACTCTTTGGACAACATAATGCATGGGTTGCACCTGTGCTTCATTGCTCGACTCACTCCTGGGTTTTTATGGGTCATAAAATCTTTATGTGAGGCACAAGCAATCAATTTAATCCCAGCTGTTTCTTGAACCGGATACAAACAGTAGGATTTTTTGTAAGGTGCAGCATGTTGAGGAAGGGAAAGGCGTATGAATTGCACGGTACGTTTCCTTGCATTCTATTTTCTTAACATTTTTAGTTAAACATCGTATCAGCGAGAAGTTTTTTCCTGCTGCACTAATGCTAAAATGAGAGTTTGTTTCAGAAAATCTGAGGAAGGACATTATAGCCATAGAGGGAGTGCAGAGAAGGTTCACCAGACTGATTCCTGGGATGTCAGGACTTTCATATGAAGAAAGACTGGATAGACTTGGCTTATACTCGCTAGAATTTAGGAGATTGAGAGGGGATCTTATAGAAACGTACAAAATTCTTATGGGGTTGGACAGGCTAGATGCAGGAAGATTGTTCCCGATGTTGGGGAAGTCCAGGACAAGGGGTCACAGCTTAAGGATAAGGGGGAAATCCTTTAAGACCGAGATGAGGAAAAACTTTTTCACACAGAGAGTGGTGAATCTCTGGAACTCTCTGCCACAGAGGGTAGTTGAGGCCAGTTCATTGGCTATATTTAAGAGGGAGTTAGATGTGGCCCTTGTGGCTAAGGGGATCAGGGGGTATGGAGAGAAGGCAGGTACGGGATACTGAGTTGGATGATCCTGCACCTATTTTCTATGTATCTATGTATCTATGTATTACTGTTGGTAGTTAAAATATTAAATGGAATGAATTCAATTAACAAATATATTGCACAAAATAAACTGATCGTTCAAGACTATTTTAGATTCTGCATTATAATTGTTAAAGCTTATTGGCATGCAGCAATTTTATCTGTATATGACCATTTAATTTGTGCCACACACCATAATTTCATCAAAAGATGTGTTTTTATCAGTACCTTCCACAACCGTACGATATTTCAGTGTGAGAAAACAAATCAAAAAGATGTTGAGGATGAGGTTGCTTTTTAAGATTTCACGGTTGTAATGAAAAAATATTCGGCTTGAAGCAAAATTGATTTTAAAATTAAATCCAGAAATTGAACAATAGTTATATCACTGTATAAGATATGCCTACTTCTGAGAAATCAATAATTTGACCTGATCAGTCCTGGTTTAGTAACATTTATTGCTTTAAACGTGACTTTTACAACTTTGAGTTGCTTCACTCATACTATTGGACATCAGAGTTATGTGGACCCTCTCAATCACGAATAGAAAGTCTGCAGTAGGGAGACTATATCAAATTAAACAAGCCTCTTAGTCACTTGGCAACAGTAATTTTCATAGTTCTCTGTTTTGTGCTTTTCTTTTCGTGCATTATGCTCTTTATTCTTATGAGTTTGCAAATTCACAGAATTGCTTCAAAGTTTTACCTTGTTAAACTTAAATTTGTGGAAACTGGCATGAGCTTCACGAGACTGCGGATGCCGGAATCTGGAACAACAGACAATCTACTGGAGGAACTCAGCGGTCAGGTGGCATCTGTGGAGGGAAATGCGACAGTGGACATTTCCAAGTAGAGATTCACTTGCACCTTCTCGAACAGCATCTATTGCATTTGTTCTTTTCAATGTGGTTTCTCCAGTGCGTGAGGCCGAACACAGACTAGATGACCGAGCACCTGCACTTTGTCTACTGTGACCATCTGCAGCTCTTAATTGCAAACCAATATAATCCCCTTCCCACATCATCCTGTCCGACCTCGGCATTCTCCAATGCCATTTTGAGGCCAAACGCAAACTGGAGGAACAGCACTTCATATTCCAGCTGGTAGTCTACACCTGATGGTATCCAATTCAATTTCAGGTAACCTGCTCCCTCTATGTCCCTGTCTCTCTCCGCCTGACCTACCCTGATCCTCTCTTACACGTACCCTTGTTTTCAACCCCTGCTCCAGTCCAGCCCACATTTACCTAGTTTCCTCCTACTTCCTCACCACCCCCACTGTCCATCATTCACACACTCCTCCCACTGTGTCCCCACTGTTTCCATCTGCCCACCCCAGTCCCTTATTTGGGTCCATTCTTTACCTTCTGTTCCTATCAGATCCCATCAACTTCAGCCCTTTGTTACCTCCTTCGCTCACCTTTCCACACCCTCTCCCCTCCCCCCTCCCTGCCAATTGATTCCTCAGCTGTAATACTTCTCACCCCGTGCCCCATCACATTGTTTTACACTGGCTTTCTTCACTCTACTCTCTGGGTCCAGGTGAAGACTCCTGACCCGAAATGTCGACTGACCTTTTCCCTCCACAGTTGCGGCTCAACCTGCTGTGATCCTCCAACTGATTGTTTATAGCTCTGTGTCTCTATGCGTGCACACACACTCGTGTTCAAATCACCGTCACTCTTCCCCTATTTCTCACAGCATATTAAAAGCGGATACCGTACCTAGGCTGAAGTTTTTTTTAATCACATGGCAGAAAGCAGTTTACTTTAATAGACTGTCATTATTAAGTTTTGTGTGCTCAATTTTAAGTAGGTCACAAGGAGGTGTGTTGCTTCAGGTGGGTTGAAGAAAAGAGCTTTCCTTTGGTGGTGCATAACCCTGTAATTGAAGTTAAGCCACTCAAGCTGGTATAGATCAGCCAGAATCTAATTGACTGACATAACAAGCTCAAGAGACTGAACACCAATTCCTGTTATTACATTACTAAGAATGATCTAAGATTCACTTCCCATGGCAATTAAGCATAAAGAGTATATATTGGAAGAAATACTTGAAGTATAACTGAACCATGTGACCATAAATTTTGCAGATTTAATCCCGACAGGTGCAGCCAAGGTGAAAGTCAGGGCAGTGCTTTGGCATTGAGTTGTGGAAAGTCTGTTCCCCAAAAAAATATCTACTGAAAGTGTATCTGTGCTAATAACTATGTCAAGAATGAATCAGTGACCATCTCTGGAAGCTGAATGAGAAAAATTGTGTACGGCATGGTGGCGCTGCGGTAGAGTTGCAGCCTTACAGTGTTAGAGACCCGGGTTCGATCCTGACTACAGGTGCTTGTCTGTGTAGAATTTGTATGTTCGTCCTGTGACCTGCATGGGTATTCCCTGGGAGCTCCGATTTCCTCCCAAACTCCAAAGACGTACATATTTGTAGGTTAATTGGCTTGGTAAAATTGTAAATTGTCCCTAGTGTGTGTAGGATAGTGTAAAGGGCCTGTCCCACTTGGGCGTTATTTACGCGACATCCTAAAAATTGGGTTGCGCGTGGTGGCGTATGCAGTAATGCGCGGCGCCCCAGGATTTTGGAATGCTCGAATTCCTCGCGCGCCACCTGCGTGACGTATCCCTTGCGCACGCTGACGTACTGACGGCGTACGTGTAGTATGTGGTGACGTATGGTTACACACGATGATGCACGAACATTGCCTATGCTAATTTATTATGCGTCGAAGTCCGTAACCATGCGCCGCCCGTACGCCGTCGGCGCGCCATTTGAGCGCCGCACCACGTGACCACCCGGGTGTAAAGCACGCGTAGTTTTGAAAACTTTTCGCTGGGAAAATCCTTGCCATGGAGATCGGACTAAGTACGAATGACATCACAAATGGCTCCAAAAAGAAGCAGGGCCCTCAAGAGCACTTGGCGCGCGATTGTCGTACTGCTAGACGATTTTCGCGTGACAGTCACTACCGGCCTGTCGCGTAAATGACGCACAAATTACGCTAAAGTGGGACTGGTCCTTTAGTATGTGGGGATTGCTGGTGGCACAGACTCAGCGGGCCGAAGGGCCTGTTTCCACGCTGTATCTCTAAACTAAACAAAACAAATATTTAATACTTTATGACCTTGGGACTTTGCAGACTCTGAATTAAAAATTGATGGTGATGTAAAAACTCAGGAGGAGGGGCAGCAATTGTGTGGATAGAAATGGAAATTTCTATCCACACAGTTTCATGTTTCCAGCATCAGATAATTAGGCTGAAGTACTACTCAAGTGAAGGTACTGTGATGATGGATGAAACATGGAGCCAATCTGGTCACACTGATTCAACAAACAGTAACAGTGACAAGATCATCTGTTAGACAAAAATGCTGGATGAGGCAGCATTTATGGAGAGAAGGAATAGGCGACGTTTTGGGTTGAGACCCTTCTTCAGTTATGTTAACTTTAGCTAGGAGATAAATATTGGCCTCTAGGAGAACTTCACTGCATATTTTTTAATGATGCCTTAGAATTTTCGGCACCTTTAGGTCGTCGCAAGTAGATCCAGATTCCTTTGTTGTCAAAGATCTTTCTCCGATATAAATGCATTCATGAATTGATTATCCACAGGCAGCATGGGGTAAAGAATTGAAAAAATAAATTTCAACCCTCTCAATAACTTCTCCTCATGTTGGGTTCACTTGGTCAACCTTCTATCCTGATTAAACTTTTAAATCTGAGAAATATTGTCTCAACAGCTACCAGATCAATTTTTCCAAGAATGTTATCAATCATTGAGACCATCTTTCATTCTTCAAACTTCCACCCTGTAGGTACAGCCTAATCACACTCTCCTTATGTTGACCTTATATAGACAACTTCCCCATCTCAGAACTAAATCTAGCAATCCTCTTCAGGTGTGACCACATCAAAGTCTTGTACATTCTAACTAAATGTAATCTTGCATTCTCAGTACACCAATAATTAAATGATTAAAATATATTTTGTGTACTAATTGTTCAGTGATTCAGCACTGTTAGCATTAATTTGTGTACTTGGATTCCTGGAGCAGGAATTGCACCTCTGCCTTTCAGGCTCAAAGGTAAGAACATGTCCGATTAGCCATGTTTATCGGCCCTAGCATTTGCTACTGGAATTCACAACTGTGGCTCACGTATAACAACTCGGGCTCTCTAGAAGAGGGAGATGCATTTCTGCCAAGTTGTTGCCCAGCAGATGTCAATATCTTTGGGAGAAAAATGAGGAGCCAGAGAAAGGAAAATAAGTGATGTTTTGACTGGAAACCAAATCCATAACTTATCATTTTGTAGTTGCATGAGTAACTTCAGAGACAACACAGTTTGGTCATCGGTCCTGCATGTCATCTGATTCCACAATATTTCTAGTGAAATTAATTGACAGCACTTTAGTAAAATTTCAGCATTTTAGGCTATTAAAATAAATTGAATAAAGTGCATGAAATACATTGCATTTGGATGCAATATTAGCTAACAAAGTATTTCCGTCTGTGGTAATGGATCAATTGTCAGCTCCTTTTGAGACGCTATTTTCATACCATTGTAAACACTGTTCTGTAGATTGACTAATCCAAAAAGTGAATTGTTTTCATGAAGAAAATGAGGTAAGGAAGTCCAAAATGATTGTGCTACTATTACAATTGGACAGGTGGATATTTTGGCAGAGACAATCCATATTAATGTAGGCCTGAACCTGTATTAGTGGCCTTATAAAAAAAATATTAATGAATTTTGGAGGTCATTGGCCTAATAGTTTATCTTGTGAATTGGAGAAACTGAAGCATTCTATGTGATTCCCGTGGAATGTAAGATTCCTGTGTTGTAAATACAGAGACAATTTTGGAGAGTGGGTATTCTGAGACGCTACACAATGCATTGCGAAGATGACAGAAGGGTCATAATGCAAGGAAATAAGATGGTCCATTTTGGGCAAGAGGAAATGGAAAACAGAATATATATTTTCATCAGTAGAGATCTTTGATATTGGAGTACAAGAGCTCTTGAGGTGCTCGTATGTGAAACATAAAACTTAGTGTACAACCACAGCAAGCAAACAAGAAGGGGAATTATGTGTTGGCATGTATTGTGGGGGAGAGGGGAGTAGAATGCAAGATTGTACAAGACTTCAGTGAGATCACATCTGAAGGGGTGCAGTGTAGACTTGTTGAGGATTATTAATTTATTTCCTGCAAAAGAACAATTCAAAAGTATCACGGTAACTGCTGGTTGTGTTGCGGCCATGAAAGGTACTACAGGCCTTCACCAGGGTACTAATGGCTGACTTATGTACAGCCTGTACATCAAGCAAGCAAAAAAAAGACCGGTGGGATGGATTTGCTGGCTGCTGCGGGGCTGCAGGCATTCACCGCTGCCAAGGAACTAGTTCGTCGCCGCATTTCTGACTTGCAAACTGCCCGGGTCACGAACAGTTTACAGGAACCTGTGCAGGACCTGTATATAATTCCACATCTCTCTGTTTCTTTCAGTGGCATATTTTGCAAAATATATTTGTCAGACTTGTGGGAATCGTTTGCTGCTTGTTATGGTCAAGGAGGACAAAAATAACGCGGAATACAGCTCTGTATTGATTTAGTGGATTTAGTGAAATGCAGATTTAAAGTGAGTAATATTCTGCTGGTAATAGAGATAACTGCTAATTTGTCCCATTAACCCTCTGTTCCATTTTGAGTTATTTAGGAATTATGCATGCATAAAACTTAGATTACTGTATTTTAAACCACATATTAAGTTTCTGATTGCTCTATTGTGTTAGACTTGAACTTGAAAGTGGTTCATTGATTTGTGTAATAGATCATTCAGTCATAGTGCTTCAGAAAACAATGCACTAATCAGTCCTTATGATTTTGGCAAGTTACTCAGTAACCTGCCTGAATGTGGTCAGGTTACTAAAGTTCACAAAGATTGATGGTTGTTTACATTGACAACTTTGATGGATTGAAATCTCTTGGTAATAATTGAAGCGAACAGCAGGATGATTTGTGATGTGGAACACGTTGATGATCACACACACTGTGCCAGTGTATGAGCACAGAGGTCATGCACCTGTTTCCTCACCTATGGAACCCTGATCCAAGCCCGGACCCAGGCACAATGTCAGAGATCACATTCATGTGAGTGCCATTGCTCAGCTCTTTAGCTGCTTGCAGCAACCCTCGAGGTTTGAGGTACAAGAAGTAATGTAGGTTGTTAGGGGGAAAGGAATATTGCTCTATAATAAAGGGCCTGTCCCACTTGGGCGACTTAATCCGTGAGTTCTGGCGAGTTTGCCCTCGACTCGTACTCGCAGCATGATCGACACGAGGTCGTAGGAGGTCTTCGTAACTCTCCTTCATGCTCGAGAGTGGTATCCGCGTACTCGAGGCCTCAGCTAGGTCGCGGCGTTTTTTTCAATATGTTAAATGCCGGCGAGTAAAAAAAGGTCGCCATGGAAAAAATAGATACTTTTTTTACTCGTAGGTTTAGTCGTAGTAGGTCGTCATGTTAGTCGTAGGTAATCGAGGTAGTGGAAAGTAGTCGAAGATAGTCGTAGATAGTCTTCATCATAGTCGAAGGGAGGTCGAAGGAGATCGAAGGAGGTCGTCTTCACTCTCCACTATTCGGTGTCCAATTTTCCCGAAGTTAGTCGTAGCGTTAGTGGATAAATGTGAGGTTATCCACTTTGGTGGCAAAAACAGGAAAGTGTGGCCGATTAGGAAAAGGGGAGATGCAGCGAGACCTGGGTGTCATGGTACACCAGTCATTGAAAGTAGGCATGCAGGTGCAGCAGGCAGTGAAGAAAGCGAATGGTATGTTAGCTTTCATAGCAAAAGGATTTGAGTATAGGAGCAGGGAGGTTCTACTGCAGTTGTACAGGGTCTTGGTGAGACCACACCTGGAGTATTACGTACAGTTTTGGTCTCCAAATCTGAGGAAGGACATTATAGCCATAGAGGGAGTGCAGAGAAGGTTCACCAGACTGATTCCTGGGATGTCAGGACTTTCATATGGAGAAAGACTGGATAGACTCGGCTTATACTCGCTAGAATTTAGGAGATTGAGAGGGGATCTTATAGAAACTTACAACATTCTTATGGGGTTGGACAGGCTAGATGCAGGAAGATTGTTCCCGATGTTGGGGAAGTCCAGGACAAGGGGTCACAGCTTAAGGATAAGGGGGAAATCCTTTAAGACCGAGATGAGAACAAACTTATTCACACAGAAGTGGTGAATCTCTGGAACTCTCTGCCACAGAGGGTAGTTGAGGCCAGTTCATTGGCTATATTTAAGAGGGAGTTAGATGTGGCCCTTGTGGCTAAAGGGATCAGGGGGTATGGAGAGAAGGCAGGTACGGGATACTGAGTTGGATGATCAGCCATGATCATATTGAATGGCCTACTCCTGCACCTATTTTCTATGTATCTATGTAGCTAGTCTTCAACATAGTCGAAGGAGGTCTTCAACATGCCATTTTTTCAAACTCTCCTAAACTCTCCTAAACTCGCCAATTAGGTCACCCAAATGTGACAGCCCCTTGAGGCAATTATTTTCTTCCATGCATTTTGCAGACAAAATGGTGGTGGACCGCATAGAAAGTAACAGTTCATGCGATACTATTAGCTGCTGTGCATCAATCTAATTTTTACGTTTTTTGAGGTGAAAGTACAGTATGCCAAACCCGTCACCAAAAAAAGTACATTACCCGGAGCTATTAGCAATCATTTCATTTGGCTGGTTGACCAAATGATAGGTTATAATCAAGTCTTACAGTGGGAATGAGAAATTTTAGAGGGTTTTCCAGAACTGGTGGTCTAAGGAGGTGAGACACAATTGCCATTAATGAAATTCCAAAAATTGGGAAAGTGTAGTAGCCCTAAATAGGGGAAGCTCAAAGATCTTGGGTCTTCCTAGACTGGAGATGGGAAGAGATATGACCTTTTGTAGATTTGGAACGGAGGATGGGCATTGCCGGGTCAGGAGCCAGTGTAAGTCACACAATACACAGCAATGGTAGACAAAAATGCTGGAGAAATGCTGAGCCACCTGGAGATCAGGTTGGTTATTGCGAACCGAGCGGAGGTGTTGGGTGAAGCGATCGCCAAGCCTATGCTTGGTCTCACCGATGTAGAGCAGCTGACACCTAGAGCAGCGGATGCAATAGATGAGGTTGGAGGAGGTGCAGGCGAACCTCTGCCGCACCTAGAAAGACTGCTTGGGTGATGAGGTGAGACCAAGCGTAGGCTTGGCAATCGCTTCGCCCAACACCTCCGCTCGGTTCGCAGTAACCAACCTGATCTCCCGGTGGCTCAGCACTTCAACTCCCGCTCCCATTTCGAATCTGACCTTTCTGTCATGGGCCTCTTCCATGGCCAGAGTGAGGCCCACCGTAAATTGGAGGAGCAGCACCACATATTTCGCATGGGCAGTTTGCACCCCAGCGGTATGAACATTGATTTCTCCAATTTCAGGTAGTCCCTGCTTTCTCCTCCCCTTCCCAGCGCTCCCTCGGCCCACTGTCTCCGCCTTTTTCTTCTTCCGGCCCCCCCCCCCCCCACCCTCGCATCAGTCTGAAGAAGGGTCTCGACCCGAAACGTCGCCTATTTCCTTAGCTCCATAGATGCTGCCTCACCCGCTGAGTTTCTCCAGCATTTATGCCTACCTTTGATTTTCCAGCATCTGCAGTTCCTTCTTAAACAATATACAGCAATGATCAGTGTGGCTTTTACTGGCTCATATGAGCACTCCTCATCTAAGTTGAGCTCTCAATAATGCAACTTCTCATCATGCTTGGAAACATTTGCCCTGAGCTGTAATGTTATTGATCCTTGAGGGTAGATGTATAAAATAAATTACAAGGACATTTTTATGCAAAGGTGTATGGAAAATCGCGAAGTAAATGGATTAAGTTAAAGTTTATGCAGAGCTGTAAAAGTGACAAGTCATTGTAAAAGTACTTAACAGTTGTAACGCACTTTGCATCTTTCTGCCATCCTGCAATGCAAAACCTTTCATTTTTCCTCCTTGGAAGGTAATTAAACTTACACCCTTTTGCAAGGGCCTCAACATATATATTGTACAAATAATGATGATCACATGATTACAAATGTCACATCGACAATAAATTAACATTGAAAGTTCCAACAGGAGCAATTAAAATCAAATGTGGAACTTGTGTACTGTTTGCTTGCCCTAATCTTCTTGACTATGTTAAATTACAGGCAAACAGGAAAAGCACAGGAAGTGATGGAATTCCTTTTAAATATTCACGCTCAAAAACTGTCCCTCAAGGCCCATGTCACATACTTCCACACTTTTTATGTTTTTCTTCGCCTAAAAATTAACAACGTGGAAATATTGAGAGTACATTAACTGTAATAGTACATTTTTGTTAATTGCTTAATAAATTAGTTAGTGAATATAATTTAAATTCCATTATGAGAAAAAATGCCTTCATTTATATTTATATATGGGTTAACAATACAACAGATACATCCCTGCAAATAAAGATGGGGATTTGAAGAAAGACATAAATACTTTCCATATCCAATCGTGGAATAAATTATAATGTGCAAAGTGAAAAAGTGAAATGCACTTTGATATCCTTTTTCCTTCAATAATATCAAGGCAGTCCTCTAACTGGATGCCAAATCAAATAGTGATTTAGAAATGTCAATGTAGGAAGGAACTGCAGATGCTGGTTTAAACCGAAAATAGACACGAAATGCTGGATTAACTCAGTGGGACAGGCAGTATCTCTGGAAAGAAGGAATGGGTGACGTTTCGGGTCGAGGCCCTTCTTCTGTCTATTTAGAAATGTCACACTGTTCCAGAAGACAGGAAACTCAAGGAAAACCATAGTAGTGAGTCTTAATAAAAGTTTAGTTTAGGTCTTGCAAAGTTTGTATTGTGAGGAACAAATCAATTGTGATTAAAAAAAAAGAAAATACTTATATTTTTATTATACTTTAAAGGGGTTGCAGAATGATCCAAAATGCTTTACAGCCCATTAAGTTTAGCTTGAGGAACAGCACCACATCTTCCATCCAGGCATGTTGCCTTCCAGACTCAATACTGAATTCTGTAAATTCAGGTAACTCTCATTCTCTATCTGTGTCAGAACTGGCCATTTCTTCCATAAGTCATCCATCTGTGATGTTGGCTTAATTTTTCTCCCTCCATTATTAAAACTTGATCTGGTGGACATGTCCTACGTTTTGTGACTTTTACATTCAACTGTGTTCTCACCCTCTAAACACTGTCGTTTCATAGCTGACCCCTTTCTGTAAATGCCCTCAGTAACATATTGAGTGAAACAGCATGAAAACAGGTCCTTTGGCCCAACTTGTCTAAACTCGTCCATGTTGACCAAGACGCCCCATCTAAGCTAGTCCAATTTGCTTGTGTTTAGCTCTTCCACAAAACCTTTCCCTTCTCCATGTACCTGTCAACTGGGTGGTATTCAGTTGTTCCATTTGTCCTACCACTTTCACATCTTCTCTGCACCTTAAATACAAATATTTTTCTCAATTTTTCAGTTTTGATGAAGGATCTTCACCCTGCAACATTAACACCATTTCCATTCCCACAGATGCTGGCTGATCTGCTGTTTCCAACATGTCCTGTTCTTTTTTTTCAGAATTTCAACATGTGCATTTTATTTATTTCCATCGTGTTTCACGATGAAAAAAATGTGTTCAATGTTTTGACACTGCAACAGCTTTTTGCAATAGTACCCCTAATTAAACACCCATGCACAATTCAGCTGCTAGATGTTTGTTAACTGGAAAGCCTACGAAGTTCTTTTAAACCATAGTTTTTTATTTAATTCAATCCTTCGTAGGATTGGTTTTTCCAGCCAATTTGTCCACCACAAACGTCACTCATGTCAAACTCTGGGGCAGTAATTTTGACAGAACACTGACAAGTCCTTTTTACATCCTAACATCACCAACTTTCCCACCCTCAAGTGATTGGAACTGAAAGAGATTTTGAACCCACCAGCAGACTGCTTTTTAATTTGGCATCTTCAGTTATTGAATCCCTGCCCTTAGAGCAATAAATTTGATGCTGATGCTTTGTTCTTGTTATACATAGACTTAAGGATCTACCCAGCCACCTGTTACAACAAGAAGTGATAACCTAATAAAATATAATCTGAAAATCAGATGCAGCAGCAATATTTGAGCATTTTATATAGTCAAAGTGAGGATGATAGAGAAAATGTTATACTGAAGCCAGCTTGTGTAACAGATAGAATTGCAGCTGAGAGACTCCAAAGCATATTGCGAGTGCAATATGTAAAACAATCGCCTCTTTTCAAAGCCATGTGTTGTGAATGATGACAAAATCAATGGTGAGAAGTGCAGGTGCTTCACCATTTTTGTCAAATTATTAAATGTTTTCATAAGTCTTAACTCCTAAATTATGCTGTCAGCCAATGTTCAGTTGACATCACTTTTATCTGTGAATTAGAAGGTTGTGAGTTGAAATACTATACAACATAAGCTACTAGTCAGGAACTAGCACAGAGAGTATGCTGCATTGCCATTTGGTTGTGGTTAAACTGAAGTAGTATCCATCTGCTCGGGTGGTTTTGGAAGACCCCACAATAGCACTTCAGAATGCAATCAAGTTCCTATCCCAGCCAATATCACTTAAACCAATTTTGCCGTTAACCCATTGCTGTTTGTGGGAGCTTACTATGTGCAGAAAGGTTGCTGCATTTCCTCCACTGCAGTGTTGACCACACTTCAGAAAAAATTGGCTGGAGTTTGAGGTATCCCAAAATCAGAAAATATGTCATATAATGCAAGTCATTGTTTCTTTATAAATGCACATACAAAGTGCTGGAATTATCTCAACCAGATTTTCCATTGCATTTGTCCTTTGCTTCAGGCAGAAAGTAGCTCACTTGTTCAGCACTGTGTTTACATTTCTAGAGAGATTCCACCCCGCTGATATTATAAAGTAAAGAAGCTTCATTAGGTCCCACTTCCCCTACTCTTATCATCTTTTGTCTTTCAGTTTCTGATGACTAGCACTAGATTTCTTTTATGAAATCCATCAGCTGCCCCTTTGTCAACATTTCAAATTATTTCCTTGAAGGCCAAGCTCATTGCTTATCTGCTGAGTCCTGGAGACTGCTCAACTGAGTCCAGCTAAGTCACTTCAATGATAAACACAAATAGGCAATTAATATTTTCAGTGACCTGTGGTGAGCAGGTAGCTTTATACATTAAATAACTGGTGCAGTGGGTGAAGTTTACCCTAGTTTCTGCTGCATTATTCTTCCTGTTAAATCACCCTACTTCTCACTGCTTTTCTATGGCAGGACCCAAATATTTATATAATGGAGAGGAAAAAAAGCATTGATGCAACGGCACAATCGCATGGAAAAGCTGAATTGCCAAAATGGGTCAGTGGAACTAGATGGCCTACTTCCATATCTTTTTTTCCATTTCGTTCTGTGATGGTATTTGGTGTGTCATAAGTGTTTAATTGTCATATGTACTGGCAACAGAACAATTAAATTCTCACTTGCTGCAGCTTAACAGGCCCGTTAATGCAATAATACACACAAATAAATCATAAGCAATAATATAATAAATCAAGAACTGGAATACTAGGTAACCATAATAGTGCAAACCTGAAGTTCACAGTGCAACCAAAAACACAGTCCATAGAAGATCATACTTGCTGAGGTTAGTTTTGTACTGTTTATAAGAGCTTGATGGTGGCTGGTGAAAAAACTGTTCTTGAAACTGGTAGTCATGGATTTCAGGCTACCGTACTTTTTTCCCAATGGTCATAGTGAGATAAGAGCATGGCCAATGTGGTGTGGTTCCTTGATGATATTGGCTGCCCTTTTTGAGGCAGTGTCTCCTATAGCTCCCTTTGAAGGTGGGGAGGTCAGTACCTGTGATGGACTGTGCAGTGTCTACCACTCTATATGGTTTACTGAACCGAAATGTCACATATGTTGCAACTATGGTAATACTCAGCAAATCAGACAGCTTCAATGTAAAGAGAAGCAGGGGGTAAGAGTAATTCATTTTGTTTTCTGATGCTGCCTGACCTGAATGATGGCAACACCTTTGGTTTTATTTCAGTGCACAAATAACGGTGCAGTTGGTTTTTATTGCTTGTATCATTTCAGGTTGAGTGAATTTTGAGTTTAATCATGTCAGACCCAAGTACCCAAGAGCAGGACTCGATTGAAGTCTGGCACCGAGTGCACTACGGACAGAATCCTGCAGAAAATAATCTATATCACCACTTTGAGGAAGAATGGGTAGTTGAAGTTGTCAATTAGAATTTGGGAATAGATTTGATTGTTTGAAAGATACAGGATGGAAACAGGACCTTCAACCCACCGAGTCTGTGCCGACCATCGATCGCCTGTTCACATTAGTTCTATAGAGGTGTATAAGATCATGAGAGGAATAGATCGGGTAGATAGATTCAAGGGTCTCTTTCCCAGAGTAGGTGAATCGAGGACCAGAGGACATAGGTTTAAGGTGAAGGGGAAAAGATTTAATGCCCATCTGAGGGGTAACCTTTTCATACACAGGGTGGTACCAAGCTGTCAGAGGAGGGAATTGAGGCAGGGACTATCCGAACAATCAAGAAGCAGTTATTTAGACAGGTATATGGATAGGACAGGTTTGGAGGGATATGGACCAAATGCTGGCAAGTGGGACTAGTGGAGCTCGGACATGTTGGCCGGTGTGGGCAAGTTGGGCCGAAGGGCCTGTTTCCATGCTGTATCACTATATGCCACGTGCGCATCCAGTCCCAAGCAATTTACAGAAGCCAATTAACAAATCCGCACGTCTTTGGGATGTGGAAGAAAGGTGGAACACTGGTAGAAACCCATATGGTCACAGATGTAAATGTGTAAATTCCATAAAAATAATACACAAAGATAGACAAAAAATGCTGAAGAAACTCAGACTGAAGAAGGGTCTCGACCTGAAACGTCGCCTATTCCTTCTCTCCATAGATGCCGCCTCACCCGCTGAGTTTCTCCAGCAATTTTTGTCTACCTTCGATTTTTCCAGCATCTGCAGTTCTTTCTTATCAAAGACAATACCCGAGGTCAGGATCGAATCCGGGTCTCGGGCACAGTGTGGCAACAGCTCTACCAGCTGGGCCACCCTAAAAAAATGGAAACTCTTTTGTTTGCTAAACTGGCAACATGACCAAGGGAAGATTGTAATCCATCAGTGCAGAGTGGAGGCTCCTTTGATCGAGAGAAGTGTTATGTAGTTCAGTGCCTTTTTACTGCTGAGCATTGCCTTGAAAATGTGCAAGATGCAGAATGTGAAATGTTTGTCAGAACGCTTCCACATTCATGGAGACACAAGGAGGTGCAGATGCTGGAATCTTGAGCAAAACACAAAGTGCTGGAGGAACTCAGTGGGTTAGGCAGCATTTATGCAGAGAATAGATAGGTAACGATTCAGGGAGAACCCTTCTTCAGGTTTTGTTCTTAAGGCTGGTAATTGTTATGTACAATTCCTTTATTTTGGTGTTAGTGATATTGTGCTGCATTACTGATGGAGATGTCAAAAGAATTTTTCAAAACAACAAGAATTAGGCAAACTGGGTTTCATGAAGCACACTTTAAATATCTTGCCTCATATTTAATCAAACCCAAAGGTATGCTCAGGGCAAATTTTGACCCCCTACTTAATAAACTGAATACATTAATTAAATTCTGGAAAACGCTTCCGATGTCTTTAATAGGCCGAATAAACGCAATAAAAATGATCTTTTTACCACAAATTTTATACCTATTTCAATCAATTCCTATATACTTACCTAAGAAGTTTTTTAAAAAACTCGACTCGGATATCACTAATTTTATATGGGACTATAAATCACATAGAATACAAAAAACCCATCTGAATAAATCTAAAGTATTGGGGGGTCTAGCACTACCTAATTTTATGTATTATTATTGGTCAGTAAATATTAAAAACATGATTCAACTGATGGATAACTCCACCCAGCAAGTAGACTGGATTGTAATGGAGAAAGAGGATTGCTCCTCTAGAAACATTGGAGCGATCCTCCTCTCTCCAATGAAATTGAATAACATAAACTATAATAAGAACCCAATTATTCATAGTACAATCCGTATTTGGAAACAAATAAAACAAAATTTAAAATTAAGAAACTTATCACTTTTATTACCTATAGTCAATAACCCTTCGTTTAGTCCTTCTATTATAGATAAAGCTTATACACAATGGGATAGACTAGGAATTAAAACGCTTGGTGACTTGTATGAAACTGGAAAATTACTTTCATTTCAACAATTACAAATAAAATATAAACTCGGAAATAATCAATATTTTAAATACTTTCAAATATGCGACTATTTGAAAAAATATATAAAAGATCATCATAATAACCCAGCAGATGTACTGGACGAGGCAATGCAGATAAAAGCGGAATCAGCAAACTTAATATCATATTTGTACAATATTATCTTAAATGCACAAATACCATCTACAGATGGTATCAGAAGAGACTGGGAACAAGAGTTAGCTATTAAAATTTCAAAGGAAAGTTGGAATGAATACTTATTAAAAGTGCATAAATGCTCGATTAATGTAAGACACACTTTAATACAATTTAAAATTTTACATAGATTATATTATTCGAAAACTAAAATTCATAAAATTTTCCCAAACGTATCATCTATTTGTGATAAATGTCAATCCCAAGAAGCAACTATAGCGCACTCATTTGTCTTCTGTACAAAAATTCAAAAATTTTGGAATGAAATTTTTGAAATCTTTACAAAGTTATTTAAAACAAGACTGATACCCAAAGCAGAATGGATTATCTTCGGAATAACGGAAGATGATCCAGAATTAAATGTGTTTCAAAAGAAATTAATGGATTATGGGTTAATAACTGGAAAAAAGCTAATTCTAAAATTTTGGAAGAAGGCTCCAATACCAACTATAAATATGTGGATTTCAAATATGTTTGAAACATTACACCTTGAAGAGATAAGACTCCTCCTAGCAGGTAAACCAGATCACTTCCACCTGACGTGGTCTGCATTTATAGAATTATTACAAACATAGGGTGCAAAAGTACTTTAAAAAAAAATAAAAAATTGAGGTCGGGTAAGGGGGGATGATAGTTGAAGAGTTGGTATGTCCTATTTACGTGATGCTCAAAAAAAAAACATTTGTTTCTCTTTTTTTCTCTTTCTCTTTTCTTTTCTTAGGGCCTATTTCTTAACTCTTTTTCTTTTTGTTTTTAATTTCGCTCTTATAGGGTCTTCGTCCTTTTTTGTTGTTACATTTTCTACACTTTTCTACACTTGCACTTTTTCCTTCACTTTCTTCTCTCTTTCAATCTTTTCTTTCTCTAGTGTAAAAAAATAAATAAAGGGAGTACATTAATTGTAAGATGATATAAATGACGAGTATTAATGTATGTGGTTGTAATGTAATGTACTTCTAATAAATAAAAATTTATATTTAATCAAACCCATTCCGAGAATAAATTCTTTGTCCCTTCTTGGCCATGGTTAATTTGAGAGGCAAGTATCTGTGGTGGTTGCTGTTCATCCCTAAATCTGAATAAGAAAGAATATACAAACATAGCCAGAGGCCGTTAGACACTGCAGCAGCACACTGGAGACGAGGCTACTTTTGAATTAAAATATGCACTCAACCATAATGGATTCCTTGGTACTTGTGCATTGTGGTACTTTTACAATTTAGATCATTAATTCATTCTTGCAACTTAATCTGTTGAGAAAGATGGCACATTTTAATTTAAACATAAGTACTATAATTGTCTTATGAGGCAAATAAAACTGAGGGTCATCAGATTATATAGTAAGATGCCATATTGCAAAATGCCACATTGCAGTGGAAAAATGCTGTGGGGGAAATACCTTTGAACATCAAATGATTAAGGGAGCATTCACTGCAAATTGTGAAGTAGACCAGTGGTAATATTAATGGGTAAATGAACGTCAAGTGAAGAGAGAGTTATAAAACAGTGACTTTGTAGTTTGCAACTATATCATTTATCACCTACTATTTTACATACACTGTATATCATATTTTGCCTCACTTTGTCCCAGATGTATACACTGATACCCAACTAAGGTTGTAAGATGTTCAGAGTAATTGGATTGATCCACAGAGAGATGAGAAGAAATGTAATGCAAGTGTTAAAATTGTAAAAATGTCTTTAAATGTATTTAATAAAGAGAAATAGATTCCATTCGCAGATACAGTGCCCTCCATAATGTTTGAGACAAAGACCCATCATTTATTTAATTGCCTCTGTACTCCACAATATGAGATTTGTATTATAAAAATCACATGTGGTTAAAGTGCACATTGACAGATTTTATTAAAGGCCATTTTTATACATTTTGGTTTCATCGTGTAGAAATTACAGCTGTGTTTATACAGCGTCCCCTCATTTGAGGGCACCATAATGGTTGGGACACATGGCTTCACAGGTCTTTGTAATTGCTCAGGTGTGTTTAATTGCCTCCATAATGCAGGTATAAGAGAGCTCTCAGCACCTAGCCTTTCCTCCAGTCTTTCCATCACCTTTGGAAACTTTTATTGCTGTTTATCAACATGAAGACCAAAGTTGTGCTAATGAAAGTCAAAGAAGCCGTTATGAGACTGAGAAACAATAATAAAACTTTTAGAGACATCAGCCAAACCTTAGGCTTTCCAAAATCAACTGTTTAGAACATCATTACGAAGAAAGAGAACATTGGCGAGTTTACTAATCGCAAAGGGACTGGTAGGCCAAGGAAGACCTTCACAGCTGATGACAGAAGAATTTGCTCTATAATAAAGTAAAATCCCCAAGCACCCGTCCGACAGATCAGAAACATTCTTCAGGAGTCGGGTGTGGATTTGTCAATGACCACTGTCCGCAGAAGACTTCTTGGGGCTACACTGCAAGATGCAAACCACTGGTTAGCCGCAAAAATAGGATGGCCAGGTTACAGTTTGCCAAGAAGTACTTAAAAGAGCAACCACAGTTCTGGAAAAAGGTCTTGTGGGCAGATGAGACGAAGATGAACTTATATCAGAGTGATGGCAAGAGCAAAGTATGGAGGAGAGAAGGAACTGCCCAAGATCCAAAGCATACCATCTCATCTGTGAAAAACGGTGGTGGGGGTGTTATGGCCTGGGCATGTATGGCTGCTGAAGATACTGGGTCACTTATCTTAATTGATGATACAACTGCTGATGGTAATAACATAATTATAGACACATCCTATCTGCTCAAGTTCAAACAAATGCCTCAAAACTCATAGGCCGGTGGTTCATTCTACAGCAAGACAATGATCCCAAACATACTACTAAAGCAACAAAGAGTTTTTCAAAGCTAAAAATTGGTCAATTCTTGAGTGGCCAAGTCAATCACCCGATCTGAACCCAATTGAGCATGACTTTTATATGCTGAAGAGAAAACTGAAGGAGACTAGCCCCCAAAACAAGCATAAGCTAAAGATGGCTGCAATACAGGCCTGGCAGAGCATCACCAGAGAAGCCACCCAGCAACTGGTGATGTCCATGAATCACAGACTTCAAAGGATATGCAACAAAATACTAAACATGACTACTTTCATTTACATGACATTGCAGTCCCAAACATTATAGTGCCCTGAAATGGGGGGACTTTGTATAAACACTGCTGTCATTTCTACATGGTGAAACCAAAATGTATAAAAATGGCCTTTATTAAAACCTGACAGTGTGCACTTTAACAACATGTGATTTTTTTTCTATTACAAATCTCAAATTGTGGAGTACAGAGGCAAATAAATAAATGATGGGTCTTTGTCCCAAACATTATGGAGGGCACTGTGGGTAATTACAAGTAGAAAGGTCTTACGGGTATTAAAAGCTCAAGGAATGTCATTTTTGATACATTGATGATCTTAAATGCATTGCCCAAAAGAACGATAGAAGTAAATTAATTCAAAATTTTCAAAGGAGAATGAGACATTTTCTAATTCTAATTTAGCAATGACGCAAGAAAGTAAGTTTAATTAGGTAATTATTTTTAGGAACTGTCACAGTCATAATGAATTGAAGGCCTCTTTTGTAATGTGTGCAGGATTTTTTAAAATCATCTGTTCCTTTATTAATTATCATTACAAGATCAGTGAAAGAGACACATCTTTAAGCCCTATTACTGCTCTTCCATCTTTTGGAGAAATGGCTTAGGTCCCTCACGAATACCACATCGTGTAGGTGAGGAATTGATTGTGGGGAGAATATTTGATCACTTTAAAGGAAAATTAAATTTAAAGGAGTGGAATAGAAAATTCACTCATCTATGAAAAGAGAAACAATTGTTAACATTTCAAGTCACAAGAGCCATTGTTAAAATGGAAAAAGTGGGAAAACATTAGTTTTAACATGCAGATTGCAGAGAGGAGGGATGGGTAGGATTAAGGGAATATCTCTGAGAGGATGAGGCCATGGCTTGTGTGGTGACAAGATGTTGATGAATTGATTGATTGGTTAGTGAGGGAAAGTACAAACAGATGGATCTAAAAGAAGTGCAATGCAGAGCTCTAGGGATGCCCAGTGGATTAGGCAGAACTGATGGAGAGAAAGATACTGAATCATATTATATATGGATGATCTACAGTGGAACTAATCAGCTCTGTTACAAACAGAGGAAGTAAGTTACCTGAAATAAAAGCTGGAAACATTAAGAAAGTCAAAGAAGAAGAAACAGAGTTACGGTTTCAGGTTAAAGACCCTTCAGTTCTGACAATCGTTATTCGACGTGAAGCATAAAAGGCCTGTCTCACGGGTCTGCGGTCATTGGCGGCGAAACGGGAAGAATCTGCCGCCATAGACCGCGCACTCGTGAGAACGCACAATTCCGGGGCCGTGCGGCGGTGTTCCCAACACCGCACGGTGCTAAAATAAAACCTACACTGTTGAAAAATATTTTCCTACCGCACAGCCTCCACCAGTGATGCACGAGTGCGGCACGGCCGCCCGCACGGCCGCCGCCAGTGTGGCTCGAGCGCCGTGCGTCAAACTTGCACTGCCACAGCCTCCGTCAGTGAGGCACGTGTGCGGCACGGCCGCAGGCACAGCCACCGCTACAGCGCCGCGATCAGGGCGGCCGCCGCTAGTGAGTCACGTGCGGCGGGCCGACGTCATCGCAGTCGGCCCGCCCTTTTTTTTACTTACTGCAAGCACGTGGGACCAGCCGTATTTGAATCACTCGGCCCCCGCGCAGCATCCGTGCGGCGCTCCCGTGGATAGGCTCGGCGCTCTCGCCGTTGCCGTGCGGTCCACTCTACAGGCGAAGCCGCGCTTCACCGCCGATGACCGCAAACACGTAAGACAGAGTTACTCTATTTCTCTGTCCCCAAGTGGTGTCTGATCTGCTGAGCTTTTGCAGCATTTGATATTTTCATTTCTGATGTTAAGTCTCTGCAGCTGTGAGTTGCCTGAATTTGTTAAATTCAGTATTGACTTTGGAAGGCTGCAATGTACCCAGATGATGGGCTGTTCTTCCACAAGCTCATGTTGAAAGATATTTGTGTACTTTAGCATGTTCCCTTTTCAGTCATGTGCTTCGTGATTGAAACCTCTTCTAGTAAATATTTTGATGCATGGTAAGAAGAAATTACTCTTTTGTGTCCTACCAGGGGCTGAGACATCTTTATACACCAGTTTAACAAAACCAACAATTATGAGCTAGCAGGAATTAGGCTTTTTTTGACTAATTTCGCACTTAAACTGTGGAATATAATTCTTTTGAATTCTGCTTCCTTCAAGAACAAGTATGTTCTTTATCAGCAAATGATACATTAACCAATTCCCTGTAGGAGTCAATGGATACTAATCAGAACCAAGGCAAAAGTTTTCTTCCCTCAGCTTTTGGGGCAGTTTGTCGTTACTTCATCACTCAAGCTGAGAATTCTCTGGGTCTTTCTGATCTTCTTGACTCGGTTACATAAACCAATCTGCTTGTCACTAAATCTTATATTTGTATGTTAATATATTGAAATTTAACAGATAAACACAGATTAAATGCCATCAGACATTATTGTTTGTAGATCTTTAAAATTTGGGAGATATCTCTCCACAGTCACTTACAAAACGGTGACTAATTGTGATGTTGTTGGGAAATTTAAAAAACCCGCAGGATAAATGACATTGTCTTCACTTTCATTCCCTTGAGAGGCCTGTCACACAGTCCATCAGCACTGGATTGCACATAGGTCGTGATCATCCTACTGGTTTTTGATAATTCTATTTCTGAATTGAATTACTTGTGCAGCGAACAACACAGGCTGCTTTCAACAAACTTGTCGTGGATAGAGAGCACATATGATTGACTGGGAAATCACATTAACGTGCAATGAGCAGGAGGTGGAGCTTTGAGCATTTATACATTACTAAAAGGTGCTGTGGACTTGAACTCATTTGCTGAACAGCTGAATTTGAAGGATGGACTTCAGTGAATTAAGGAACAATATTGCAGATGATTATGCTAACCTGTCATTGCTGGTGGCTGTAACAGTTTGTGAATGCTGCCTGTGAAACTGGTTTGGAACAAGTAGGTTTTTCTCTCTTTTTTATCTGCATTCACTGTTTTATCTGCTATGTTTAAATAACATTCCATTGATCTTGGGTCATAACTGACCCCCAAAGTTGCCGTACTTTAATATAGATAGGGACCAAAGGCAATTATCATGACTGACTTACATTATGGAGATTACATTTGTGTACTCAGGGAGAATTGCAACAAAAAAAAACTGGATTTTGTCTGCATGTTGACAGCAATGTGTTTAGATAAGGGAATTATATGATAATTGCAAAGAACTGAGCACAAATATCAATTTTAATTTGAAGCTGCAATGCACCTTTGCAGAGAAAGCTAATTGTTATTGAGCTGACATTGTTTTAAACTTGATTTAATTGTATACATTCCACTTTGCCACTTGAGTGCTTCTCAGTCTTTCAAAGCAAATTCTGCATGATCCAGCTATTTTGTTATCGACACAGAACACGCTAAAGTTGTTTGTCTTCTTGTTGAATAACCAGGGGATAAATGTTACTTGTGCTAGGGGACGTGTTCCCAAAAATGATCATTTAACAAAAAGTCATGGGCTGCCAAATAGAAGTGGTAAGATTAAAGCAGGTAGAAGTGAAGGCTTACACTTGTATGCAGTGTTGAGCAAGTAATTGATGGTGATTTGGATACCTGGATCTTCATGCTCTATCAAAGCGTATTAATGGTGTTATTAAATGTTTATATACAGTAATGCATCAATCAATTTATTCTCTTGCCCTAATTATACGATTTAAAGGGTGTGGACTGAAATTCATTTATTTTTAAAGATTGGCAGTCCATGTAATTTTTCTCTGCTGACTTCAAAACGAGTGAAAATTTACACCTTCTATAGAGATTATTCGTCATGCAAAATGTTCTGATTCTTCATGAAATCATTCCTCCGCACTGCAAAATCTCACTCTTTACCTAAATGAACAGATGCAGTTTTTGCTGAAAGATGTTAACTGTACAAAATCGTTTTTGAAAGTACGGGTCACTGGAATATTTTCTTCAGTATCAGTAGCATAGATACTGTACAGATGTTAAATTGTTAATGTTAAATTGCTATGTTTTTAATAGAGTGTTGATACTAATCTAACAGCAGTTTCCAACACTGGACATAAATACTAAACCTTAAAATAGAACTGAGAAAATGCTTTCAAGAGTGCATTACCCAATCAATGCCTGATTTTCTTTTACATAATGTCAATCAATAATGGGGCTGTCCCACTGTACGAGCTAATTCAAGAGTTCTCCCGAGTTTCCCCTATATCGAACTCGGAGAATTACGGTAATAGCCGCTTGTAGGTACTCGGGGCTCTCGTGGACATTTTTCAACATGTTGAAACATGTTGAAACATGTTGAAAAATCTTCACGAGTCTTCCCGAGCTGATCGCGTTTCCCGAGTACCTGCCGTTAGCGTTACGAGCCGCTAAGAGACGTCCCGAGCTCCGACGTACCCGCTACGTACATTCTACGTGCTTACCACGAGTTTTTTTTAAAACTCGGGAGAGCTCTTGAATTAGCTCGTACAGTGGGACAGGCCCTTAATTTGCTTACTTTCAGAGGTTAGACACCATAAAACTTGGGATTTTTCATTTAAGTATCCATTGTTTCAGGACAATGACAAAACTTGAAATGTCAGCAGCTAACTGAATTAGGAAACTATTAATTGTGATTAGAAAGTGTATCACATGTTAGAGAATAGAGGAGTCCCATAAAGTTAAATTACACTGATTGCTTTGATGGTGAGTTGAGATCAGTCTGTCATTTGAATGCTGCCCTTTTTTTTTTAACGTACTTGAGCCTCTCTACATTAGCTGTGAAAGCAGGAAAGCAGATTGTGTGGAGAAGGGTCTGAAAATAGTAAAAGTGGATTTTTTCATAGACCAACCAAGAATAAATGGCATTTTCAAGGTTTCAAGGTCAGTTTATTATCACATGTACCAATTAAGGTACAGTGGAATTTGAGTTATCATACAGCCATACTAAGTGAAAAGCAACAAGACACACAACCACATAAACGTTAACATAAACATCCATCACAGTGGATTCCACATTCCTCACTGTGATGGAAGGCAATAAAGTTCAATCTTCTTCCTCTTGTTCTCCCGCGGTCGGGGCAGTCAAACCATCCACAGTCGGGGCCATCAAAGCCCCCGCAGCCAACGATTCAGGCCCCCGTCGGGGTGATTCAAACTCCCGGTGGTTGAAACTGTCTCCGCGGCATGGAGCTCCCGAGTCGGCCTCTTCTTACCAGAAACCACGGGCTTCACGATGGTAAAGTCCACAGGCCCCGCGGTTGGAACTTCGATCCCCAGCAAAGGGATCGCAACCTCCACGATGTTAAAGTCCCGCAGACTCCTGCGGCTTGGAGCGCTGGGTCGGTCTCCAGGAAAGGCCGCCAACTCCACGATGTTAGGCTGCAGTGGGGTCGGAGATACGATACGGAAAAAAATCGCATCTCCGTCGAGGTAAGAGATTGAAAGAAAGTTTCCCCAACCCACCACCCTCCCACATAAAACAAACCAAGGAACACTCAAACATGCTTTTTAACACATACTAAAAGTATCAAAAAGAAGAAAGGACAGACAGACTGTTGGCGAGGAGCCACTGCTGGTGGCGCCACCCAGTCGATTCAAGTTGGAATGCTGAATCCAACAGATATTTATGCCCAAGGTGTACATATCTGGATAGTTCACAAGTTATATGAGTAGAATTAGGTCATTCGGCCCATCGAGTCCACTCCGCCATTCAATCATGGCTGATCTCTGCCTCCTAATCCCATTTTCCTGCCTTCCGCCCATAACCCTTGACACCCATTCTAATCAAGAATTTGTTTATCTCTGACTTAAAAATATCCACTGACTTGGCCTCCACAGCCCTCTGTGGCAATGAGTTCCACAGATTAACAACTGCTGACTAAAGAAGTTCCTCCTCGCCTCCTTTCTAAAAGAGTGCCCTTTAATTCTGAGGTTATGACCTCTGGTCCTAGATTGTCCCACCAACAGAAACATCCTTTACACATCCACTCTATCTATGGCTTTCATTATTCTGTAAATTTCAATGAGGTTCCTTCTCAACCTTCTAAACTCCAGCAAGTTGAGGCCCTTTGCTGTCAAATGCTCATCATATGCTACCCCGCACATTCCTGGAATCATTCATGTAAACCTCCTCTGGACCCTCTCCAGAGCCAGCACATCCTTGCTCAAATATGGGGCCCAAATTTGTTCACAGTACTCCTAATGTGGCCTGACCAGCACCTTATCGCATCCATGAAAAGACATCTGTGGGGCAAGATAGACTTTATTTTGTTTATCTATTGACTTAATTTTAAAGACACACCATTGAAATAGGTCCTTCAGCCCACTGAGTCCACTTTCGCAGCCACTCCCGACACATTAGGGGCAATTTACAGAGGCCAATTAACTTACCAACCCACACGTCTTTGATAAATGGGTAGAAACCGGACAACACGGATTAAAACCCACGTGGTCAGGGAGAACATGCAAACTCCACAGCCTCTTCTCTGCTTGATATTTGAAGCCAGTGACAACTGCACCATTCCATGTGCTCAGGCAAGAAGCGTAACCTCTCCATTATAATCAAAACTATTGCAAGGTCAGGAATTGCATTAAAAGAATAAAGGCAGTATAAATGAGTTCTGTAGACATGACCAATGACATAGCTGTGATATCTCTGGAAAAAGGATCATTGCCTGATTTGACTTCAGATTCAAACAATGCAATAAAAGGCAGAGCTATACGATTGGGTCTGAAACCAACTATGAAACCTCCTTCTGCTAACAAGAAATTTAAATTAAAGCATAATTTAAATAATAAATAAAAGCGGCATGGTGGTGCAGCATATTGCTGCCACACAGCGCCAGAGACCCAGGTTTGACATTCCTTGGAAGTGAAGTTAGATGCAGCTTATTATTATTTGTTAGTGTTCTGTGATAGTTATGTGGTTTGTTGAGGCAAATTACAGATTTCCAGTTCCATTGTTTCTTAAAGAATGGCGATGACTCAATCTTCACTAAATAATGTGAATACTAGCAAATACTCTGAGAAACTGAAAACAAGTTTGATGCCAGAAGCAAATGACTTCTTATCCAAAATGAAACTCGCTATATCCTCATTGAGAGAGAAAAGACTTGCTTTTAAACCCACCAGGATAGATTATAGTCAATTTGGATTTAAGTGATATTTTGATGATCTTTCCCCAGATCTTCACATGTTTGTTTTCCTGCCAAAAATAAATTTTAAGGATATATTAAAAAGAAAAAGCATCTGTAATTGTAAGGATTTTAAAATGTTAGTCCCCTTTATTTGAGAGCTGATTACTGGTGACGGGGGTCTAATCGGACAAAAACAACTCTTCACCACCACCATCTACTGCAAAGCCAATTTTGGATCCAATTGGCCAGCTCCTCCTGGATCCACCTGATCAAACCTCGGATCTTCCTTGCAGGACCTTGTCAAAGGCGCTACATTGTCGAAAAGACATGGACGGGTACATGGATATGAAAGAAGGCCGTAGAGGCCAAGTGAATGGATATTTTTAAGGCAAAAATAGATAGATTCTTCATTAGAATGGGTGTCAGGGGTTATGGGGAGAAGGCAGGAGAATGGGGTTAGGAGGGAGAGATAGATCATCTATGATTAAATGGCGGAATAGACTTGATGGGCTGAATAGCCTAATTCTACTTATGAACTTATGAAAGGTTTAGAGGGACATAGGCCAAACGCAGGCAAATGGGCTAGCTTAGGTAGTAACCTTGCTCCTCATGAATGAGTTGAGCTGAAGGGCTTGTTTTCTTGCTGTATTACTGTGATTAAACATCTGTAATTAAACATTAAGCAAGGAAACATGAAGTAACTATTATAGAAACTGTTGGCTTTTTCCCCCCTTTCCTGTTATCACACCAGGTGTCTTTTTTGGCCAAGCATGTAAGTTTGGAGGCTAGTGCCAGACCACCACCAGTTAGCTGTGTATAACCAACTGCTCAGTGATGGAAACTCCAGCAGAGCTGATAAGTACTTGTTTGCTTGATCTGCATTGAGCATCTTTCCAGAGCAGCCTTTCTTGAAATCGGATGTGGTCGACGTGGATTTTGTTTCACATGTCTTTTAACATGGTATTTGGTGTTTTGCTCCTTACAATAAAAGGTTTCATCATAAATATGAAGAAGTAGTAAAACAAACAAAACATTCCACTGGAGATGCAAGGAACTGCAGATGCTGTAATCTTGAGCAAAACACACAGTGCTAGAGAAACTGACTGGATCAGGCAGTATCTGGGGAGGGAATGGATAGATGGCCTTTCAGTTCGGGACCCTTCTACAGGCTGATAGGAATAGGAGGTTGGGATCTGGAAAAGAGAGGCAGGGACAGAACAAAGCCTGGCAATCGATAAAACAGCCTGGTGGGGTAGATCATTTACTTTTGAAATGAAATGTTGTCCATAGCTGTCTCTTGCTTTCACCAGTGAAAATCTGTTATTGTCGAGTTATTTGAGAATTAAGCGGTGGCTAAAGTTGTGCGTTTCATATTAAAACTGAGAAATCTTTCGTTCAGTAAAGAAAACATAAAGGGCTTTAATTTAAAACAATTACTGAAAAACAGTATCTCTTGCAATGCAGCACTCAGTCAATGCAATACTGGAAGTGTCAGCCTCACATCTCTGGATTTGAACTCACAACCTCCGGATTTATAGGCTATTAGTGGAAATCTGTGAATGGCATTCTCTCTCATATCTGTTGGATAAACTCATTGAGTCGGGCAGCATCTGTGGAGTTTTAGGTTGAGACGTCCACGTCGCCTCCTGATGTGGAGTTTCGATCAGATACTTAAATGTTGCCCACAGCTGGCTCTTGCAAACACCAGTGAAAATCTGTTGTAGTAGAGTTATTTGATGGTTAAATGTTGACTAACGGGCCTGTCCCACTTGGAGTCATTTACGCGACATCATTTACGCTTCTCGACGCGCGAGTCATGACACGCACGTGATGCGCGCATGGTGCGTGGTGACGTAGGCAGTGACGCGCGGTTGTCCCAGGATTTTGGGATTCACAAAATCTTTGCGCGCCACCTGCGTGAAGCGCAAATGACGCCCAAGTGGGAAAGGCCCTTAAGGCCATGCTCATCATATTAAAGCTGGAAAATCTTTTATTCATTAAGGAAAACCTAATGGACAAAAGATAAACATTAGAGAGACACTAAAAGCTGGAGTAACTCAGCGGGACCGGCAGCATCTCTGGAGAGAAGGAAGAGGTAATGATCGGGTCGAGACCCTTCTTCAGACTGCAGACTGTAGTCTGAAGAAGTGTCTCGACTCGAAACGGCACCCATTCCTTCTCTGCAGAGATGCTGCCTGTCCTGCTGAGTTACTCCAGCTTTTTGTGTCTATCTTCGATTTAAACCAGCATCTGCAGTTCCTTCCTTGAAAAGAGACAAACATTAACCGTTCCATTCCCTCCACAGATGCTGCCTGACTCTGGGTTCTTCCAGCAGCAGGATTTTTGCAATAGAGAGATGGATGGATGTCAAATGGGAGTAAACAAAACTTGAAAATAATTAGTAACAACAAGAGAAAACATATTTTCAAAGCTGGGACTATTCAGTTTGATGGCTGGGTACAGTGCACTTTATTGCACAATAAAGCGTTTAATGAAAAGGCCAAATATAGAAATGGTCTAAATCAATTGAAAAGTACCTATATGCGAAGAATCCATTGTTTCAGTTTGTTCAATGGGTGAGAATGCAGGGTCCATTGTGCAGTATATAATAGGAACTAGACTAAGTGGGACCCGTTGGCTCCCAGGTTCACACGGGAGGGCTTGTCCCCCAACGCAATATTCCACCTCTCCACCAATTACAATATTGGTGGCCAGTGGGGGTTCTGGAGCGCTAGCATGGGTGTTGTGGGTCAAGTCAAGCCAAGTGCAGGGCCAACAATCCATTTCAAGTCGTCAATCCATTTCAAGTCAAGTCCAGCACAGGGCAGGCGGGGCCAGCCAACAATACAATCCATTTGCTTTCATTTCAAGTGAGGTCAAGCAAAGCAAAGGCAAAGCAAAAGCACAGGGCAGGCGGGGCCAGCCAACAATACAATCCATTTGCTTTCATTTCAGATGAGCTCAAGCAAAGCAAACGAAAAACAAAAGCACAGGGCAGGCCAAACAACTCATTTCATTTCATTAAGGGCTAACAAATCATTTATTGCAAGCACATTAAGGCTTAACACATCATCATTCATTGCAAGCACATTGCTGGCTAACAAATCATTTATTGCAAGCACATTAAGGGTTAACAAATCATCATTCATTGCAAGGCACATTGCTGGCTAACAAATCATTTAATGCAAGCAAATAAAGGGTTAACCACATAAAGCACATAACCACATAAAGCACATCACCACATAAAGCACATCACCACATAAAGCACAGTCTCACAGTTCAGTAAACTCACAGCAGAATCATAGTTGTGGCCTCTCCCTCGCGATCTTCCAGACTAACTGACTCACGTCCAGGCATCCGGAATTTTATAGCCCTGCCCCCCCCCACCCCCCGGAAGGGACATTACCTTCATCATGGTGATTGACAGGTGAGAGGACCAATCAGCTGATCTCAAGATTTTTAAAACATTCATAACTTTTTTATTTTCCGTCGATCGGAAAAATTGTCCGGGCTGCCTGTGAGTAAGATGGACTGTGAGTAAGATGGCCAAAAACCATAGCGATATATGGTAGTGTTTTTTCTAAAATCAATATACAGCCCAGACAGGAAGTGGTCAAGATGAGACTTTTAGTTAAAGAGATGTATTTCATGTGCTGTGACAATATGCCCCTTAAATACCTGGACCTCGTGCATCTTTCCTTGTGGTATTTGACTGGATTTCATTAAATTCCATTGAACGTTTCAACCACTTCTGACATTACATATCAGAATCAATCGTAACATTGCTGGTGCTGACTGTAACTTCCACAGAACTACTTTGCACTGTACCTCATTGCCCAGTGACTTTCAATATGTTGCATTGAATCATCTTCCAATCAGTCTTAGCTATCCCTTCCATGAATCCAATTCACAATGTAAAATACTCTTCAGCGCTGGACAACTTTGGTATCTCCATCATCACCACACCCCCCCCCTGCCACCGCCGAACTCCCTCATAAATGAAGGGGAGAACAGGATTAGGCTGAGAACCAGCAAAGACTCGAAGGGCCAATTAGCCTCCTATGTCATGAAGAATTATGAGGATATCCTGCCATTTTCAACTCTGTAGGCTCACACATGAAGATGGCCACTTGTCTAAGGGCTAAACATAACCAGAAAGAATGTATGCCAGTTAATGAAAATCAGAACAAAAAATGCAGCTACAGGAAATCAGATATAAAACCCAAAATGCCGATAATACTCAACAGCATCTGTGGGCCGAGAAACAGTTGACTTTTCAAGTTGTAGACCCTTGATAAGAACTGTGAAGAAGGTGCAAATGTTGGTTTTAAGTTGCAGAGAGGCTGGGGAGGGATGAATCGGACAAAGTGAATATCTCTGATCATGGTGGCCTCGGATTGGCATGGGGACCAGCTGTATACAAGCATCTCGTTGATGGGTTAATAGTGACAGTTAAAGAGAGTGAGCCTGAACAAAGCAACATAACGACTATAAGATGAGGGTGGGTAGAGAGCGAGCAAAGCAATGTCAATGTTGCTGATTTCTGTTGGAGGACATGCTCTGTACCTCCTGCAGCTCTGCATGCTCCAACTGTTACATATCATGAGTGTTGCCACTCTCCGTCTGCCCTCACTTCATGGCTTTTACTTTGCTTCGTTCAGATTCACTCTCTTTAACTGCTCCCATTAACCCATCAAACCACAAAGTGCTAGAGGAACTCAGCTGATCAGGCAGCATCTGGGAGAATGGACAGGGACCCTTCTTCGGACTAATTCCAGCATCTGCAGTTCATTCGTGTCCCCAATTAACCTATCGGTCAGATAACAACATTTACAGCTTATTTACAACAACTTATCAGAGATATTCACTTTGCCATATCTGTCCTTCCCCCAGTCTGGCTGCAACTTCAAACTAACTTGATTTCTCACTTTCCGGGTTCTGAGGAACAGCCTAGGACCTGCAATGGTAGCTCTGCTGCTCATTCCACAATTGCTGCAAGAATACATGCTTTTCCATCAGGAGCAGAGAATTAATTCCTGACTTTGATATGTAAAATGGTAAATGAGTCACCCTGTCATTTATTGAGGGCTGTTATCCGAGAAATACAAATTTGCTGAGTTGGACCCTGAAGAAAAATAAAAAACAAAGCCTGTATTTAGAAGGCTCCAAAGCTTTTAGGTTAGCTGGCCTTTACATTGTACATGCGCCAATGAGCACACATAGAGCCACACAGTGCTTGATGTTGGTTCTTTTGCTGTTTACGTGTCAGATCTGTGAGCTGACTGCCAGCACGATTCCATGACTCCGATTTCTCTACATCCGTGCAATGATTGGAACAGAGCCGGCAATGGCCTAACTCACCCATCAGTTCTTTATTGCTAGAATTCTTAGAGTTGTCAGGATACATTTTTCGTGCTTTCCCCAACGACTCGCATAGAATAAGCATTTGAACTTGCAAAATTCCCAAATAGCAGTCACGGTGCCCTATCAAGCAGTTGTATTGATTTATGAAAATATATCTTTTGACATATGACATTCCGTCAATCAGACAGGGTCGGTTAAGTCTTTTGGATTAAAAAAAATACTCCCCTACTCGGCCATATTTGATCCTTATAAGAATACCAATATGAATGATGTCTCTGATATTGGCAAAAATGAAATAAACAAATTTACTGGTGTTTTTTACCTCTATATCAGTATATTTACTGATATTGTATCAGAGGTAAAATACACCATCAGTGTATATGACCATTTTGCCAAATTCATTCCTTGCACTTGGACTTGAGCCACCACTAACTCGGACAACCTGCTCACTGGCCTTTGCCAGTAAAACTGTGTTGATCTGACAACTTGGAAATTATGTGTTTCTCAATTTCCTCACGCTGGGACAAAAATCCTTGTTTCCTTGTGTGTTCTGTCACCTGATAATAGAGTAGATGCATGGGAACACCATCACTGAAGCATCTCATTCTGAATTGGATATAATCCCAACATGGACATTTTGTGTATCGATGAGGTAAGAATCTGTGAATGCATATTGAAGAGGGAACAGCTTCACCATACAGATTGCAGCAGACAATGGTCCATTAACATCTTCTCAACATGTGTAATAAATATAGATTTTAGCTGCAATGGGAACAACCCTAACCCCAAAATCAGGAAACCAAACGATACCAGGATTAAAAAGAGTGAGGTGAAGTGCAGCTTGTCACACATATTGTTGGAGTCAAAATAAGACAATTTCTCTCTCTGTTGTCTCAATCCATACTGTTTATTTTCATACTGTTTATTGCTGCTCCAATGTTCAAGTGAAAACAATTGTGTAAAAAGCTCTTTATAGACATTACTACTGTGGCAACACATTACTATTGTGGGCAAGCTGTAAGGTTTGGAACTGTAATGCACATTAAGCTCTAACAAATTTATGCCATGTCTTGGTTTTGTTGATGGTGGTGTTGCAGGAGGGTTGGGGGAATGAGGAGGTGAAGGCAGATGCAGAGGCTGGAAATCTGAAATGAAAGCAACATTTTGCAAACACTTGTTTAAGAAGGTACTGCAGATGCTGGAAAATCAAAGGTAGACAAAAATGCTGGAGAAACTCAGCGGGTGAGGCAGCATCTATGGAGCGAAGGAAATAGGCGACGTTTCGGGTCGTGTCCCTTCTTCAGAAACGTCGCCTATTTCCTTCGCTCCATAGATGCTGCCTCACCCGCTGAGTTTCTCCAGCATTTTTGTCTACCTTTTGCACTTAGTCGGTCTGGCAGCATCTGTAGAAAGATTTAATCTTTAAATCAACAATTAAATCAACATTTAATGTTTAAGACTTTTTCGTCAGAAAGGGGAAAAACAAGTTAATTCTGAGTTGCAGAGAAGGCTGAGGATGCATGGGCGGAAGAAGGGTCCCAGTCCGATCTTTGTTTGAAGAAGAGTCCTGACCCAAAGTCTGAAGAAAGGTCCAGACCTGAAACGTCACCCATCCTTTTTCTCAAGAGATGCTGCCTGACACACAAAGTTACTCCAGCACTGTCTTTTTTTGTTGTAGAAGACATTTTGGGTAGTCGGAGACAGAGAATATACAGGAGCACAAAATACAAGGAAGAGCAGAACTTCAGGACATGCCCAGTGGATGAGACTATGCTAACGAAGAGAGAATAACAGAACAGAAATGGCCATCGCGGATACAAACAGAGAAAGCAAGTTACAATGCACCTGTGTATATTGTAGAGTGCTTTCCTTGAAACCATTGTATCGTGATTTTCCCTGAACCCTTGACAAAAATTGACAAATTTGTTTCTTTTGCCCTTTTTCCTCACAGATATTCCACCAGAGTTAATTTTTATTCTGCATTTCAAATTTTTTGGTAGAAATTTGTATAAAGGTGAATTTCTATTACCCAAACTGCTGTATTGGGGAGGGGGGGGGGGGGGCTTGATGCTTTAGACACTGTGCTTGATACTATAGAATTGAACAGAGTCCAGATGTCAGCAACATGCCCTGATGGAAGATGGAGTGCTGCGCTCCAGCCTTTGCATTGAACCTTGTTAAATATTATGCACCTATAATAAATAGGTGACAAAAACTGTACCGAGCCTATTTACAATGCTTACCCCCCAAAACCCCCAAATTATACAGTTCCAATGATATGCTACATTTATTGATGTATTGATGATAATGTAGATAGGATCTGGATGTTGAATTGGATGTTGAATTGTATTGGCTAGTTTTGCAAGTGGCTTTCGTCTAATGTTTGGAGGGTGCTGATATTAATGACCACTCAATCGGAAAATTTACAAATCCAAAGAATCCTGCTCAACTTCCAATAACTAGCCATTCAACAGTGCTACTTGTGGGATGTATGCCAATTGCTTGTGTCAAGTTTCAAAATCTGTCTGTAAAGTACTCTGCTATGTCCTGAAGGCATGGGGCCCTTCTTCATAGAAGCAAGATTAATCTTTCCTTTCCCCTCTCTTTATTTGAAGTAGGCTGATGTAAAATATATCAACAGCAAGGTGCAGCTGGTAGTGTTGCTGTCTCACAGTGTCAGAGACGTGGGTTTGAACCTGATCTTCAGTGCTATCTGTGAAGTTTGTACGCTCTCCCTGTGATCTCGTTTGATTCCTCTTTCTGGTCTGTTTTCCTCCCACATCCCAAAAATATCCTCTGTAAATTTCTCTGAGTGTGTAGGAAGTGGGTGGGAAAGTGGGATAACAGAACTAGTCTGAACGGATTATCTATGGTCGGCATGGACTTGGTTGGCCAAACGGCCTGTTTCCATGCTGTATCTCTAAACTAAACAAAACATACATTGCATAGGCCCACCCAGCAGAATACTGGGCAGTTCCATCTGAGACCCATCACTGAATTCCCTTATTAGATTGAGAAGATTGGGCGAATAAGGAAAAGCAAAGTTGGCATGAGTGATCATTGTGGAAAGATGCTGGGGGGAACTTTACTGTTGATTCATAGAGACTTTACTGTTGATTCATAGAGACTTTACTGTTGATTCATAGAGAATTAAAATCCAAAATTTGACCAGGTTGACTGTTGCAGAACACCTTTGACTGCCGTTGAGATTTTGGAGGAACTCATTTGCTATCATTGATTGGCAAGATAGTTAGTTGATAGTCTCAAGGACAATAAGTTCCGATGGGAAAACAAGTTGACATTGTCATTTATACTCATTGAGCAGCATTGTCCAATTTTGATGCATTAGTCAAATGTTGATTACGCACTGACTTGATTAACTTGTGTTGAAATAAGGTAATTGCTTCCAATGAATAAGCATAACATTAATAAACCTGATTTAACTCGGTTTTACCTTCTTGTGCTTTAGGAGCACGGCCAAGAATAGCGGCCCGGTACAGCATGGAGAACATGAGCGTCGTCAAGTTTTCACCAGATAAGGTGAGGTGATTTATTTTCATTGAGAATCATAAAAGCATGTTTAGGGGAAAAAAATCAACCTCTAATTTGATTTATTTGTTTTAAGAAAGGATACAAGAATGAGAGCACGAATAGACTTTAAATTGGTATAAGAGGGAGTGTGACCAACATGGTAGCAAGTGCATAAGATTTAAGCATATTTTTCATGAATGAGGAAGGAAAATCTTGCCACAAAATGAGCATTCAATGGAGAAGAACAAAATGAAGCTGCGGAGTTTTCCCATGCATAGCATTGTAATTTATGAAAATGGTGCAGGTGCTGTGATTTGAAATATGTTGGGAATTGCAATTGTGAAATAACTGGAATAGTTTACCACTGCATTTCAAAGCAAACCATTCCAATAGAACCAAACAGGATAGCATTGGCACCACACACAGGCCTTTGCTTGCAATGCCAATAAAATATCCTGGAGATATATCAACGGTTAATTACTGACCTGGTGAGTCCTGTTTACACATTATGAAATTTCTGAACTGCAGTATTTGTTTTTAAGAGGATCAAATGCCAAAACCAATGTGTTGATGTCTAGTTCCACTTGTTCCATCCTTGCAATCCAGGCGGAAAAGTCAAACAATGCTAATAGAATGGGGAATTTTACATGAGTCAGACCAAAATCATTTCTGTTTGGCTTTCCACAAGCCTTCACACAGGATTCAGTTCTCTGGATCAGCTACCCAACCATATGTGCTTAAAACTGACCATGAATCCCTGGTCAGAGTTGTGAGATTTCATTGTCTTGTCAAGGCTGTTTAGGATATATTTAGCTGGGAATGAAATATCACCTGACATGCAATGTCTGACACATCTTTGAGGTGCAATTTACGATTACTTTCCAATTGAAAATCTTAACCCTGCCATTATCTATCTCTATATGACATAATTTTCTATTGATCTGATTTACAATTTTTAAGGACCAAAATGGAGAACTAACTGGAGAGTACCATTCCAACGATCTTGAAGGCACAGTTAAAACACCCCAGATTGGTAAACTAAGGAATAGAAAGTTTAACGACAGTCAATCAAGCACAGAAAGTAAACAGCAAGGAGCCAGTACATTGTTGCCTTTGGTGGATGCCAGTGACGTCAGACTTCAAGTGGCCCCAATGGTAAGTGTCCTGAACTTGTATTTATCACATCAACATTTGACATTGTGATTATGTGTGATTGTGTATGGGTGCCTCGTGTGGTAGCAGTTGTGTCAGATGTGAATAGTATGTAGTGTTATCACTGCTGCTTTGCTGAACATCCATTAAACCTGCACATGTTACACACATAGAAGCTTTATCAAAGGCCTGGGGCGCTTTCAGGTCCTGATTTCATTTGCAATCTACTTGACGCTATAGTTCAATTTGATAATACAGAGTACATGGACAGGCAGTTGTAATGGGCAGGCAAAGTTTAATGCAGAGAAAAGTAAAGTGATGCATTTTGGTCAGAAAAATGGGAAGACGCGAGAGCATAAAGATGATTGTCCTAATTCCAGTGATGAGAAGGTTGCCCAGCCAAGAAAGGCTAGACGCTTTTAGTCTGTTTTGCTTGAGGTTGAGAAGAATGAGGAGTGACCTTATTCAAATATGTAAGATCCTAAGGGGATTTAATAGATGTTGTGATGTTTTCACCAGTGGAAGAGACACAAACAAGACAACAGAGCTATAAAATAAAGGCTGGTCATTTAAAGCTGAGCCGTGTAAACACGTCTTCTCTCGGAGGAAAATTACTCTCTGGAAATCTGTCTATGTGGGTAGTGGCCAGATCATTACATGTACTTAAAATGGAGATAGATACATATTTGAAAGATTAAGGAATTGGAGATTCTAGGGAACTGGCACACAAGTTAAGACCAGTATTGATCAGCCATGATCATATTGAATGTTGAGGCAGGCTTGAGCAGTCTGGCGGACCACTGCTCATATTTTCTTGTATTCCTCTGTTCTTCCATCCTTCCCTTCTAACCCACATTCAACCACAATCATTATCACCAACCCTTCAACTGTAGTCCATCTGCCCCTTGCTCTCCCACCAGCCTCCCCTCCCTCACTGCCCCTCTTCCCCTCTGTATTCATCCCCTGCTCCCCTCAACAAACAACTATCTTCACATGCCTTTCTCCTTCTACCCATATTCCTCCTTATCTGACTTCCAGTGTCCTCCTTTAATTCCCAGCCTCCATCTCCTCTCCATGATCGTCTCCACCGTTGCTCCCTACCATCCAACATTGCCCCCTGCCCTTTCTCCTGCCTCATATATAGTGGGCGGCGCGACTTGGTTGCAGCGGCCTCTGCAGTCCGTCTGTCTTTTTTGTTTTTTTTGTTTCGTTTGAGTTTTGTTTTTAGTGTTTTTTTTAACTGGGTATGTGTGGGGGGCGGGGGGTGGGGAGGGGGAAACTTTTAAAATCTTTTCCCTGCACGGGAGAACCGACCTTTCTCTGTCGGGTCTCCATTGTCGTTGGGGCCTAGCACCGTGGAGTGGCCTCCAACCGGAACGACCTGGGGCTCCAGTCGCGGAGCCTGCGGACTACTCACCATCGTGGAGCTGGCCGACTTCGGAGCGGGAGGAGCTGTGGTGGCGCGCGGCTGCGACCCGACCCCGGAGATTCGGAGGCTTCACCGCGGGACTGGTGGACGGTAACATCGGGAGCCCGCGGGTCCATGGTGGGAGCTTTTCGGAGCTCCCGCAACGGCAACTACTCCTGCCCGAGTTGCGGGGTTGAAGATGACCTGGAGCGGGGTCTGGCATCGCCCGGTGCGGCATTGGTGGCCGTGAGACTTGCTGGCGCTACCGGGGGCTACAACATCGAGACCCGGAGCGGGGTCTGGCATCGCTCGGCGCGACTTTGGTGGCCGCGGGATATGTTTACAGTCGCCCGCCGGGGGCTTTGACTCTGACATCGGGAGGAGAATGGAGTGCAGGGGAGAGATAAGACTTTGCCTTCCATCACAGTGAGGAGGAGACTCACTGTGATGGATGTTTGTGTAAATTGTGTTGTGTCTTTTTTGATTGTTTGTATGACTGCAGAAACGGAATTTCGTTTGAACTTAGGTTCAAACGACAACAAATAAATATCTAAAAATCATCCGTCCACTGACATGCTTATGCAGTAGACTGACCGATTACACTAGTTAGAATAATTTTATATTTTTAAATAACTGTAATTGTGACACCAGAAGAGGTAGTTGGATTTTTTCCAATTATCTCATCATTGCATTAATATGCAGTAAATCAGGTGGCCAAAGTCAACAGAGCAATACTGCTTTCATGAAAGTTTCTCGTAACTTTACAAACGAATGTAAAGGATAAATTTATTTTTTGTAAATGGTGGGATTTCTGTCTAGCTAAATGTAACACTCTTAAAAACCCATCTTAGTGGATAAGAGCAACATGATTGATGGAAGAACATGTTGAAAAGTGGACATTACCCTTATAGAAGCCAGCAGTGAAATTTAGAATAGGTATGACTCTGCTGCGTACATTGAATCTGCTGCCTGGAAGGTTGATGGAAGCAGATTTATAAGTAACTCTGGAAAGGAAATTAGTTTCCTACTTAAAGGAGAAAATTTTGCTGCTTTGGGGGAGAGCAGGAAACGTGGGACGATATTCAGATAGCTTTTTCAAAGAGCTGGCAAGGACGTGATGGACATTATGCCTTGATGCCTGTAATTGATAGATAAAATGAATAATTAACATTTTTAGTAAGAAACGTGAATTAGTAAGAAACGTGTGTTCCATTAGATGACTAACAGAACAGGACCTGTGTGATTTTAGTTTTTAAATAAAAGCACATACATCGCTACAACCATCTCATTCAGTTATGTCTGTCTACCTTTGAAACCCTTCTTTCTTCCTCCTCATCTTTCTCTCGTGACCATCACCTCTAAGGAGCTGAAATGTATCATCTAGCTATTCAGCAAATATTCAACATCTTGCCAAAATAAATGTTGAAGGCGAAGGCTGAGCACATTCTGAAACAGTAGCTGGCACAAGGCATTGGCCACATAAGGCAGTAACAAATATTTGTACTGTAGATCTGGAAGCTTCGGTACAAATTCAAAGCAACCTCACTGTCTTTGGGCCATAATAATTTAGTTAAATTCTCGGGTGACTAATTGTGGGAGTTCCCACTTTCATTTGACGATACAAGGAGAGGACGTCCACAGCTGTAGAAATAATCTTCTGATAAAATTAGACTACATTGAAAATGTTTTTATAAATGTGGGCTCAAAGGAACATTTGGAACATTCAAACAACTACTGAATCAGACCTGATGCTTCAAATGGCAGTCTGTTCAATTGCTTTCCAAACCTGAACACTTTTAGGTGAGTTTCACATCTATTCCTCATTTACAAAATATCTATTAACAAATATAATTCAACATTCAGTCCAGCAGAAGGAAAAATATTTTCAGGACTTTTCACTGAATTGCAGTTTGTGTAAAGTGACCAGAGAGAGTTCAGTACTAAAAGTCCATTGGAAGTTGTAAAAATGTTTGAGATTCCAGATTGAAAAGCTTGTGCCTTGGATTTGGGCTCTTTGTTGTTCATCGTTGAAGAACGTGATTTGTTGTGACAGGTTTATTTTCATCAACCAGCACTAAAATCATCATATCAGTTAACTACTTTGGTTAGATCTTTGGCCAGAGAAAATTTGACATGAATAAGTATTGATGCATGTAGGGGAAAATCCGTGTGAGGCATTAACACTAAATGGACTCCTTCCATTTTGCAAAATATGTGGTAGGTTTTCTTAGAATTTAAAAAAAGTTATTTTATCCAGTATTTAAAATAGTCAACCATCAAAAAGGGTTGATTTATAGTCAGCTAAAAGTAACCATTGATTTATTTTCTGCCAATGCCAAAAATTGCCAATTAAATGCAACACATGACAAAATACACCAGACAATGACTTTGCTGAAAAACTCTATTAATCACAATCTGTTCAAACAACTCAAACATTTACTATTTAGTTCAAACAATTACTCCGCTCTTTAGTTTCACCAAATCCACTACCTGTATTCAGATGTTACCCACTCTCGATAAACCTGGGTAGGATTTGATCTTGGTGAGGTTTTGTTCTCGGGACGATACTGACAAGTACCAATCAAGTGACCTTCCTTCACAGTGCTGTTTTGTTCTTGGTTTCTAGCCATGACCCAACACCAGATGGGAGACTTAACATCTCTCCCAGGCTGATACGTTAAGCATTTGACTGGCCACAATGAATTTTTATTTTTTTTATTTTAATTTTATTAGAAGTTAATACAATACAAAACAATACAGTGGCACCTAATTTTAGGTGCCAACTATGTCATAACGCAGTGCATTCTATGTACAACCTCTAGTTTTATGTTTTTGAAAAGGAGGTAAAAATTTTTTTAAAAGAAAGAAAAAATAAATAGAGAAAAGAAAGAGGAAAAATAAATAGTAGAAAATAGAAAAACGTGAAGTGTGTATATAAGAAAAGAAAAAATAGAAAGTAGAAATAGTAGAAAAAGACCCTTAAAAAAGAAATTTTCAAATCTTTGTTTGGAGATGTAAATCTATCCACGACCTGACCTGAAATCAGTAATCTTTACGGTACTGCTGCATCACATGATTCCAAAAAGTCGATGAAAGGTGACCAACTCCTTAAGAATTGGTCATATTTATCTATTAGGTGGAGTCTCATTTCTTCAAGATGTGCTATGTCCGTCATATTCCTAATCCACATTTTAATAGTTGGTATAGCTGTATTTTTCCAAAATGTAAGTATCAATTTCTTTCCAATTATTAACCCATAATTAAAGAATACTTTTTGGTCTTTGTTTAAATTGCTATCTTCTAATATTATTCCAAATATAATCCATTCCATATTAGGTTCTATTCTTGACTTGAAGAGCTTTGTAAATATATCAAATATATCGCTCCAAAATGTATTCAACTTTGTACATCTTACAAATGAATGTGTTATATTGGCATTTTGAAACAAACATTTATCGCATCTGGGAGAGACATTTGGGTAAAATTTATTCAACCTCGTTTTTGAATAATATAGTCTATGTAATAATTTAAATTGAATTAAATTATGTCTTGCATTAATGGAACAATTATGTGTATTCATCAGATACTTTTCCCATCTATCTTTCAGGATCTTTATCATTAGTTCATGTTCCCAATCGTCTCTTAGTGCCTCTGTAAGGGTAATTCTCTATTTAATATACTATTATAAAAATATGATATTAGTTTTTCTGAATCAGCCTTAATATTCATTGCTTCTTCTAAAGGGTCTAAAAATATAGTTTGAGATCTATGTATATATTTCTTCATAAAGTCACATATCTGTATATATTTAAAATATTGATTATCATTCAGTTTAAATTTTAATTTTAATTGTTGAAATGATAACAATTTGCCCAGTTCATACATATCTCCTACTTTCCCAATCCCCAATCTATCCCATTGTTTATATGTTTTATCGATAAGAGATGGTTTGAATGCAGGATTATTCAGAATTGGGGTTAATACTGATAGATTATTTAATTTCAAGGATAATTTTATTTGTTTCCAAATTCTTATTGTATTGTGAATAATTGGGTTCTTCTTATATATCATACTATTCAATTTTATTGGTGAGATAATGAATTTTAGGCTAACAAGGCAGTTAAAGCATTTCTACAGATGCAAATTCAATAAAGAGCTTTTCTCAAGCCCAATATCGTATTAAACTATTAAAAAAATCACGTGATGAATCTGTTTCTTTTACGCTAAAAAATGAAGGTAAAATGATTAATCTGGCACCAATTCAACGACATTATGTAAAGTACATGCATTCTCGTCACATGTGTAGATAAATCAGTATATTGAACTTTATTAGAAAAAGACTGCATGATAGGGTGCCACGGTGGCGCAGCGGTAGAGTTGCTGCCTTACGGTGCTTGCAGCGCCGGAAAGCCAGGTTCGATCCTGGCTACGGGTGCTGTCTTTACAGAGTTTGTATACTCTCCCCGTGACCGCATGGGTTTTCTCCGAGCTTTTTGGTTTCTTCCCACAATCCAAAGACGTATAGGTATGTAGGTAGGTAGGTGGACAAAAATGCTGGAGAAACTCAGCGGGTGACGCAGCATCTATGGAGCGAAGGAATAGGTGACGTTTCGGGTCGAGACCCTTCCTCAGACTGATTTGGGGGGGGGGGGGGTCGGGAAGAAGAAAGGAAGAGGCGGAGACAGTAGGCGGTGGGATGTAGGTAAATTGGCTTGGTATATGTGTAAATTGTCCCTAATGTGTGCCATATAGTCAATGTGCAAGGATTGCTGGTCGGTGCGGACCCGGTGGCCAAAGGGCCTGCTTCCGTGCTGCATCTCTAAACTAAACACAACTGAACTAAACTAAACTCAGTTAGTCAGTTCATCACAAGCGTGCATCTGCTCCTGTTTTGTATGTTAGAAATAAATTATGTATTAGTTGTTTAAATGTTTATTACTGCATGTTATTAATGTCATACCTTTTAAGCATTGTACAAAAGGCACAAGCTATGTCAGTGCTGCACTGAGTTGTCAATCCCTCTCTCCTGCACAAGCAGTGAAGAGATAGTTGAAGTAAATGGAAAGTAAACTGAAGTGTAAAGTCGAGGGGACGAGCAATACTGAGTTTGGTTTCAGAACACGTTGCTGGAAAAGAACAGAGCAAAGCTTATTTTGTTTCTAGTCATGCACTATCTAGGAATGCTTGATACAAACACTTCATGCCAAAAGTAGGAGCATGTTCCTGCACTGACCACTGATAGTTTAGTGGCTGTAAAGCACTAGAATTTCTGAAATCTTGAAACGCTCTAAGTATAAACGTTGATTGTTCGCCTAAGGGATGACAGAAAAACCGTAGACTCAGACACCAGGCAAGAAACAAGGTATGCATTTTGCCCAAAAGTTTCCCAAGAATGAATTGTGCTGTGTTCTAAAAGTTGTTACTGCACAATGTCTTTTTGCAAAGCACAACAAAACCAGAATTTGTGTATGGATTCCAAGTGAGAATATCGTGCTTTCATAAAATTAATTCAAAATGTTTATGCTCTGCAGCTTAACATCATGGGCTTAAGGGCCTGTTCCTGTGCTGCGCTGTTTTATGTTTTAACACTAGCACGAGAATAGATTTGTTCTTTGATTATATCTGGGTGGACTTTACAGGAAAGATCGTGGATCGCATGCAGCACAGGTTTACTCAAATAATACTGAGAATATTAAGTTGTAACTATGACTAAAGATTGATGTTGAGGAGGTGACTTTTACCACTTGAAATGAGGACATCTAAAAGGTTTTGGACAAATCTAAAAGGTTAAAGAGAACGTAATCACAGTAGGATATCAGGAAGCCATTAGTTGCAGAGGAAGATTGTTACACAACCTATGAGGTCTGCATTCAAAATGCTGATCCCAGAAGTGAAATGTTAATGCATTAGTTCAACTCATCCAATGGGAAAGTCATAAACTATTGTGCGCGCAGTCATACTGTGAGGAATCCATGCTGAAACTTCGCAGATCTCACAATGCAGACGTATGAGCACAGACAGGAGGCATTGGATTAGACAGTCAGAACCGTTTTTCCTAAGATTAGGAATGTCAAACTCTAGAGGGTCACGGTTTTAGGTGAGAGGAGCAAACTTTAAAGGAGATGTGCGGGGTAAATTTTGTTTTTACAGAGAGGTGGGTACCTGGAATACTCTGCCAGGTGTGGTAGTGGAGGCAGATAGGAAAGTGGCATTTGAGGCTTTTGGATATGCTGGGAGAGCGGTGGGATTTGGACCTCTGCAGGAAACTGAGATTAGTTTAACTTGACATCATGTTAGGCACGGACATTTTGGGACAAAGGGCCTGGTCCTGTGCTATGTAATCATATTGTAAAACTTGTTAGGTTTCAGCTGCGTCATTCTCGTATTTTAGAACATGTTCTCGCCTGGTAGAATATAATTCTGGTACAGTATAATTCAGTTGCCTCTATTATTCTGCAGTTGGATTCAAGTCAAGTCAAGTGAGTTTATTGTCATGTGTCCCTGGTAGGACAATGAAATTCTTGCTTTGCTTGAGCACAACAGAACATAGTAGGCATTTACTACAAGGCATTCTATAAATATATACACAATGGTCAATATACTGATAAAGTGCAAATAACAGTATTGGCTAATAAAGTTCAGTGTTATGTCCGAGCCAGGTTTAATAGCCTGATGGCTCTGGGGAAGTAGCTGTTCCTGAACCTGGTCGTTGCAGTCTTCAGGCTCCTGTACCTTCTACCTGAAGGTAGTAGGGAGATGAGTGTGTGGCCAGGATTAACGTTGTGCTGCAGTAATTAACGTTGTGCTGCAGTAATTAACTGTAATTAAGTTCCCCAGCTATAAGGATCAATTCAAATTTATGCCTTGGGGTCATTATTTACATTACCAACCACCTTGTTCCCAAATCTGAAAAATGAGAAAGCCCTTCAGTTAGGTAATCTCAAGAGTGGCCATTGACTGTTTGGATTCCAATAAGGAATCCTGCTTTAAAGTAATATCTATTTTTATTTTCAAATGTTGATCAAATCAACTTATGTCTTTCCTATTTTTGTTATTCAAAATAATTTGGCCACACCATTGCGAGTTCTGCAGAAGGTGCTTTCACAGGCACGGTATTTTGTTTCTTATTATAACCTCCTCAAGTCCCGTGCCATTTTGAGGCACCGTGTTTTATCAAGTGGAAGGGCTTTTTTAGCATCGACAATGGAGACTTCATTTTGTCCTGCCAAGAAATTAAGTGTTTCCATAACTCTGAGATTAGAATAATTCCTGGTTATGATTGTGCAATGTGCGAGCCTGATGATGAGGTTTTCAAAGTGTATATCTAACACAACACAGAGTCACATCTTATCTGCGCTCCTTCCCATACATATTCTGCATCCATGTGACCAGTGTTTAGCTGCGTACCGTGACATGTAGCAAGTAGCAGGGCACATTTGTGACATGCCAGACGTGAGGTGAAGCAGCTGCCGAGTTTATCACATTCAAAATGTTTCTCTCATGCTGTAAATGATTACCTATTAAAATATGAAAACTATCCACCCTGGGATATTGCATGAATATGGAACAGAACTGTTTTAAAACTGCTTTCAACCAAATAGAATATAATTTGATTTTGAACCGAATGTGCTACATGGAAAAACTTGTGCAGACACTGACTCTTTAAGGAGGGAGGTTAGTGGAGTCAGATGCTCAAGGGCAAACTGTGGGTGTGGGGGGTAGGAAAACAGGGAGAATGTAAAGGATTAAAGGAGCTGGATTGTTCATGCATAAAGTTGCAATAAAATCAGGTCTGATTGCCTACAACCTGTGCTGTAACTTTCTGTGATTCTATTCTGCAACTCACCAATTCTCAGGAGCTATGTTTTAGTTTAATTGATTTATTATTATATATAGTCATGAATCAAACCCAGATCCCTTTAGAATCACACAGTTTAGCAGATTCCACTTCCATCCAACACCCTGCTCCAACTGACAAAAAACGAAACCCCTCAAATCAGAAAGTGCCAGAAAATTCTATAAAAATTATCTGTTGGTCTTGGTGTTGAAATTATCAATTGTTGCTCTATCTACAACTTGCAGTGATTGCGGGGAGGGGGGGGGGGGGCATTTACATCTCAAAATGACATTGGATCTCTCATTTGACAATAGATTCAAGATTCAAGAGAGTTTATTGTCATGTGTCCCAGATAGGACAATGAAATTCTTGCTTTGCTTCAGCACAACAGAATATTGTAGGCATAAATAAATACAGAACAGATCAGTGTGTCCATATACCATTGAATATATATATATATATATATACACACATAAATAACCAGATAAAGTGCAATAGGCTATTAAAGTTCAGATTTTTGTTTGAGTTGAGTTTAATAGTCTGATGGCTGTGGGGAAGAAGCTGTTCCTTAACCTGGATGTTGCAGATTTCAGGCTCCTGTACCTTCTACCTGAAGGCAACGGAGAGATGAGTGTGTGGCCAGGATGGTGTGGGTCCTTGATGATGCTGCCAGCCTTTTTGAGGAAGCGACTGCGATAGATCCCCTCGATGGTAGGAAGGTCAGAGCCGATGATGGACTGGGCAGTGATTACAACTTTTTGCAGTCTTTTCCCCTCCTGGGCGCTCAAGTTGCCGAACCAAGCCACGATGCAACCGGTCAGCATGCTCTCTACTGTGCACCTGTAGAAGTTTGAGAGAGTCCTCCTTGACATACTGACTCTCCGTAATCTTCTCAGGAAGTAGAGGCACTGATGTGCTTTCTTTATAATTGCATCAGTGTTCTGGGACCAAGATATGCACGCCCAGGAATTTGAAGCTCTTGACCCTTTCCACCATCGACCCATTGATATAAGATCCCCTGATAAGATCTGAGTGTCATTGATGTGTACTGATTAATATCTTTATGTATTATACAAACTGCCACACTCGTTAACCTGTAAAGAATTGGGTGATATTTTAGAGTTATTATGTAACAAAAGATATGCATTTCCATTATGCTGTTCACAGCCTCAAGTTTTCCTGAAGTACTTTATAGACAATGAGTCTGCCCAGTAATAAAATAATCTCCAAATAATCTGTAGCACTGGTATAGATTAGGAGATGAGCATGAACCAATTTTGCAGAGTATAACGATTCTTGCCATTGAAACTTGATGTGAACCCCACTTTTCCATTAGTGGAAAATATAAATTAGCATGTCCCACCTTCGATTGCCTCTTCAAGCAATAGGTTGAGTATACATTTGAACAAAATGTTGTTTCTCACGGGGCTGAGGTGCAAGGTGCATAGTGGTTGATATTGAGTGCAGCGTGTGTGTGTGTTTTAGTTGAGGTGTGTGTGTACGTTGGGGGGCAGCAGGATGTTCATCATTCTAAGCCAGGGGAAGAAGCTGTTGCACATTATGATGGTACTAGCCTTGATGCTCCGGTACCTCATGGTACCTCCGGTACCTCCTGGCAGAGGGGCAAAGAGTTCATGGGAGGGGTGGGAGGAGTCCTTTATAATGTTAGAGGCTTTTCGGAGGCATCGTTTGCTGAAAATGTCCAGAATGGATGGGAGAGACTCTCAGATGATGTTCTCCGCTTTCCTGACTAATCGCTGCAGGGTCTTCCTGCCTGATGCGGTGCAGTTGCCGTACCAGGTGGTGATGCAGCTGGTCATGACACTCTCTATGGTACCTCTGTAGAACATAGAGAGAATGGGTGGGGGAAGCCTCGCCCATTTCAGACTCCTGAGGAAGTACAGCCTCTGCTGAGCCGTCCCGGCCAGTTGTGTAGTGTTGAGAGACCAGGAGAGGTCATCAGCGAGGTGCACCCCTAGGAATTTGATGTTGCTCACCCTCTCTACGATGGAACCATTGATGTGCAGGGGGGAATGGGCAGCTTGCATTCTCCTGAAGTCTACAATCATCTCTTTGGTCTTGGTGATGTTCAGAGACAGATTGTTGTCTTTGCACCGGTTCCCAAGCTGCGCCACTTCTTCTCTGTAAGCAGAGTCATTGTTGTCTCTGATGAGGCCCACCACTGTAGTGTCATCTGCGCATTTGATTATTTGGTTGGTGTTGTGTTTGGCGGCACAGTCGTGGGTGAGTGGTAGTGCCCTGCAAATGGGTTGAATAGCGAGGATGAACGGTTGACTTCCTTCCACATCTATTAGATGGGACTGACCTTACTTTCTGCTCCAGCTTGTCTGTGCCGCACATCATGTGCTGTTACTAGTGAATGTTGTTCAGATGAGACTACACAAAAAGTAATTCAACTGAGAATGCTCTGCTCACTCACAGCTTATAATCGAAATGTTGACTATAAAATCATGTAAATGCTGATTATGGTCATTGATATGTCACAAACATTAAATTTTACTGAGTTTTATGTCATTTTATGTTATTGTTTTCATTGCAATACAATGTTAAAATAAATTTAGAAACCATCCAGCCTGTCAGGCACAACTTTAGAACGAGTAAACGGTCTCAGTGTGAATTTCAGCAGCATTGGATTCCTTTCCTATTTAGATCCCTCACCCCCCCTGCCCATGAGGTCAGCACTTCAGGTCAGCTGTCTTGCATCATAACAGTTCCTAACTTTCATACTGTGACAAGTTTTGAATGACTAGTGTTAGAAGAATCATTTTGTATAGGTGCGTGTAAAGGTAAAAAAAGAGAATATTGAAAATGTTCCTTTTTTTCTATTGTACTTATTGATTTGCATCAAAAGCATGGTATGAACAGTTTGTTAACAATTCGAGGTTCTTCCAAAGAGCAAAATGCCAGAGCAACTTGGCAAGTCAGGTAGCAGCTGTGGAGGGAGTATATAGAAACTTTTCAAGTCTGGATCCATCTTCCAGTGGGTCTTCAAACCTATCCATTTTCTCCACAGATGCTGCTTGACCTTGCTGAGTTACTCCGAACTTTGTGTTTTGCTCAAGATTCCAGCATCTGCAGTTCCTTGCATCTTCTTCCAGATCATATTTAATAAAATCTTTTATTCTTATTGCCTAAATATAGTAAATTATTGATATTGTCCAAAATATTAAATCAACATTAAATTCACATTTTGTTAATTATAACCTTATTTGTTTAGAGGGTAAACCGGGATCCTTCAGATGAAGACTGCTTCTTCGATCTACTAAGTCGCTTCCAAAGTAATCGTATGGATGACCAGCGCTGCACATTTGAAGAGCAACAAAATGGCTTGACTGGGAGTGCATCAACCCCAGTGTCTCCTCTGCAGGACAGAATATGTGAGTACAAGATGAGAGTGTTAAATAAGTAACATAGTATGTCCAGTGATTTGTTCAAGATACCAACATCTGCAGTCTTCTGTGTCTCTATTTAACTTGAGTGTTGGTTTAAGCCACCTCCCCCGGTGTTCATCATTGCTCTTGTCTTGGTCCAGCTGCTGCAACTCTGTAGCAGGCCACAGTAGAGTTCCAATTGAACACCATCACTTTCAGACGAAAGGTCCATCTATGTTGATTTGAGGAATAACCAAATTTTACTTCGGAGTCACGTGAGTGACTACGTGAAGAAGCCCGCCAGCCGCGTGCGCGTCAATACGTCTAACGCATTGCGCAACGACTGGCTGGGAGGCGCGTCGCCCCTCCAGCGGTAAGTTTCAAACCCTGCAGGTAAGTTTAAAACTTATTTTCAGGTTGTATGTTTCGTTGCAAGAATCTCTTTTACAGAGTTTCCTGCTGGATATGGAAATCCGGGGCGAAATCCAGACGGGCCGCGGGGAAACCGGCTACGGAAGACCGCGGGAGTGCGGGTAGCCGTCGGCCGTCGGGTTCGCTACCCGAGTCGCTGACAGTGCGGTCAGCGACTTCAGACTTTGGCAACCCCAAACGGGTGTACAGCCAAATGGAGTCTGAGAGGCCTGGACTGGGACGAGTCAGGCCAGGAGGGTTCCCCTCCGACAAACATGGGTACGTCCTCGGGCGTTTATCCCAGATGGAGCATGGATAACGTCCTCGGGCGTTCATCCCACAAAGGTGATGCTCCATCATGATATGGTCTGTGAAACGGGGCCATATCAGCGCAGGTCCACGAGATTGATCCCTGGGATGGCGGGACTGTCATATGAGGAAAGATTGAAAAGACTAGGCTTGTATTCACTGGAGTTTAGAAGGATGAGGGGGGATCTTATATAGAAACATATAAAATTATAAAAGGACTGGACAAGCTAGATGCAGGAAAAATGTTCCCAATGTTGGGCGAGGCCAGAACCAGGGGGCACAGTCTTAGAATAAAGGGGAGGTCATTTAAAACTGAGGTGAGAAAAAACGTTTTCACCCAGAGAGTTGTGAATTTATGGAATTCCCTGCCCTGCCACAGAGGGCAGTGGAGGCCAAGTCACTGGATGGATTTAAGAGAGAGTTAGATAGAGCTCTAGGGGCTAGTGGAGTCAAGGGATATGGGGAGAAGGCAGGCACGGGTTATTGATAGGGGACGATCAGCCATGATCACAATGAATGGCGGTGCTGGCTCGAAGGGCCGAATGGCCTCCTCCTGCACCTATTTTCTATGTTTCTATGTCTCCTTGGGGGGCTGCGGCAGCGCCTATTTCAGGGCTGCTTACAAATCTCCCTCTATGTGGAGGGGACTGCCAGTGTATGACGGACTCCAAACTCGGAAGTATGTCCGTGGAACATACTGGAATACATGCGTGAGGTTCAAGAATTGTCTGTCATGGCATCAAGGGTTGCGATATCCTCGCAAACAAAGGAGCCGCTGCAGGAAGAGTTGGCTTCCAGCCATTGGCAGAAAAACCGGGGGGGGGGGGCCAGAGGGACGTCTTCCCTCCATGTTTTCAGAGGTGGGGAACAGTTCCCCTCACGTTACAAGCTTTGTAGGCATTAGCTACCTCACGTCACATCATTACAGGAACAGGTGACGGCTGCAAAATACCATACACCTGTAAATTGTGCATTCCTGAAAGTGCCGGCAGTGAACAGCGCTATCTGGGGAGACATTGGAGGGGGCATCAAAACCCAGGAAATGAAACTCCAACAAATTTTTAAAAATTACTGGCCTCGGGCATCATGGCATTTGCCAAATCTGTGGATGGCGGGCTATCGGACGTCCAGCAGGATGCCCTGGCGTTGATGTGCAATGCACACTTTGAAATGAACTGCTTTCAGAAGAACACCATCAGACCTGCCTTAAATCCCAAATTTGCAGGCTTATATAAGGCCAGCAATGTCCAGCCGCCGAATCTTCTCTTCGGGGAGGACCTACCCAAACAGGTAAAAGATCTGGATGAGGAAGCAAAAGCTGTCGGACTAATCAAGATACCAACGACGAACAAAGCTTCCATTTCGGCGACAACACCCCTACAGCCTCCATCGGCAGTGAGGCGATTCACTGAAGCTGGTGGCAGCTCAAAAGCTCAGAGGTCTTTTAGGCCAAGGCCCAAGGCGGCCCTCAGGGAAAATGCGCAATCCACGCACCCCAGCAGTCCTACCTCAAAATCTCGAGGACGGAAATAGAACCCGCATCAGGTGCCTTTTGTGCATACCATAAGACCACCGGTAACCATGGAGGTATGTGGGTCTGTTCTTTCCGAAACATGGGGTGTGTGGACCAGTTACAAGTTGGTGATAGATTACACTTGGTTTTTGCACGAATGGCAATGGATAACATCAGATCCGTTTATAAAATAAAAGGATAACATCAGATCAGTTTATACTGCACAGTATACAAGGGTTCAAAATTGAATTTTCCTTTAACTCATTGCCACCCATACAATATGCACCAAGTTGGGCATTTATTCACTCCAAACAAAAAGGTTTGGATATACAAGCAGGTATCCAAACAAGTAAAAGATCTGGATGAGGAAGTAAAGCTGTCGGGTTAATTAAAGCACCCACGACGAGCCAAGCTTCACCGTTTTGGCGACGACACTCTGCGCCTCCAAAAAAGAAAGATGGAGGGTGTCGGATCATCCTTGATTTAACTCACACTTAACTCACATGTGCAGTATAGACATTTTAAAATGGGGAATTTTCGTTACTGTCTAACAACTGATTCTCAAAGTATGCTTTATGGCATGCATCGATCTCAAAGATGCCTACTATTCAGTTCCCATTCACAGGGATCACCGGAGATATTTGAAATTTAGCTGGATGAGGCAACGATAGCAGTTAAAGCGTTGCAAAATGGGCTACCTTCAGCTCCCAGGTTTTACCAAATTACTAAGGCCGGTGCTTGGGCTGCTCAGAGCTCAAAAACACATTGTTTTTGGCCTTACTGGATGATATTTTAAAATGCTGTATTTGGCTAAATTAGCTGTTTCAGCTGCGAAACTAATATTTGAGAATTGGGGTTTCTCATCCATCCAGTTAAATTTTAAGTTGATACCAACTAGATTGGGATTTACCTTTAACTCTATTAATTTATCTGTGACTCCACCCTGGGGCAAGAGATTAGAATTAATAGAAGCCTATAACAACGTTGTTGTTATGAAGCAATCTTCTATTCGTCAGGTGGCTAGTGTAATTGGCAATATAGTGGCTATCTTTCCAGCTGTGCAATTTGGGCCTTTGCATTATCAGAACTTACAACGTGCAAAGGAGCAAGCTCTCAAGTACCATTTTAGGTCATTGTTAACAGACCTATGCTATTACCAGCTGAAGCTATCAGAGTTACAATGGTGGACGAACAGTATTCAGCATTGCTCCAGTAAAGTTTTTGGTCAGTAAACCTTCAGTTATATTACAAACTGATGCTAGTGCTCCAAGATGGGAAATTACTAATACCATCTCTAGTTACGGAGGCGGATGGGATGTGCATGAGTCACCAATTCTTCAGTTATATGGTATCAACTACCTAGAGACACTGGGGGCATTCTATGGGTTTAAAGGCTTATTGTGCGAATATGCATAATCTGCATGCTCAACTACAAGTTGATAACACTACGGTGGTGGCATATATTAATCACTTGGGTGGAATCAAGTCAGTATCCTGTGATAATTTATCTAACCTCATTTGGCGCTGGTGCATCGTCACGTAAATTCAATGACAACACAGAATGGATGTTGGATCACAAAGTATTTAATGACATTGTTGCTCGATATGGAACACCGAATATCGATTTGTTTGCATCTAGGCTCAATCACCAGTTGCAAAAATATGTGGCATGGCAGCCAAACCCAGGGGCAGTGGCGATAGATGCATTCTCGCTACACTGGGGAGGAATGTTCTTTTATGTCTTTCCTCATTTTGCCACATCAGTCGGGTCTTGAAAAAAACCCAGCAAGATTCCGCTTCATTCATTTTCGTCGTGCCTGACTGGCCTATGCAGCCATGGTTCCCGCTGATGTTGGGAATGATTATAGAACCTTATATGGTTATCTCTAAACACACAAAAATTGCTGGTTCATCCCGTGACTCGGGAAGCCACCCTCTGTGTGATAGAATCAATTTATTGATTTGCAGACTCTAAGAAGACCGTTCCTGGGGCTCGGGTTGTCAGACCGAACCGTGGACGTGGTCACTGCAGCTTGGAGGGATAGCACCAATAAGCAGTACATTTCCTCATCAGGAGATGGGAAGTTTTTGTTTAAATGCTAATATAACATATAAATACGGCACGGATAACTGACGTCTTGGAGTTCATTTTCGAATGGGTCTTTGACAAAAAATTAAGTTATAGTGCCATTAACTGTGCCAAAATTGCCTTCTCATCATATTTGCTGCAGGGATCGGGACCCACTCTCACACTCTGATATGCAGATTTATGAAGGATATCTTTAACACAAATTCTCCCAGGCCTAGGTACACCGAAGTATGGGATTTAACATTGTGTTAACACTACTTTGCCGGTGGGCTCCAGCCACATCCTTATCTTTGGCCCGGCTCTCATATAAGGTAGTTATGGTCATGGCGCTGGTTCAGCGCTACGTGTCCAGTCGTTGCATAAGCTACGGCTGAACAGAATGGTTATATTTACCAACAAAATAACGTTCTATGTAATGAGTTATTAACCTAAGCAGACCGGGGGCGTTGGGTCTAACACTGGAATTCTGGCATATCCTATGGACCATAGATTGTGTGTTGTCACACATATTCATCAACATTTTAAGGCTACAAAGAACCTTAGAGGCACTGAGCTGGCAATGTTCGTTAGCCACAAAAAACCTCACAAGAGGGTTTCAGTGCAGACCATCTCCAGATGGTTTAGATATGTATAGGCTTGTGCAGGAGTGAACACTGATGTTTTAAATCTCACTCCACCAGGGCTGCAATAACACCAGCTGCTGGACCACGTCCTAGCGACAGTAGGATGGTCAAATGAGCGGGCTTTCCAAAACTTTTATAATAAACCGATTGCCAGGCCGGGTTCGTTTGCCAACTCAAGTTTAAGTTCTATTCAATAATTTACTTATTTGCTTATTATTAGCATCAGCATGTTTTAAATCTATGTCATGTCTGAATGCATTATTAGTTTTTCAAGCATTTCTGGTCAACTGATGCAGTGTGTGGTGTGAACTCGTGTTCGCAGCATGAAATCACAGAGCATTGAAATCTTCACGTAGTCACTCACGTGACTCCGGTAAAATAGGAAGATTAAAGGAGAACTTACCAGTTTGAAGTTTGATCTTTATTTTATGAGGAGTTACGATGAGGGATTACGTGCCCTCCGCTCCAAACCCTCTTCTCATAAAGGTCATGTGGTAGTTCTAGTTTCTCGAATCTTCCTATAATCAGTTCAACAACTGTTATCTGTGATTTCAACACTGCTGCTTTGAAGATTGACGCGCATGCGGGCTGGCGGGCTTCTTCACGTAATCCCTCATCGTAACTCCTCATAAAATAAAGATCAAACTTCAAACTGGTAAGTTCTCGTTTAATCTTCCTATTTGATCTGCCAGAACTATTTTTTATAATTTTAACTTACCAAGAATGTTGCAGCCCCAGTGTGCCTGGTAAACCATGGAGAGGGGTTATATCACACCCAGTTTTGGGTAAACTAGATCGTCATACCAAATAATCAGTTAACACAGCTTATACAAGAATCAATTACCGGCGTAATGGGACTCCAGGAGCTTCACATGCATCCAGTTCTCTGATCCCCCCCGATCAATACATTGAACAGTGCCTGCAGCACTTCATCTAATCGTGGCAAGCTCTTGCCTCCACTTCCAGTTTTGGCAAACCCCACATTCTGGAGTGGCGGCGCTGCCTTGGCAGCTGCGGCTCGCCTGCAGTCCGTCTGTTTTTTTCTTTTTGTTGTTGTTTTCTTGTCCTGTTTTAGCTTATTAATTTGAGTTATTAGGTTGTGTATGTGTGGGGGGGGGTGGGAGAAACGTGTTTTAGTCTTCCTTCGGGGGGATGCGACTTTTCTTCTTGTATCCCCCGTCTCCGTCTGCGCTGAGGCCTAATGGCGGAGTTGGCGGCCTCCAACTGCGACCGATCTCGAGGCTCCGGAGGCAGAGCCAGCCAGGACTTATCAGCGCGAGGCTGGCCGACTTCAGGGCTGTGGCGGGTTCTGGCGTTCCGGCGGCGGCACGACTCGGGGCTGAGGCGGTGTTCCGGAGTTCCGGCGGCCCGACTCGGGGCTGAGGCGGTGTTCCGGCGGCGGTGGCCCGACTCGGGGCTGAGGCGGTGTTCCGGCGTTCCGGCGGCCCGACTCGGGGTTGTGGTGGCGTTCCGGCGGCGGCAACCCGAGTTCGGAGGTTCGGCTGCGGGCCCAGTGGACGACATCGTCGGGAGCTCGCAGGTCACAGGTTGGTGACCTGTTTTTCCGGAGCTCCCGTGGCAACAGCTTCGTCCGCTGGACTGGAGGGCGGCAGCTTCGATCACCCCGTGCCGCGGAGATTGAACCGGTCCGTTCGCGGAGCACGGTTGAGCCGCGGAACTTACTTACCATCACCCGGTGGGGGTCACAAGATCAGAGGCCTGGATCGCCTCAGCGCAGAGGGAGAACAAGGAGGGAAGTGACAATGACTTAAGATTTTTGCCTTCCATCACAGTGAGGAGGTGTCTGGTGAACTCACTGTGGTGGATGTTACATTTGTGTTTATTGTGTGTTTTGTTATTTTATTATATGTATGACTGCAAGGCAACGAAATTTCGTCCAGACCGGAAGGTCTGAATGACAATAAAGTTTCCAAGATTCCAAGATTCAATGTCAGAAACCAAATTTTAAAATGCTGACCCATGCAAGAGGTGGCAGTGTGAATACAGTGCACAGGTGAATGTGAAATTTGTCAGCATTGGTCCACTTTTTTTGCCCATGTGTAGACAATATACCAACAGCAAGTTACTTTGCAATCATCACACACTGCTGAGCAAACAGTTGAAATACTGTGCACAATGCAGATCTTCATTTTACTGAGAGGAGACAGAGATATTGGAAAATATGCTGAAAAGATTCACAAAGGTGATACCAAACCTGGCGGATTATGTCTATTTTAAAGATTGAAGGCTTAAAGAAGCGAAAGTAAGGATTTAGCTTAAAGGCAACTGTAAAAGAGATTAAGTCAAAGGAGATGTATTTGCACACGTGGAGACTCCAGAACTAAGACTCATAATTATGTTATTCACTCCAAGTCCAATGGTAGAAACTTCCTGTCTAAATGTAGTTAAAATGGGGAAGTTGGAGGAATGAGGATTTGTGAGGAAAGATTATATCAGTGCTGTTTTTTGTAGACAAATTGGTGCCAGTACGTAAATAACAGTTCACGTACTGCCATTGGCTGCTGTATGTCAATCCAGTTTTTAACTTTTTAAAGGTTAGGGTACCAACAAGTGCCCTCACAAAAAAAGCACTGGGTTAAATACAACATATGTTAAAAATATGAAGTAAAGTAGAAAACTTCAACCCAGCAAGTCAAGCAGCAAGTCAGGCAGCATCTCTAGGGAGAGAATAGTTTAAAGAAACAGAACATATGTTGATGGGATTGGATGAAGCAGGAGGATTTGTGAAGCATAAACTACAGCATAGAGCAGTCGGGCTGAAATGTCTGTTTCTGTGCTGTAAATTAATTTGTGTGAAGTTTTTTCAGCTCAATTTCCAGTATTTACTAATCAAGTAATTTGTATCATGACAATAGTGTATGTGTCAGTTCTCTCTATATTTCCTTCAATCTTAACTAAATATTAGTTAAACCAGCAGATAAAAGTCAAAGTTTAGACAATAGTTAACACAACATTAAATTTATAGGTTAATTTCCATGATACATACAGGTATCGTTTAATTATTTTGGATAATTTTGAGCCATTCTGCCATTGAGGTAGTGTTCACGATGAACATCTACAACACTGCCATTTACTGTGTAAGTCCTGCTCTGGTTTAACTTCCAAGAATGAATCATTTCACTCTTGTCTGAGTTAAATTTGATTTGCCATTCCTTTGCCCACACCACCAATTTTGGTGTCATTAGCAAACTTATTATGTCAGCGAGACTCTCATCCAAATTATTAATAAATCATTAAGAATGAATTAATTAATGGAGCTGATGGATTAGGTTCAGACAGTTAGGTAGGTTAACAGGGTGGTAGATAGCATTTTAGTTAAGTTCTTGCAATGATCCGAGGCAGCTGGGGAATTTTGAATTCAGTTACATTTGTGGGCGGCACAGTGGTGTTGCGGTAGAGCTGCTGCCTTACAGCGCTAGAGTTCCAAGTTCGACCCTGATTACCGGTGCTGTCTGTACCGAGTTTGTACGTTCTCCCTGTGACTGCGTGGGTTTTCTCTGGGAGCTCCGGTTTCCTCCCACAGTCTAAAGACGTACAGGTTTGTAGGTTAATTAGCTTCGGAAATTGTCTCTCGTGTGTAAGTATAGTGATATTTTACGGGATGATGTCTGGTCGATGAGGACCCGGTGGGCCGAAGGGCCTGTTTCCCGCACTGTATCTCTAAACTAAACCAAATAAACCTGAAATAAAAAATAAAAAATCTGGACTCAGTAAGCACAATGCCACTAAAAACCCAAAGGTTCAATTATGTCTTTCATGGAAGGAATTATTTTGGCTTTGCCTGATCTGATCTATATGTGACTCTGGACCCATCAATGTGGTTGACTCTTAACTGCCTCCTTGGTTCAGGGGCAATCAGGGATTGTCAATAAACACAAGTATTCCCAATAGTGTCCACAAACTTTGAATGAACAAACTTTAAAAAAAATCTCAGCCAACCAAAGGAATGGTTATCACCACAGTTGATGGATGGATCTTTGGATGCTAAGGGAATTGAGAGCGGTGGGGGTAATGCAGAAAAATTGTGCTGAGGGATAAGGTCAGCCATGATCCTATTGAATGTTGGAATAGACACGCGAATGAGGATCTACATCTACTATTTTTTAGATTAACTCAGAAAAAGAAAATTAAACGTATTTGTATATTGCATTTCACAACACTGGGCATTACCTTTTGCACTTTTGAAGTATAATTATTGCTGTGGTGTAAGTAGTGCTGCAGCTAATTTAGGTACTTTTGGTTGCCACATGTGGTTGTATAAATGACCAGCTAATCTTTATGATTAGCTGGTCATTTGCTGTGTGATTGGGGTCTAATAATTAGCCAGAGCACCAGGGTGAATTCCCATGCACTTTGATTAATGTCACTTACATCAGGGCTTCATTTAACCCTTGCATCTCACAGCATCACTATATCTCATCCAAACAACAGCATTGAAAGACGTCCTGTCCCATCACAAACTCCTCAGCATGTGGTACCAAAACTGTTCAGGCAGTCATTTATAGTTAACAACTAAAATACGCTGCTGTTGTTTTCACTCTGATGATGGCTTCTCACTTTCTTTAATGGTATTCCACCATTTGCCCCTTCCTTTACAGCTCAGGCATCTATCATTACATCCCCGCAGACAGAGGAATTTTTTGACTTGATAGCAAGTTCTCAGAGTCGGAGGTTAGATGATCAACGAGCCAATGTGGGCGGCCTGCCTGGACTGAGGATCACACACAATAACAGCCAGGTGGTGATGGGGCATCTGCGGCCCGATGGAGATCCTCAGGAGCCCGGAGATGATTTCTTCAACATGTTAATGAAATGCCAGGTGGGAACTGTGAGGGGTCTGGCTCACTCCAGGAGTGAGGAAAATCCCACTGCTTTAGCAATGTATCACATGTATGAATATGTTAACATTGAATGGTATGCTTACCTTCATCAAATGGGGTATTAAGTATGAGTCAGGAAGTCATGTTGCATCTTTATTGGACTGGTTAGGCCGCATTTGTAGTATTGGATACAAGATTGATTGACAGACATAAAAATAGTGGCAAGTGATTGTTTAGGAATGGTGGGCACCTTGAGTTGGTATTAGGATATCTGCTCTTTTGACGTCTGTTAATAATCCTGATTCCACATCCAGTTCCCTACTCTTTCTCTGTAGTTCCACAAATTCTCTTCCCCTTGAGGTATTTCTCTTGAATTCCTTTTGAATGTGCATCCACTCACATGATGTTAAACTCAAGTGTTAAAGCAATGTGATAAACTCAGTGATAGTCACCAACAGAGTGGTGAAATGGGCTGATTAACTCATACAAGGAAGTATGAAATGTTTTGGCAGGCAGAATGGGGAAAGACAAATTTTAAACAGAGCAGATGATGGGATTAACAGCAGTCCAGTGGATGCAAGTCCAAATCCCACCAATACATTTGAATTCAGTTTAAAATTAATCCCTGCAAATAACACAGGCATCAATAGTGTTCAGGAAGCTGCAGGAGTACATAGAACAGTACAGCGTAGGAACAGGATCTTTGGCCCACTATGTCTTTGCCGAACACGATGCCAAGACCAGCTCTTATCGGTCTGCACATAAACCATATCCCTCGATTTCCTCCAGTCTCCTAAATGCCACTGACGTATCTGCCTCCACCACCTCCCCCACTCGTGTATTCCAGGCAATCGCCACCCTCTGCATTAAAAAAAAACTTGCCCACACATCTCCTTCAAACGTTTCCCCATCACACCTTAAAGCTTGCCCTCTACAAGTTGACATTTCCACTCGGGGGGGGGGGGGGGGGGGGGGAAGGTTCTGACTGTCCTATCTTTGCCTCTCATAATTTTATATACTTCTATCAGTCTCACTTCTATCCCCCCAACCTCTGCTGTTCCAGAGAAAATAATCCAAGTCTGTCCAACGGTTGCTAATACCTCCTAATCCATCACCATTCTGGTAAACTTCCTCAGCATGGTTTCCAAAGCTTCCACATCCTTCCAGTAATGGGGTAACCAGAACTCCATACATTACTCCAAATGCGACCTAATCAAAGTCCTATAAAGCTGCATCATGACTTCCTGACTCCTATATTCAATGACCTGATCAATGAAAGCTACCATACCAAATGGCCATTGAAAACCTAAAGGATTTATTAATGTGAGGAGACATGTCTTTATGGACTGGACATGTGTCATTCCAGCCTCATACTAATGTTCAGACCTTTAACTGCCCCCTTAAGTGGCCAACGAAGACACTGTATTAGCTATAAAGAGAGACTGGACAAATTTAGATTGTTTTCTTTGGAGAGTCGGAGGCTGAGGGGGAGACTGGATAGAAGTATATAAAATCATGGGATGCGTAGTAAGGTTAGACAGTCTGAACCTTTATCCAAGGGTGGAGATGTTAAAGACTAGAGGCCATAGCGTTAAGATGAGAGGGGCCAAGTTTAAAGGAGAAGTATAGAGCAGGCTGTTTTACATGGACAATGGTGGGTGCCTGGAATATGCTAGGAGTGGTGGTGGAGGCAGATTTGATAGTGGCATTTAAGAAGCTTTTGGATAGGCGCATGGATATGTAGGGAATGGAGTTAGATGGATCATGTGCAGACACAGGAGATTGGTTCAACTTTGCATAATGTTTGGCACAGATATTGTGGGCCAAAGGCCCTGTTCGTGTATTGTACTTTTCTGTGTTTGACTCTCCCTTCTCAAGAAAATGATGGAATGGTCACAAAGGACCAGCATGGCCAATAGGGTCTAAATCCCACAGATTTCAAAGATGTTCATGCTTGGACAGACTTTCAGCCAATGGGCCTCTCCCTGTGCTCGACTGTTTTAAGTTAATCATACCCTCCCTAAATACCCCCAGTCAGTATGCCATCATTGTTTGGTTAAAACTATTATAAGCAGTCTCCTTCATTTTAGGTGGGCTGATGTGTGATGATTCAAATGCATAATTTTCTGTTGCAGTCGTCCAGGATAGATGACCAGAGATGTGCTCCTCCCAGCCCGACACCAAGAGGACCCACTGTCCCCGACGAGGATTTTTTCAGCCTGATCCAGAGGGTGCAGGCCAAGCGGATGGACGAGCAGCGTGTTGACCTTCCCTCAAACCGTGAAGGGCTGGAACAGAGCGGGCCTAGCTCCTGCTGAGCAGTGTGCGGCTGACAGACTTGTAAACAAGCTGGACTTGCTGTGCGGATCAATGCCCCTGCCAACACTACAAGGGAGCCCAGGCCAAAAGCTGTCCACACTACCCCTGTGAGATCACCACATGCTTCTAGACAACTGCTTAAAGCTCCTCACAATTAATGAACCAAAATATGAACATTTTATGCTTTATTTCAAATGGTACAAGAGTTATCCATGGGGGGTGAAAAGATGTAAGCACATCATTAGGTAAATTTGCACACTGTGGCATTGAATGAATGTAACACTGCAGGTACTGTAGGACATATGGGTCTGTAGTCACATACAGATTTCAACAGACTTATACACAGAGTGCATGCAGGCAAAATGACATGCACACATACATGTCACTCGGCTCAATTCATACAGTTCACAGGTGCAGACACATCTGATACATTATCTCACAAACATTATGGATATTATACACTTCATACATACAAACAAACCACATTCCATGTTCAATCCACATCTAGCCTAGAGCCACTTAGAGATTGATTAATTTCCTTGCTTTGATTTTTCATAAAAGAACATTGGTCGAACAGATTGTTTTCTTTTATTGAAGGTGTTGCTTCTAATTTCGCTGTTGTGAAGTTACAGTGACAGATTTTAACTTTTAAATTTACAAAATTAAACAAAGCATTTTGACAATATGTGGCAATAAGTTGCAGCCCTCTTCGACTTGTGCATTGTGTGCACCATATCTTACACATCGAGGTGAGATCAAAATCCTCCATGTTACGGATGATCTATTGAGCTGTATATTACGTGAATCAGTCCCGAGAGACATGAACACTGACAGTGCCACAGATTTTCTACGGGAACAATTTGGAATCCTGGCTAATTCTATCGAGAACCCAGAGGTGCTCTATTTACTAACAGTACATGGAAACCCTGGGATTGCATCAGGACTGCCTGTCAAAAAGCACTAGGAATTTAAGTGAAAGTTACTACATGCAATTAAAAGGGAGTAAATAATAACATAATACTAATGACAAACAGTGTCATCTTGAAATTACAATTGTAATGAGTTTGTATGGAATTATTTTCCCTGCTATCAAAAACACTTGCTAAAATGCAACAGTTAAAATAGTGGATTGAGAATTAAGGACATATTGGTGCTACAAACTGATGCTGTATTTCACAGCCAAGGTATACATCATGCAATTTAACTGCATCTTTAGTTCCATAAGGCATTTCTGTAGAAAGTTTTTCTTTGTTTCAGAAAATGAATGTAATTAGGAACCATGGCAGAAGCAATTCTATTCTCTTCATGCTATTCTCAATTTGTTGTCTTCGCTGGAAGCATGGTGACTGCATTTCCTTACTCCAACCCCCAAGTTGGTAAAAGACAAAATTGAATTTGCTGTTATTTTATATATAAAATTTGCAATTTTCCAAATTTCTCCAAACTCCTGTTTCTCCTTGTAACTGTCTTCTGCGTTATCCGTTTCCTACCTCTCTTACAAGCAGTTGAAAGACAAATTCTCAGTGCGAGGTTCCTTGGTGCCACACTGAAATCATAATGTTGCTGCATTTTTAAATGATAATAATTGCTTTGTATTTTTTTTTAATTGTGTTTTATGATTAACCTGTGTGCCACAGTGGAGCTTAGTTTGCCCCACCCGGTGAAATAAAATGGTTCCACTGCTCTAAAAGAGCTGGCTGCCAGTTATCCTTGAACCCAACATCAGTGCAAGCAGATAGGTACCTCACTGTTTGTGGGTTTTGCTGGGCACACTTCAGCCGCTGACTGGTTTCAGAAGTAATTCATTGGCTGTGAAATGATTTGTGGCATCCTTCACATTGTGGAAAATTGAAGAGAAATGCAAGTGCTTCAATTAAGTTCCTGCAAATGTTATATATGGTGTTTGGAGGAGGACTGATCAATGTATCCAGTATGGAGTCACACGGCTGGACCCAGCACAATGAGAACCACCGCCAGACCCGGTCAGTGCACCCTGGTGATGAACTCTCAACCTACACCAGCATCAGTCCTTAAAATGTGAAGAAAGTGACCTAATGCCTCCTTTGGTACCAATACCCCTTCCAGCTTTTCATAATAGATTTTCATTTCTAACCTATTGAACTACAAAACAAGAACAGGCCAAGGATGTCCAGGACATGAAGAGCACAACAGCAGAGAAATTCAAAGGTGCAGATCAATCCACTGTACTGCCGTAAAAACAATTTATAATTCAGGGTTCAATTTATGGATGAATGAAAGAGCTTTTGGTCACCTTAGGAGAGATGTAAATGCTGTACCCTGTTGTAACTGCTGCTGTATGTTTAACATTATGAACCTTAAAATCCCCTTCTGGTACTATTTTTTCTTTCATCCAAACACTGCCAGTAAGTAAAGCATTTCTCTCTTAGATTTCAGACAATTTATGTAAATACTGTGAGCTAATTTTATCTAAAAGATTCAGTTTCAGTTAATTCGCAAATGTATTAATTTTTACACAAGTTTGTAATAAAACTACAAACTGTGCACCGATTGTTTTGCTTTATCCAGCTAATGCCAGATAATGGAGGCTGATATCAGCAAGTGTTTCCAGTGATGTGATTTCTGAACCCATTTTGTTCCTGCACCATATGGCAGATTAGGAGCTGCTAGGACTGCCCACCAGACTTAGAAAGCCTGAGCTGGTAAACCCACACTCCCAAGAGAGGCAGACCCAAGTGATGTAACAAAGTTTGGGTTAAAAGAACAGGGAGACACAGACCTGGTCAAATATTTTCCTGGTTATCAGTACAATAGACAATAGGTGCAGGAGTAGGCCATTTGGCCCTTCGAGCCAGCACCTCCATTTAATGTGATCATGGCTGATCATCCCCAATCAGTACCCCGTTCCTGCCTTCTCCCCATATCCCCTGACTATCCGAATGGCCTATTCCTACACCCATTGTCTATTACAAGGGGGAGGTCATTTAAAATTGGGGTGTATGGGAGTTTCTTCTCTGAGGTTGGTGAACCTGGGGAATTCTCTACCCCAAAGGGTTGTGAAAGTATTTTAAAAGAAAGTGGATACATTTGCAGACCATAGCCACTAAAAACCTTTGCAGATTCTGGTGTAATGTAGGATAGAAAGCAGCAAGCTTCCTTTACAGTCAACTTGTTAATCACCACCTACTCTCCTTTAGAAATAGTGGATGAGGGATAGGATATTGGTCATCCAAAACAAAATTTCTGATATTTATTAAAATTATCCTGGATTGCATAACCTCCTGCAGTTAAGAGTTAAGCCATGACAACATAAGGAAATAACCCTGCAACTAGACAATGTCCATGAGATGTTAGAAACTTTATGTTGAGGCTCTTCCAGGGCATTGTGGTGCTGGTTGACGTCTACATTGACCGAGACTCCAGGAGAACACTGAAGGTTGAGAAAATAAGTTTGGGAGAATGATGGACATGACAAAGGCAGACATTTTACTAATTGCTGCCTGAGCAGCTGCTAGAAATCTGATTTTTTTCTTTCACATACAAAATAGAAAACTGCCTTGTGGGGGAAAAAAAATCTTGAGGTGCTATGTCCAGTTGCGCATGCAGATTGTAAACCAGCATCTCGGACAGTGGAGCGTCTCTTGAAGTCTCCCCTGCCATTCAATCCAATTATAGTTGATCTCTCCTATGCCCCCAAGGTTATCTTCCCCTGCTGCATGCAAACTGACTTTATTTTTACTTAACCACAAAATACAAAGTGTACTATACTTTGTATATATTTCTAAAATAGTCCTTTGATTTGGAGCATGCTGTGGCTGTGAAAGTGGTTAAGTGCACGTTGCAAACTTTTAAGAAATTCCTCGGTAATTACAGCTGAGTTTAAAGTAACTAAGTTTTGTATACAAGTGAGTTACCCCGTGCTGGAAATAGGCCCTATTTAACCCCAAGCCATCACAATCAAATTACTGAGTCATTTCTATCATCAACATTAAAGACCAAAATATATTGGAAAGGGTGAAAATGCATTTGTTTACATTACAATCAGAGAGATGTGAGAATCCCGTTGCTATTTTCTGATGCAACAAGTTGCTCCCGATGGTAGTTACTAATAACTGCTCGTTGTCCAATCCACAGTTCCAGGCTTTGGTTACAGCTGCCCAGAACCCACTTCCCAGTTCTTTCAAAACATCGCAGGCCTGAAACATTAACTCTGCTTCTCTTTCCACGGATGCTGCCTGACCTGCTGGCTGTTTCCAACATTTGTTTTTGTTTCTATCAAATCCCTGCATGACTTCTCCTACCCTCAGACTGCTGCAGGCATCTTCTGACCTTGTCTACCCTGATGCTCTCCATCACTGGTGGCAATTTGGTTAGCTAACAATAACTTCCGATCGAATTTCCACCATTGGCTGTCTTCATTCTTTAAAACCAACCGATACATCGCAAGCTTTTGGTCACCAGTCGTGATGTGGCCACTCATTTTTGGCTAATTTTTGTAGCAAAACATCACAGAATATTTTAAGTTATTTCATCACTTTATCATCTGCACATCACTCAACAACATCTGGTTGGTTAACTGACATTCAATTACTTCAGCCCAAGCACAAAACTGTTGGAATATTCCCAATGAAACTAACTTTTTGTACAAGTTGAATGCCATTTTAACTGAAATCATTTTACACCTGCGTTGACATTAGTAATTCATACAGTAACATATCAAATTCTGAAGTTATACAAAGACACAAAGCAGATTTTATCTTAATTCTCTACAATAACTCCAAGTACAGCAGAAAGGCAGGAGGCTGTGGTTCTATTCTGAAACTGACCCTGTATTTAGTGTGCTGCTGACCTTGTTTGAGTTGGCCCTCAAGCACCCTCAGTTTCTGCGGCTGCTGATATAAGTTGCTTGCCTTCATTCACTGAAACCAACCTGACTACTCAGGCCAACCCAACAAGTTTTATGGAGGTACCAGGGCAGTGGCCTTTATACAAATGCAAAAGTTCAACTGAAAAAAAACAAAAAAAGGTAGAAATAATGGTGTAGCAGAATAGTTTGATCGGTAGCAGTAAAACAGCTGCAGTGAATAGAGAGTCAAAGGCTGGGCAGGGAGTATTCTCGAATGGATAGTAATGCTAGAATTGATTGAAGGTGAAAGTGACACAGATAAAATATAAAAAGGTAGATAATTGTTTTGTTTTTAATGACTGCAAATCTATATTGAATTGAATAAATGTCATAGGAAACGTTGAGCTAGAGGGAAAGTACAGAAACATTTCAGGAGATCCATCTAATTGGACAGTATTTATAACGAGCCATAGTGGGCCAAATGGCCTCCCGTTCAATTAATACTCAACCATTACATGCAAGGGCTGAAACTCAAGGCATTCTAGTTACAGCATTCGCACACGCCATAGAAAACGAGTTTCTGCGTACTTCAGTTCAAACTCACACTGTCTCTTTGTACCCTGTTATTCAAAGGGCTACTGTATACAAAGCTGAAGCATAGATCTAGTTTAATAACTCCTGCAGAGTCACAGAAACCATTTAAATTTGTGGCCAGTCACTGCCCATGCATTTCCCAATACCACTCCTCAATTTACCCCTCACTGAGGCTCCAGCAATCAGTACTTCACTCTTAGATTCCTCAGTTTTATGGTGATTCATATTACAATGTTGTTTACCTCAAATAAATGTACACAGAGCTCCCACACAGTCACATACACCAGCAGTGTTGTCTTTTATCAGCAGTGTTTTCTGATCTACACAGGTGGCTCCTAGTCCAAAGAACCAAGGACTAAAATCCATGCTGCCTTTCCAAGTGAGATTAATTCACTCTTTTTATTAATTTAGGTGTCAAAATTATCACCTCTTGTCTCGCAGCTCCACATTTAACTCGATAATCCCTATGTGGATGCTGTAGTGGAGAAACGTGGCTTTACAAACTACACCACCCCTTCAGCAACCCAAAGCATGCACTCTCTGACCTCGATACATTCATCCTCACTTTGGCTGGAAATGTCAGACACTACTTCCCCCACCCCCCACACTTCACAAAAATCAATCTGTTCTTCCTTGCCCTGGATAGAGGAGTATTTAAACACAGTCTCAATATCTCTGGATGAAATCTAACCATTGAATATACCAAGTTTCAAAATAAAGAGCTGGAGTGGGCCATCTCACATACTGTTGATTCAATGCCATGTCACAGCACAAGTTTTCTTTTTTTTCCGATTTGGCATCAGTTCATAAAAATAAATATTTGGAGAAAAATACCTAGCCTAACAGGAAAGCCAGTTTCCCTGCCGTATTTTGTCCAAGATGATATTTTGAATCTGTCTGTAAGATTTAGATAATGTGAATGGTCCCAGGACAAGACCCCAAGTTCCTCCTGTGATCTGGTCAACATTTGTTTCTCAACCAACATCACCAAAACAGCAACAAAAGCATCTGCTTTAGTCAATGGAGGTTGATAGGTGTTTAAAAATAGGAGTGAAGAGGGAGAAATTGCTAGTGGTAGGAGGCATGGTAACCAAGGCAGGGATTAAAACAGCAGAAGCAGTGGAAAGTGATGAAGTAAAAAATATTTTACTCAACATGTTGGAATGCACAGCCTGAAAGGAGTGGGAGCATATTCAACAACTCACACAGTCTCGCTCTGATTGCAAGATACAATGACCCTATAGAGTAATAGAGCAGTGCAGCATGGAAACAGGCCCTTCGGCCCACCTTGCCCATGTTGACCAAGTTGGGCAAATTCATTTGCCTGCATTTTACAGAGGACTCTGTTTACATATCTGTTGTGCAGCTGTAAGAAAAGAATTTCATTGTTCTATGTCAGCACATGTGACAATAAAACACTCATGACTCTCAGCCTAAAGCCCTCTAAATCCTACAATATTTAAGTAAGTAACAAGAACTGCCTCCAATGTATCTTATTGAGATATGTTATTGTTTTACGATGGTAAGTGACCAGGTGTGGAATTAGTTTAAGAAAGAACTGCAGAGGCTGGAAAAATCAAAGGTATGTTTTTGTATATTTTTTATGTCATTAAGCTGCAAAAGGTACAGAGGATTCACCAGGATGTTACCAGGACTCTCGGGCTTAAGTTACATGGAGAGGCTGAATAGTCTGGGACTTTTTTCCTGAAGTGTAGGAGGCTGAAGGGTGAAGGGTGAAATATACAAAGTTGTGAGAGGTATAAAAAAGGTGAATGGTCATAGTCTTCCCCAGAGTAGAGGTGTCAGACCAAACAAAAAGTATAGGTTTAAGGATGAAAGAGAAGATTTAAAAGGGACCTGAAGAGCAATAAGGGTGGTGCGTATATGTAACAAGATGCCAGAGGTAGCTACGATAATTTTTAAATACATTTAAAAGGCAATTTTAAATAGGTACACGGTACAAAGTGTATAGGATATATGCTAAAGGTGGGCAGATGAGACTCGCTCAGCTATTGTGGAAGAATTGAGTCAAATGGCCTGTTTCTGTGCTGTATCTCTCTATGACTCTACAATTTGACAAGTTTTGAGGACAAGGGAAAGAGGTTCTTTCTGGCGAGAATTCTAGAACTAAGGGTCGATGAACTTGGCCCCAAAGGAGGTCAGTGAGAAAGGAGGAGGAAGGGGAGAAAGGAGGAACCAGAATTGGGGGTGTGGAGAGATCCAAGGGTTGAAGAATGTTAGAGAATGAGAATGACAAAGAGTCCTGGAGGCACTTGTACCCATGATTGTGACTTTAAATTGAATCAGGTATCAGAGGGCATTTGGTGAGGGGGACTTGGTCAGTGTTCCCAAGAGCTCAGGTTTATGGACAGTGGATGAGAGGACAACCAGGAGAGAGTAGAAACAAGGAACTGCAGATGCTGGTTTACACAGAAGGACACAGTGCTGGAGCAACTCAGCGGGTCAGGCAACATCTCTGGAGAACATGGATAGGTGAAGTTGCAGGTCGGGACCCTTCTTCAGAGTGATTGCAGGCACGAGTAGAATTGCACTGTACAGTAGAATTACAATATTATCCCACAACAGCAAGTACATAACAAAATCGAAGGATACAGAATATTATAGGGTTAAAGCTACCAATATTTAAGGGTACAAACCCAGAAACAATTATGGCAGCTATATTAGTGCTTAATTCTTTAATATGCTAACAGTAATCTCAACTCGTTAAAAAGAAATGCCCATGTTATAATGAGTGCGAGATAAATGCAGACTGTACTTGGACATATTGCTGAACCTAACCCCCAAAAGGTAAACAACTGCACATTTCCAGTACTTACAATGAAAGCACAGAATTCTAAATCCCAAATCCCTGTGTGAACCCATCCTCCTGCCAAATACACAGCAGGTAGTCATTGACATTTGCTCTCTGCTGCCCTGTAAAGGAGCTTCTTTTGTCTCTGGTGGCTCTGGAAGCCTGTGAACAGCTCATGTCTCCCATCTGAAATTTGCCAAAGATTTATTTCAAACCAGTATGATGAGATGTGTTCCCCTTTGAGCCAATAAAATAGATGCTAAAGCCAGCCACACTAAGTGAACAGTTACAGTACCACAAAGTTTTCCATGATCTTCAGTGGGAAATGATTCAGGCCTCTCACAGGGGCCTGACGTTTACAGAGTCATTGATACAGCATCTTTCACAACCTCAAGGCATCTCAAAGCATTTTGGAGCCAATGAATCATCTACAGGGTAGTTATGTGGCAGCTCACAGCACTGCCCCACAAACAATGTGATAACGACTATATTAGGCCAAAGAATTAATGCCAGTTTGAACTCTGGGCAGAATTTCCTTCGTTTTGTTCACACAATGTTCTAACATCACATACAAGAGGGCAGAAAGAGCTTTTGCCAAAGGATCAAAGCTCCAACTCTGCTCATCTACCTTAGTGCCAGCTTAAATCCCGTGCTGTAGGACTTAAATATAACCTTCTGATTGAGAGACAAGAGGCATCTGATTCGGAGACGATACCAGAATCATGTTTAAATATGTTTTTTAAAGATATCACAGCACATCGAGTCTTAACCGTTGTCAAAGCAGAGTGTGTTGCAAACAGTGACCTATACGCTGCCAGAGGGCAGCAATAGCAGAGTGTAGAGCGAGGGGAGAGAGTTGAACAAGAAAACAGGAATGAAAATACACACAAGTCTCAGGTTTACCCAAATACTGTTCAACTGAAATACATCCTGAAAGATTCATAGCCATAGAGCCATACAGCATGGAAACAGACCCTTCGAGCCAACTTGCCCATGCCAACCAAGATACCGTATCTACATGAATCCTATCTGTCTGCATTTGGCCCAAATCCCTATGAACCTTTCTTATCCATGTACCTAATCTAATGCCTTTTAAATGTTGTTGCAGTACCTGCCTCAACTACCTTTTCTGGCATTTGTTCCATACACCCACCACCTGCTGACAGGTTCCTATTAAATCTTTCCCCTCTCACCTTAAACTTATGTCCTCTGGTTCTTGATTTCCCTACTCTGGGTATAGTGCATTTACCCTATCTATTCCTCTCATGATCCTGTACACCTCATTAAGATCACACTCCTCCTGCACTCCAAGGAATAGAGTCCTAGCCTGCCCAACCTCTCCCTATAGTTCAGGCCCTCAAGTCCTGGCGACATCCTCGTAAATCTTTTCTGCACTCTTATGACCAGTTGAGCTATTCCGACACTTCATCTTTTAAGTAGGCACCGTGTTTGGCACAGTGATTGTGGGTGAAAGGGGCCCGTTCCTGTGCTATATTGTTCTATATTCAATTTCAATGCTCTACAAATTTTTCAGCAGAGTGTTATCTGAATTGAATTAGAAGACTGAATATTTTATATTTCTCTGAGACAGAGTCATCCAGCATGGGATGAGGCCCCATGCCAACTAAGATGCCGCATCTAAGAGTCCTACCTGCTCACGCTCTGCCCATTTACCTCCACACGTCCTCTGGCAGCTCGTTCCATATACCCACCTATGAGTGAAAATGTCGCCCCTCAGGTTCATATTAAATCTTGCCAATCTCACCTTATTGTGTCTATCGACAACCGACAACGGCCGATTGTTTTTGATTTAAACTAGAATGGTTGGGGGGAGGAACTCAAATAGAGAATGCTATTAGACAGTGTGTGAGGCAGGAGGCAGAGAAGGAAAGCACTCAGACCCAACATGTAGGGGGAAAAGAAGAAAACAATAATAAACAGAGAATAAGAGGTGGTGGGGTTCTTAAATGGGTGAGCAGAGAAACAGAGGGGTGTAAAATGCGGGCGGAAGCAATAGGTAGCAAGGTGAAAAGTAAAAGTGGCAGGCAGACAAATCCAGGGCAAAAATCAAAAAGGGCCACTTTTCAACATAATTGTATAAGGGGTAAGAGCGTTGTAAAAACAAGCCTGAAGGCTTTGTGTCTCAATGCAAGGAGCATTCGTAATAAGGTGGATGAGTTGAACGTGCAGATAGCAATTAATGATTATGATATAGTTGGGATCACAAAGACATGGCTCCAGGGTGACCAAGGCTGGGAGCTGAACATCCAGGGATATTCAATATTCAGGAGGGATAGAGAGAAAGGAAAAGGAGGTGGGGTAGCGTTGCTGGTTAGAGAAGAGATTAACGCAGTGGAAAGGAAGGACATTAGCTTGGAGGATGTGGAATCGGTATGGGTAGAGCTGCGAAACACTAAGGGGCAGAAAACGCTGGTGGGTGTCGTATACAGGCCACCTAGCAGTAGTAGTGAAGTTGGGGATGGCATCAAACAGGAAATTAGAAATGCGTGCAACAAAGGCAAAACAGTTATAATGGGTGACTTCAATCTACATATAGATTGGGTGAATCAAATTGGCAGGGGTGCTGAGGAAGAGGATTTCTTGGAATGTATGCGGGATAGTTATCTAAACCAACATGTAGAGGAACCAACGAGAGAGCAGGCTATTCTAGACTGGGTATTGAGTAATGAGGAAGGGTTAGTTAGCAGTCTTGTTGTGCGTGCCCCCTTGGGCAAGAGTGACCATAATATGGTTGAGTTCTTCATTAGGATGGAGAGTGACATTGTTAATTCAGAAACAACGGTTCTGAACTTAAAGAAAGGTAACTTTGAGGGTATGAGACGTGAATTGGCCAAGATTGACTGGCAATTAGTTCTAAAAGGGTTGACGGTGGATATGCAATGGAAGGCATTTAAAGACTGCATGGATGAACTACAAAAATTGTTCATCCCAGTTTGGCAAAAGAATAAATCAGGGAAGGTAGTGCATCCGTGGATAACAAGGGAAATCAGGGATAGTATCAAAGCAAAAGATGATGCGTACAAATTAGCCAGAAAAAGCAGCATACCAGAGGACTGGGAGAAATTCAGAGACCAGCAGAGGAGGACAAAGGGCTTAATTAGGAAAGGGAAAATAGATTATGAAAGGAAACTGGCAGGGAACATAAAAACTGACTGCAAAAGTTTTTATAGATATGTGAAGAGAAAGAGATTAGTTAAAACAAATGTAGGTCCCTTGCAGTCAGAAACAGGTGAATTGATCATGGGGAACAAGGATATGGCGGACCAATTGAATAACTACTTTGGTTCCGTTTTCACTAAGGAAGACATAAATAATCTGCCGGAAATAGCAGGGGGCCGCGGGTCAAAGGAGATGGAGGAACTGAGTGAAATCCAGGTTAGTCGGGAAGTGGTGTTGGGTAAATTGAATGGATTAAAGGCCGATAAATCACCAGGGCCAGATAGGCTGCATCCCAGAGTACTTAAGGAAGTAGCTCCAGAAATAGTAGATGCATTAGTGATAATTTTTCAAAACTCTTTAGATTCTGGAGTAGTTCCTGAGGATTGGAGGGTAGCAAACGTAACCCCACTTTTTAAGAAGGGAGGGAGAGAGAAAACGGGGAATTACAGACCACTTAGTCTAACATCGGTAGTGGGGAAACTGCTAGAGTCAGTTATTAAAGATGGGATAGCAGCACATTTGGAAAGTGGTGAAATCATTGGACAAAGTCAGCATGGATTTACGAAAGGTAAATCGTGTCTGACGAATCTTATAGAATTTTTCGAGGATGTAACTAGTAGAGTGGATAGGGGAGAACCAGTGGATGTGTTGTATCTGGACTTTCAGAAGGCTTTCGACAAGGTACCACATAAGAGATTAGGATACAAACTTAAATCACACGGTATTGGGGGTTCAGTATTGATGTGGATAGAGAACTGGCTGGCAAACAGGAAGCAAAGAGTAGGAGTAAACGGGTCCTTTTCACAATGGCAGGCAGTGACTAGTGGGGTACCGCAAGGCTCAGTGCTGGGACCCCAGCTATTTACAATTTATATTAATGAACTGGATGAGGGAATTGAAGGCAACATCTCCAAGTTTGCGGATGACACTAAGCTGGGGGGCAGTGTTAGCTGTGAGGAGGATGCTAAGAGACTGCAAGGTGACTTGGATAGGCTGGGTGAGTGGGCAAATGTTTGGCAGATGCAGTATAATGTGGATAAATGTGAGGTTATCCACTTTGGTGGCAAAAACGGGAAGGCAGACTATTATCTAAATGGTGGCCGATTAGGAAATGGGGAGATGCAGCGAGACCTGGGTGTCATGGTACACCAGTCATTGAAAGTAGGCATGCAGGTGCAGCAGGCAGTGAAGAAAGCGAATGGTATGTTGGCCTTCATAGCAAGAGGATTTGAGTATAGGAGCAAGGAGGTTCTACTGCAGTTGTACAGGGTCTTGGTGAGACCACACCTGGAGTATTGTGTACAGTTTTGGTCTCCAAATCTGAGGAAGGACATTATAGCCATAGAGGGAGTGCAGAGAAGGTTCACCAGACTGATTCCTGGGATGTCAGGACTTTCATATGAAGAAAGACTGGATAGACTTGGCTTATACTCGCTAGAATTTAGGAGATTGAGAGGGGATCTTATAGAAACGTACAAAATTCTTATGGGGTTGGACAGGCTAGATGCAGGAAGATTGTTCCCGATGTTGGGGAAGTCCAGGACAAGGGGTCACAGCTTAAGGATAAGGGGGAAATCCTTTAAGACCGAGATGAGGAAAAACTTTTTCACACAGAGAGTGGTGAATCTCTGGAACTCTCTGGCACAGAGGGTAGTTGAGGCCAGTTCATTGGCTATATTTAAGAGGGAGTTAGATGTGGCCCTTGTGGCTAAGGGGATCAGGGGGTATGGGGAGAAGGCAGGTACGGGATACTGAGTTGGATGATCAGCCATGATCATATTGAATGGCGGTGCAAGCTCGAAGGGCCGAATGGCCTACTCCTGCACCTATTTTCTATGTATCTATGTATCTATGTATTCCCCTACTCCATGTAAAAGACTATGAGTATTCACCCTATGTCCCTCATGACTTTATACCCCTCTATAAGATCATGCTTCAGCCTCCTGCACTCCAAGGAATAAAGTCCCAGCCTGCCCAAACTCTCTCTTTCGCTCAGTCCCTTAAATCCTGGGAACATCTTCGTAAATCATCTGCACACTCCAGCTTAATGACATGCTTCCCATAGCAGATTGACCAAAACTAAACACAGTACTCCATGTGGCCTCACCGTCTACAACTGTAACATAACAATAAAAAGTAATAATTTTTTTAACGATTATGGAATTCATTAGGTTACATCTAGACTCACCACTGGCGAAGAGGTCTAGAGCAAGAGAGAATAATTTAGACACATGTTGGTTGTTCAGTAGCAAAATCAAAAAGTTCCTTTTTACATTCGGATTAGTGAAAATGTGGAACTTACTCCCCTCGAAGGTCTGACAGATGCTAAATTGAAATTTTCAATACTGCCTTTTTCTAAAACTAGGGTGGGAACCGCAAAGGCTAATGGCAAACTCAAACAAAGGAACAAAGGTGGAGAGGTGGTGATTGAACTCAGTAGTGAACAATGTTAAACGGCTAAGATAGACACAAAAAGTTGGAGTAACTCAGCGGGACGGTCAGTATTTCTGGAGGGAAGGAATGGGTAATGTTTCGGGTCGAGTCTGAAGAAGGGTCTCAACCCAAAACGTCACCCATTCCTTCTCTCCAGAGATGCTGCCTGTCCCGCTGAGTTACTCCAGCTTTTTGTGTCTATCTTTGGTTTAAACCATATCTGCAGTTCCTTCTTACACAATGTTAAAAGGACCTCTTCCTGTTCAAAACAATTAGCCCTCAGTCTCACCTCTAAAGCTCCACTGAATAAAGGTTGATTTCTTAACACATTTTTTTTACCAGAATGATGCCCGGATAAGTGAATGGACAGACTTGGATTGTTTTCTATGGAATGCCAGCGGTTGAGGGGAGACTTAATAAGAGTATGTAAAATTATGAGAGGCACAGATAGGGTAGACAGTCAGGACGGCATAAGGCCAATACGATATTATCAAAGGAATCCTATAAAAAGGGGTAAACCATTTAGAACGGAGATGAGGAAAGACTTTTTCACACAGAGAGTTGCGAGTCTGTGGAATTCTCTGCCTCAGAGGGCGGTGGAGGCCGGTTCTCTGGATACTTTCAAGAGAGAGCTAGATAGCAGAGTCAGGGGATATGGGGAGAAGGCAGAAATGGGGTACTGATTGTGGATGATCAGCCATGATCACATTGAATGGCAGTGCTGGCTCGAAGGGCCTACTCCTGCACCTATTGTCTATTGATAGTGGCACTTAAGGGGCTTTTGGATAGGCACATGGATATGTAGGGAATGAAAGGATATGGATCATGTGCAGGCAGGTACGATTAGTTTAACTTGGCATCATGTTCAGCACAGTGCTGTTCTATGTATGTGCGGTACTTCAAGATAATCTAAAGCCCCCACCCCAACCCTGATACATGGCCTCACTAATCTCAGCCAAAGGAACGTCACAATGCAGGAATGCCTCTCTATCTCTGTAACCTCCCCCAGCGCTACACATCTGCACATATATTAAAGCTGCTTTACAAATGCATGTTGTTGGTGATGTGGTGGTCGGTCAACTTAAACCCCTGTCTCACGGTGCGAGTCCACCCACGAGTGATCCCGAGTTTAAAAACAAATCAAACTCGTGGTAATCACGTAGAATTAAAGTAGCGGGAACGTCGGAACTCGTGGACGTAACTTAGCGACTCGTAACGCTAACGGCAGGTACTCGGGAAACTTGTTAACTCGTGAAAAAATTTCAACATGTTGAAAGATTTCCACAAGTCAAATTTACTCTTGAAGGAAAAATTTGAAACTTTTAAACTCGTTGTAATACCGCAGTAGCCCGTGAGTTTACCGTGGTGACTCGTGAGTAACTCGTGGGTTTGGCCTGAGTGCCAGAAGTGAAATGTTGAAGATTAGTCAGATCTTAATGGAAAATTTTCAGTGAAGGAGCAAAAAGCACTCACCGGGGATCTGAGAAACAGTGGCAAAAAGAATGAACAGTGTGGGGAAAGCCGCATTGCGAGAGTTAATTTACATAGAAACATAGAAAATAGGTGCAGGAGGAGGCCATTTGGCCCTTCGAGCCAGCACCGCCATTCATTGTGATCATGGCTGATCATCCACAATCAGTAAACTGTGCCTGCCTTCTCCACATATCCCTTGATTCCGTGACAATAAACTAAACTATACATCTTGTATCTGTGCACTGTGGACGGACAGCCTGATTCTAATCATGTATAGTCTTTCTGCTGACTGGTAAAGCACGGAACAAACAAAAACTTCTCACTGTACCTCGGTTTACGTGACAATAAAATATTCATCACAGTGCTAATCTCAGGCAGCTGATGATGTGAAATCCAAAATACTGGCAATGTGGCCAGTGGTGGAGTTGCTGCCTTACCGTTTTACAACCAGGCAAACAAAATGTCAATGTACAGCCCTCCAGTGGCATGTAGAGGTACTGCCAGGCAGTGCAGCATATTGCTCAGCTTTGACTTCCAAAAATAAGGAACTGCAGATCCTAGTTTACAAACAAACATCCAAAAAGCTGGAGTAGCTCAGCAGATCAGGCAGCATCTCAGGAGAACGTGGATGAGTGACGTTTTGGGTCAAGATGTTTCTTCAGACTCACTCATTCTTCATAGACATCCAGTGATAGGTAACCCAGAGAACAATGGGCATTATGAGCAGGACATTTTCTGCAACTGTGTCATGAGTTCCAAAGAAGCATGAAACATCAATCTATTTTAAATAAATTGGATAACAGCTGCAGTATAAGCAACATCACTAGTGATTGTGTCTGATATAGCAGCATTGGAGAAGGTCCCGACCCAAAACATCACCCATTCCTTCTCTCCAGAGATGCTGTCTGTCCCACTGAGTTACTCCAGCATTTAGTGTCTAACTTCAATTTAAACCAGCATCTGAAGTTCCTTCCAACACATAGCAACATTGATCAGAACCAGTTGGCCTGAGTCAACAGTGCCCCGGTTCACAGAGTAAATCAAAGTTTAGATACAAGGAACTGCAGATGCTGGAATCTTGAGCAAAACGCAAAGTGCTGGAGGAACTCACAGGTCAGGCAGAAGGGACCTGACCCAAAATATCGCCTTTCCGTTCCCTCCACAGATGCTACCCGACCTGCTGAGTTCCTCCAGCATTTTGTGTCAATCAAGATGTGTTCAATGCCTGAAGAGATCTCCAGGACAAATAGACCTCAAGAGATGACAAGAAAGAGAGAGCAAAAAAAAACAATATTTTAAATGATCTTAAATAGAATACACAGGAGTAGAAATTGGCACTATCCATTCTAAATCCAGCCTGATACTTGATTCTATTGATTTCACTCATGTCAGAAGTTTAATTATCATCTGTTACTGATTTATTTTAAATATGGATTTCTCGTTTTTAAATGATCATGTGTGTGCCAGCATTTCCTTTATACTTCTAGAGCTCAGAACAGTACACAATAAGAACTGGCCCTTCTGCCCACGTTGTCTGTGCTGATCACAACACGTGGGTTACACCCACAATTCTCTCTGCCTGTTCATTCGCCTGTCTAAATGCCTCTTAAATGTTGCTGTTGAATCTGCTTCCACCAGTCACTCTGACAGCATGTTCTCCGCCCAATATAAAAATACTTGCCAAATAAATCATTACATTTTCCCCCTCTCACCCTAAAACTCTGCTCTCTGCCATTTGACACTTGCATCTCGATACTTGTATCAGGTCTCCTCGCAGCCTCTGACGATTCAAATTTGTCCAATGGTCTGAGGAATGCTGTTAAGGCTCTTGCCATTAACTGTAGACTTTCCCTTTTACATTTGACCATTCTTCTTCTTATCGAGTCCACACACAAGATTAGAAGTTGTTCAGCCAGAGCTGAACACACTTCTCGGCATCTGCATACAATGGTGTCTGTCTTGTTTCTTGTGCGTGGTGGTGGAAAGATTGGTGAAAACAGGGCCGCGGCATGAACGCTCTTTCCTTGACCCCATTTAATCAGTGAATGATACCCTAACTACTCATGTTTAAGAAGGAACTGCAGATGCTGGAAAATCGAAGGTAGACAAAAATGCTGGAGAAACTCAGCGGGTGAGGCAGCATCTATAGAGCGAAGGAAATAGGCGACGTTTCGGGTCGAAACCCTTCTTCAGTCTGAAGAAAGGTTTCAACTCGAAACGCTGCCTATTTCCTTTGCTCCATAGATGCTGCCTCACCCAGAGTTTCTCCAGCATTTTTGTCTACCTAACTACTCATGCTGACTCTTATATCTATCTCATCAATGCTCAACTGACTTTCAGTAAGAAAAAACACTTCCAAAAGTCTGCCAGTCATTAAGTTTCTGGGACCAAAGTGGAAGGAGAGTGCCACAGACTAACTGGAGCCTCCACCCTTGCAGTGGATCTCACTCCTTTGATGTACAACCAATCTCTTCATCATTCCCACCTAAAGGGCTGTTGTTAGTGGTACCTGCTACTGACTGAGGTTGACAGCAAAAACTTCAAATTGTTTCTTCAACGCTTAAGTTTGTTGCTTCTGGTCCTGCAGCTGAATCTTGTGTGATGGAAGAAACAGACACATTAGAACCCTACCTTTGTAGGAATGTGCAAAAAAGAGTATTTTGTTACAGGCAACAATCCCAAGTGAATGCTCAGTCACTCGGATAACGCGTGTCGCAAGGAACAGGGACGGATCCAGTTTTCGAGGGATGGTTCCTAGATTAAGTAACATTCCCAATCAAGGAAACTGCAAATCCTTCGGATGAGATGTTAAATCAGGGCCCCTGACTCACTCTTCTCTACAGTGCCGCTTACAAGCAGCAAGGGAATTACCCTGGACACCGTGGCCAACATTGAATTGAATACTTTATTGTCACATGTGACAAGTCACAGTGAAATTCTCTACTTGCGTACCCAAGGTATGCAAATTGTCACCACGTAAAGTAAAGTTACAAAGTATCCCGCGCCAAGTCCTCCTTTGTTCTCCCCCACCCCCCCACGCCGGCTCCACCTTTGGTCTCCCAACCTCCCCCTCCCCCTTCCTCACAGTGGTTCCCCCCTCGCAGGGTCCTCCTTTGTTCTCAAAAGTCCTCATTATCACACTGCAATCTTTGGAATCTTCCTATTTTTAGTCGATAACATGCCTTGGGACATCAATGTCATTCATTGCCTTCCTTCAACTAGTGCAGTGATGAGGATCGTTATATCATAGTTGACCTGAAACAAAATATGACTGTGATTACATAATGTAGCATAGAGAAGGATGATTAAAAGTCAGTGGACGGGAGAGGGAGTACCCTGCTGTCTGTAGAATGCCGCACAATTAGACTGATGGCTTCTAGGAACTCTGTTCCTGAAGGCAGCGGGAGCAGCATGTGTGAATTCCATTGCTCTGACACATGTTGTTCTGTTCACAGCTGGTTCCTCCTGTCATTTTGCTTTCTCCTTCAACGAAACAATTAATTTACAAATTGCACAAGAAAGTTGAGACTGCAGGCAATGTCCCACAGATCAGTCAACAAAAGCAAGAAAAGCAAGACATAGTACACAAGTGCTGGAGTAACTCAGCGGGTAACTCTGAAGGACATGGATAAGTGATGTTTCGGGTCGGGACCCTTCTTCAGAGTGGGAAGGCTCACCGGCCAATAATTCCCTGGATTCTCACTACCTTGGCTATTCTCCAGTCCTCCAGGGCCTCACACATGGTTAAAGAAGATGCAAAGGGCTTAATCAAGCCTCCCACAATTTTCTCTCTTGCCTCTTTCAATAAGTTGGGATAGATCCTATCTAGTCATAGAGCATGGAAACAGGGCCTTCGGCCCAAATTGTCCATGCCAGTCAAGATGCCCCTTCTCAGCTAATCCTACGTTACCGAATAGATGACATTTCAGTTTGAGACCCTTACGGTATGGGAGGGTACAGAACAAAGCAAAGCCTACATCAATAACTCAGGAAAGGCAGAGCGCACAATGGCACATTGTTGGTTGGGGACGAGGTGATAACAAAGGAATACCCTGGATGGAGACGAGGGAAGAGGTGTGGGAACGGGTGCCACGTCACCTCTGGTTGCAGCTGAAAGCAACTGGGGAGGTGCATGTGAAACCCCTGTCTCACCTGGAAGGACTGCTGGGGTCCCTGAATGGAGGCGAGGGAGGAGGGACAGGTATTACATCACCTCCAGCCCCCAGTAAAAATATCTGGGGAAGTAGTGCATGCAAACCCTTGTCTCACCTGGAAGGACTGCTTGGGTCGCTGGAAGGAGGTGCAGGGACAGGTGTTGCATCTCCTGCACTTGCAACTGAAAGTGCCTGTGAATCCCTGACTCACCTGGATGGAGGTGCAGAGACGGGGGGGACTACATCTCCCATGACGCCCCGCGCCCGGACATTGCTAGGCCTCGGGAAACAACGACGGAAACTCAAACCTTCCCGCCCCCTCAAGCTTCTCATTCTTCGCTGTACTGAAATAAAACTGCGCTTCACCATCGATCCCTCGTCCTCCATTTGCCAACGACCGCCCCTGATCGGCACCACCTACACCCACCCACCCCCAACCTGCCCAGTGATTGGCTGTCAAAGAATATTGATTATTTGCAAATCTTAACTCCTTCCTGAGCTGTCAGCACATTTCTTGTTATCTTCTCTCCTTCGTTGTCCAGTAAAGAGAGTAGATACAAAGGCAACACAGTTATTTGTTTTATTTAGAACAGTTCTCTGCGTGCCTCCATCCTTTATCAAGTCACATTTCCATGGGCTCGTATGATTGTAGCGCATGCGCCCTTTCAACTACGCAAAATTGAAGCTGGTGCTGCCATCTTTGATCAAGTCAACGAGAATAGAAATACAAAGTCAGACACAAAATGCTGGAGTAACTCAGTGGGTCAGGCAGCATCCCTGGTGAAAAAGAATAGGTCGAGACCTTTCTTCAGACTGAGAGTCAGGGGAAAGAGGAACGAGAGATGTAAACGGCACTTAGGAGAAATGAACGGAAGATATGCAAAAAGCAACGATAATCAAAGAAATGTGGGACACACTATAGGCCATTGCTGGTTGTGGGGTAGATGACAATGACAGACAGATGAACTAAACAGGATGACAGTAAACTAGTATGACGACTAGGGTGGGGGAGGGACAGAGAGAGAGGGAATGCAAGGGTTATTGAAGTTAGATAAATCAATATTCATACTTGAAGAAGTGTCTTGACCCGAAACGTCACCCATTCCTTCTCTCCAGAGATGCTGCCTGTTACTGATGCTGAGTTACTACAGCATTTTGTGTCTATCTTCAATATTCATACCGCAGGGGTGTAAGCTACCCAAGCAAAATATGACGTGCTGTTCCTCCAATTAATGCTGGGCCTCATTCTGACAATGAAGGAGGCCCAGGACAGAACGGTCAGAATGGGAAGGGGAGTTAAATATTTGGCAACCGGGAAATCACGTATGCCGAGGCGGACTGAGTGAAGTTGTTCTGCGAAACAATCGCTGAGACTTCAACAATGTGTAAGTGTAGGAAGGAAATGCAGATCCTGGTTTACACCGAAGATAGACACAAAAATCTGGAGTAACTCAGCGGGTCAGGCAGCATCTCTGGAGGACATCATCATACACACATCACATTTTGTTTAAGTGAAAGAAAATCACATATCGAATCACCCTTTAATGAAAGGATTTTTTTTGCCAAACTTCCTCATTAAATCGTATATATAAATATTTTAAATTTGTATCCTCAGATTATTTCTACCGAATGGAAATTAGAAACTTGCTTGTTCAGTTTGGATAATAAGAAGGCAACACTTTACTTGGTTCACACGTTCACAAGTTATAGGAGTAGAATTAGGCCATTCGGCCCATCGAGTCCACTCCACCATTTAATCATGGCTGATCTCTGCCTCCTAATCCAATTTTCCTGCCTTCTCCCCATAACCCTTGACACCCGTTCTAATCAAGAATTTGTCTATCTCTGCCTTAAAAATATCCACTGACTTGGCCTCCACAGCCCTCTGTGGCGATGAGTTCCACAGATTAACAACCCTCCCTCCTCGCCTCCTTTCTAAAAGAGCGCCCTGCAATTCTGAGGCTATGACCTCTGGTCCTAGACTCTCTCACCAGTGGAAACACCCTTTCCACATCCACTCTATGGCTTACATTATTCTGTAAGTTTCAATGAGGTCTCCCCCAACCTTGTAAACTACAGCGAGTAGAGGCCCAGTGCTGTCAAACGCTCATCATATGCTAACCCACTCATTCCTGGAATCATTCTTGTAAATTAGTTGGGATTGACTGAAGTTCTTCAGAGAACCACCAGATGGCAAAACTGCCTCCAAAAAAAATCTCATCATTTTGCTCGGTAGAGAAGCTCTATTGACATGAACTGGAATATCTTAAAGGGCAACCAATGAATGTGCTTATTTTTTCCAGGCAGTTCATACGCAGTCATTCAACTCCTGTCCCCTCCTTTGTTCCCTCATCTCTCATCCCAGAGTCCCATATTTCCCTTGTAATCCCCCCTCCTCCCACCTGTTCCCTTCCATCCGTGTCCCTCCACCCAGCTTTGCATTTCACTCCTCTCTGCTCATCTGACACCCTTTAGTCTCCTTTTCACTTCTAGCCTTTGCCACTTGCTTCACCCATCTGCCAATCACCCCCATCCCTCACCTGTATTCACCCATCACTTGCCAGGCTTTGACCCGCCCCACCTCTCTTTTCCCCCCTACTCCAATCAGTCCGAAGAAGGTCCCGACCTGAAATATCCTATCTTTGATCTCCCATAGCATGTACATTCTCTCCAAAGGTGCTGCACGATCCAATAAGTTCCTCCAGCACTTTGTGTTTTATATCAAGCATATGTCTAAATTCATCAATTCTGGTTTCCCACCCAACCACTGTAATCAAACTGCCCCTTTCAAAGTGACAAATAATATTTGTGATAACTTTCAATGCAGTAAACTGTCTCTCCGTTGTAATTAACCCAGCATTGGGGCGACGGTGGCGCAGCGGTAGAGTTGCTGACTTACTGTGCCAGAGACTTGGGTTCGATCTTGAATTCGGGTGCTGTCGTTACGGAGTTTGTACGTTCTCCCCATGAGCTGCGTGGGTTTTCTCCGGGACCTCCTGCTTCCTCCCACACTCCAAAGACATACAGGTTTGTAGGTTAATTGGCTTGGTGTCATTGTAATTTGTCCCTTGTGTGTGTTGGATAATTTTAGTGTGCGGGGATCGCTGGTTCGCGCGGACTCGATGGGCCGAAGGGCCTGTTTTCACGCTCTATCTCCAAAACTAAAACAAAAAACAGCATACTAAGTCACAACAATCTCCTCGAACAATTCTCTTCCATTGTCCATCTATTTTTGCTTCTTGCCCACCTGTTAATTTCATAACCTGGACAATTTCACAAGTCCCAAACTCAGCTAACAATCTCTGATTTATCAAACGGCTGAAAGACCACAATAACCTGGGAACTGAATGATATCTCCATATACCAGTCCAATTCCACCTACGCACCCACGCACCCAACCCACTAACTTAACTTTGGCACCTACGATTGATTCAGCCTATCTCTTGTATAACATGATAAGAGACAAATTAGTTTGGTGGAAAAATGTGCCATATATCATTTGTGCATAGATCGGTGCCCCTTTACATGGGGATTTTCCTGATTGATTAGCTGTTGATAGCGTTGCCACTGGGTACAAGAGGTTATCCTGGCAAAAACAGGAAAGCAGACTATTATCTAAATGGTGGCCGACTAGGAAAAGGGGAGATGCAGCGAGACCTGGGTGTCATGGTACACCAGTCATTAAAAGTAGGCATGCAGGTGCAGCAGGCAGTGAAGAAAGCGAATGGTATGTTAGCTTTCATAGCAAAAGGATTTGAGTATAGGAGCAGGGAGGTTCTACTGCAGTTGTACAGGGTCTTGGTGAGACCACACCTGGAGTATTGCGTACAGTTTTGGTCTCCAAATCTGAGGAAGGACATTATTGCCATAGAGGGAGTGCAGAGAAGGTTCACCAGACTGATTCCTGGGATGTCAGGACTGTCTTATGAAGAAAGACTGGATAGACTTGGTTTATACTCTCTAGAATTTAGGAGATTGAGAGGGGATCTTATAGAAACGTACAAAATTCTTAAGGGGTTGGACAGGCTAGATGCAGGAAGATTGCTCCCGATGTTGGGGAAGTCCAGGACAAGGGGTCACAGCTTAAGGATAAGGGGGAAATCCTTTAAAACCGAGATGAGAAGAACTTTTTTCACACAGAGAGTGGTGAATCTCTGGAACTCTCTGCCACAGAGGGTAGTCAAGGCCAGTTCATTGGCTATATTTAAGAGGGAGTTAGATGTGGCCCTTGTGGCTAAAGGGATCAGAGGGTATGGAGAGAAGGCAGGTACGGGATACTGAGTTGGATGATCAGCCATGATCATATTGAATGGCGGTGCAGGCTCGAAGGGCCGAATGGCCTACTCCTGCACCTAATTTCTATGTTTCTATGTTTCTATGTTTCTATCCTCGTAGGGAATGTGTTAATCCACATGCAGAGTTTGCTTTGGGTCTGAATGGAATCTATTCCATGCCACATTTTGCTTTCTGTGAATTTATACACCAAGCATTGACTGTTATCTTTCACTGTTGGTGTTTATAATAGCTTCAATCCGTCTTGATGATGCTTTCAAATTTGAATGGAGCTTTGTTTAGTTTTTACGAATTTGCCTGAACAAGGACATCCGGAAAATTCCTGTGTTAATGCCTGTTAATCTTGCTTTGTACTTACACATATTTACATTTGAACTTGGAATGGTCCAGTTCATGTTGAGATTGTTCGGGTGATAATATCGATTATTAATGCAATGAGATCTGGAGCTGGAACTTGGATCTGGAACTAAAATATAATGTTTATAAACCATATATCTAGTGTAATGTCGATGGAAGTTGCAATCTATCCAACTTTTATTTCACAGTTTACCAAGGAAGACAATAATTTAATTAGTGCATATTATAATTTCTACTGAAATTAAAAGGGGCACAACAGATCTGAAAAAAGTAGCTTAAAGCACCAACAAACCCTGTAACGAAGGGATGACATTTCTAAATAATTTATGCGCTTCTGACGCACAAGGTGGAATAATTTTGCAGCACATCTGTAATCTAACAACCTTTAGTCTTTCAGACAAATGTAGAGGCACAGATGTGGTTGATTCTGAACTGTCTCCTCAGTTCCAGAACAATTAGAGAAAGCGTTTAAGAAGGAACTGCAGATGCTGGAAAATCGAAGGTACACAAAAATGCTGGAGAAACTCAGCGGGTGCAGCAGCATCTATGGAGCGAAGAAAATAGGCAACGTTTCGGGCCGAAACCCTTCTTCAGACTGCGAATTAGAGAAAGCGTTGTTTGCGAACAAATAAATAAAACAAAATCTCCAACTCACACATACTTTGATTCCTACAGCTAAAATAGTTAAAATATTGTGCAATATTTAAAACCACAACTGCACAGTTTTCTTAAAAGGAGAGAAAGAGGAATGTGGCATAAATGGACTGTGGAGAAGGGTTCCAACTCGAAACTGTCCATTCTCTCCACAGACGCTGCCTGACCAACTGAGATGATCCAGCACTCCAATCTGACCAGCACTTCCCTATGCATTACCTGACCCAAGATATTCTACTGTCTAGAAGTACCATATGTATTTATACATGGACTGCATTTGGCTGAGGCAGAAAATTCATATGGATGATAAACCTCATTGGCTGATTAATGCTATTTTTTGTGCGTGTGTATTTTCCACTTGCATTTGGGCTGTCTGCTCATATTAAGTATACAGACGAACTGCCAGCACTTTGTCTACATATTTGCAAAAGGAAGAGAATGAGTATTAAGCACTCATAATAATACTCAAGAGTCTCCAAAAGGGAAGGGCACATTTAAGTTGCAAGTATCTGGGAAAATAATGTCAATGTTTAATTTCATTCACAACTCTTTGGACAATGAAGCAGACAATCCTGCATAAAACAAAACCTGGACAACTTTCAGGCTGCAGATTTGGTTAATGATCATGGAAACAGGCCCTTTGGCCCACCAAGCCCACCCTACCATCGATCGCCTCTTCATACTAGATCTATGTTATCTCACTCACACCCACTCCCTACACACTAGGGCCAATTTATAGAAGATAATTAACTTACAAACCCACATCTTTGGAATGTGGGAAGAAAATCAGAGCCTGGGGCCATGGTCTGCAGAGCTCCGGCCCAGCGCGACGTCTGCAGCCTGGGATCCCTCGCTGGGGACCCGGGAGAGGAAGAAGCTTCCACTCCGACTGCCGGCCCGCGGCCAACTTCTACTGCGGGCACGGCGTGGACTTACCATCGGGAGCGGGGTCCCTCGCTGGGGATCCCTGGAGGGGAGCTTCGACTTCGACTGCCGGCCCTGCAGTCTGCGGTGCTTCTGGCTGCGGCGCGAACTTTAAATCACCGACCGCCGGCCTGCGGCCTACACCAACCTGAAGCCGCGGTCTCCGGTGGGGAGGCACCGATTCAGGACTTACCTTGACTTTCATTCATCTGGATGCCCGCAGCGGCGGCTGCGGAGGGTTGAGGTCCCGACCGCGGGGGAAAATGGAGGAGGACTGGCCAAATTTTGTGCCTTCCACCACAGTGATGAATGTTGTGGTGGATGTTTATGTTAAATTTTTATTGTGTTTTTGTGTGTTCTTTCTCATTGTACCGCTGCTGGCAAATTCATTTCACTTGCACAATGTGACGAATAAAACCGTATTGTATTGTATTGTATTGTATTGTAAATCCACGTGGTCACAGGGAGAACATGCAAACTCCACACAGACAGCATCTGAGGTCAGGATAGAAACCTGGTCTCTGGTGCAGTGAGGCAGCAGCTCTACTTGCTGCACAACTGCCACCCCTGGGGATAAAGGCATGTGGGCCTTTATTGTGAAGGGGTGGGATGCAGTTGTACGAGGTGTTGGTGAGGCCACACCTGGAGTACAGCGCACAGTTTTGTGTCCTTACCTAAAAACAGATACGGGAGCACTGGAGACAGTACAAATGAGGTACACCAGGCTAATTGCTGGAATCAGAGAGTTATCCGATCAAGGGAGGAATGGAGTCTGCATTCCTTGGAGTTTAGCAGAATGAGAGGTGACTGTAGACAATAGACAATAGACAATAGACAATACACAATAGGTGCAGGAGTAGGCCATTCGGCCCTTCGAGCCAGCACCGCCATTCAATGTGATCATGGCTGATCATCCCCAATCAGTACCTCGTTCCTGCCTTCTCCCCATATTCTCCATATTCTCCCCATACTGTATTCAAATATATAAGATGCTAATGGGGAGGCTTCACACTGCATATGTTGAGATGCTTTCCCTTGTGAGAGAGTCACATACAAGGAGATGGAACTACAAAATAAGGGGCCTAATATTTAAATCTGAGGCGCTTAGAAATTTCTTCTCTAAGATGGGTCTCGGAAATCCTCAGCTCCCAAGGGTGGTTATAGTCAGAACATTAGATAAATATTCGGAGGATCAAGGAATTCAGGGATAGGGATTACTGACACAGAATTGGAGACACTGTTGGTCATGATCACATTGAATAGCGGAGCCTATTCCTGTTCCTATTTTTTTGTGTTCTTGGAAACAAAAGGCCTTCAGTTTGTGATTCCAGGTTCGGCAGAGGTTCATCTGCACCTCCTCCAACCTCATCTATTGCATCCGCTGCTCTAGGTGTCAGCTGCTCTACATCGGTGAGACCAAGCGTAGGCTTGGCGATCGCTTCGCCCAACACCTCCGCTTGGTTCGCAATAACCAACCTGATCTCCCGGTGGCTCAGCACTTCAACTCCCCCTCCCATTTGGAATCTGACCTTTCTGGCCTGGGCCTCCTCATGGCCAGAGTGAGGCCCACCATAAATTGGAGGAGCAGCACCTCATATTTTGCTTGGGTAGTTTACACCCCAGTGGTATGAACATTGACCTCTAATTTCAGGTAGTCTTTGCTTTCTCCCTCCCCTTCCCAGCTCTTCCTCAGCCCACTGTCTCTGCCTCTTCCTTTCTTCTTCCCCCCCCCCCCCCCCCCCACCCTTACATCAGTCTGAAGAAAGGTCTAGACCCGAAACATTGCCTATTTCCTTCGCTCCATAGATGCTGCCTCACCCGCTGAGTTTCTCCGGCATTTTTGTCTACCTTCGATTTTCCAGCATCTGCAGTTCCTTCTTAAACATTCAGTTTGTGATAAGTTAGTTACACAATAACTTTGGGATTGGATATGTCCCTGTATGCTTTTCCTGTGATTATGGTGAGAATATGTTTCCTGTTGAAACAACATTTTCTGTTGCAGAATGAGTGATTGGTCCCTTGGCAATTTGTATAAGAATGTTTTTTTTTCTGAGGGTTTTCTTGGCAGTGATTCCCGAGACTCTTGATGATTAATATCCCATTACCGCATTCAAAGATATATCGAGATAATGGAGGACAACAGAAGATCAATGAAGCTTAAAACAGAATGCTGATGAATAAAGCAAGATCTCTGACTTGGAGATTGCCAGAGCTAGAGGGTCTGGGCTACAGGGAGAGGTTGAGCAGGCTGGGACTCTATTCCCTGGAGCGCAGGAGGATGAGGTGTGATAGAGGTGTATAATATCATGAGAGGAATAGATCGTGTAGGTGCACAGAGTCTCTTGCCCTGAGTAGGACCAGAGGACATAGGTTTAAGGTGGAAGGGAAAAAATTTAACAGGAATCTCAGGGGCAACTTTTTCACACACAAAGTGTGGTGGTTGTATGGAACAAGCTGTCAGAGGAGGCAGTTGAGGCAGGGACTATCCCAATGTCTAAGAAGCAGCTGGACAGGCACAGTAGGTTCCGACGCTGCACACTATGTTTTCAATGAGCTTGGCAAATTAATAGTAGGACATAGGATAATCTCCCATGATATTCGGATACTCCGCAGCACCACTTGAACATGCAATCAAAAAACTACAGATGCTGGAAATGTGAATTAAAAAGAGAAAATGCTGGAAATCTCAGGTCAGGCAGCATTGGGAATTGTAGAGTTGGAAATTGAGCTAACATTTCGAGCCAGAGACCTTTAACGTAGTGACGCCAAACAGGGCTGTTATATTTCACAAGGAATAGATTTTCAGGGGAGTGTTTAATTTAGAGACACAAGGGATTGTAGATTGCCGGTATTGTGAGCAAAAAAAACAAACTGCTGGAGTAACTCAGCAGGTCAGGCAGTATCTGGGAAACGGTCATACGATGTTTTGTGAAGGCCCCTGACCCAAAACATAGTCTTTCCAATTCCCTCCCAGACCAGTTTATTTTGTGCACATGTTTAATTTACATTGTTTTTGTTTTTGTGAGATTCCAGCAAAGCACAGATGTATAAATACGTACATCTTATCATGCACATGCATCATATTTAAAAATAATACTTGAAGGATTAATCCTCTTTGCACTTTCCAGAACCATGCGATGCAATGCCTGTGCTGAACAGGATGCCAAGACAATCTCTTATCTGCCATCATCAAAATCCATATCCCTCTATTCCCTGCATTGTGCAAATCCAAAAGTCTCTTAAATACCACAATACTATCTGCCTCTACCTCAGCCATGTGTTCCATGCGCCCACTGTGTAAAAAAACTTGCCCCGCACATCTCCTTTAAACTTTGCCCTTCTCTGAGCAAAGCGCACGGTGGCGCAAAGGTAAATCTGCTGCCTAACAGCACCAGAGACCCGGATTTGATCCTGACTTTGGGAGCTGTCTGTAGTTAGTTTGTATGTTCTCCCTGTGACCGCATAGTGTGGTGCTCCAGTTTCCTCTCACACTCTAAAGACGCCCAGGTTTTGTAGGTGAATTGGCTTTGGTAATATTGTAAATTGTCCCTGGTGCGTAAGGATTATTGTACGGGTGATCGCTGGTCAGCATGGACTCGATGGGCCAACGGGCCAGTTTCCCTGCTCTATTGTAAAGTCTAAAGTCTCTCACATTAAAGTTATGCCCTCTGATATTTGACATTTCCATCTTAGGAGATTCTGCCAGGCTACCCTGTCCATGCTTCTCCTTTCCAAGAATTGGATGCAATTTGTGAAATGATTTATATGTTATTTGGACGTGTTCATCTTTCCTTGAACATGGAACTGGTGATCAATGGTTGGCATGACTCGGTGGACCGTAGGTCCTGTTTCCATGTTTTATCTCTAAACTAAACACTGTGGCCCTGGTGTTTACCACATTGATGACCATTAATGTACAAAGACTTTAAGACATTAATAGTTTGTGTTAATGTTCTCTGGTTTGTTTTATGTGGTGGGAGGGGGAGGGGAAACATGTTTTCAATCTGTTACCTTGCCGGAGATGCAATTGTTTCCGGGTCGTATCTCCGGTTGATCTGTGGCCTAACATCGTGGAGCAGGAGGTCTTGATCGGGACTGACTTTGAGCCCCACCGCGGGGACGTGGACTTACCATCGGAGCCTGCGATCCCTCGCCTGGGATCAACGCTCCAGGCGCGGCCTGTGGACTTTAACACCGAGAAGCCCCTGACCGCGGGAGAACAAAGAAGGGAAGAGATTGACCTTTATTTCGCCTTTCATCACAGTGAGGAATGTGGAGGAGTCACTGTGGTGGATGTTTATGTTAAAATGTACTTTGTGCGTTCTGTTGCTTTTTATTGGTATGACTGTATGGCAAATCAAATTCCTCGTATGTTGCAAAACATACTTGGCTAATAAAGTATGATTATGATTATGATTATTATGATTATGATTCGTACAGGGTCAAACAGACAATGTGTGGCAGTGACTGAGTCTCCTCATGCTGCTTCTTCTCCATATTTCCATGAGCTAGGAAGTTCTTCATTATAACCCAAATCTATCCCTGAATCAATGACGAAGGCAGATGATTGGCAATTCACTATTCATGGGACCTGCTGAGAGTAGGTTTGAATGTTATTTCGTATTGGTTTATCACATTTGATCGACTGATTAAAAGATCAGCATGGAAACAGGCCCTTCAACTCACTGCCCATTGTCACTCATTCACAGTAGTTCCATGTTATCCCATCCACTCTGTATGCACTAGGGTCAATTTACTGGGGCCAATTAACCTACAAACCGCACATCTGTGGCATGTGGGAGGAAACCCACGCGGCCACATGGAGAACGTGCAAACTCCACACAAACAGAACCCAAGGTCAGGATTGAACCTGGGTCTCTGGCTCTGCGAGGCAACAGCTCTACCAGCTGCACCATGTGCCACCGTCATGTTCACCAAGATACAGTGAAAAAGAATAATTTGAACAGGCAGAGTACTTAGAGACATTTGAAGAGGAGGGGAGATTCAGCATTTGGCAATAAAATCTCTTTATTGTGAAGCTTAGTAGCCATAGTAGCATTGTGAAAGGAAGCATCTGTATGCTTTACAATGGAGAGTAATTGCAAAGCCATGGGAAAATAGAGAGTAGGTATCATTAATTTGTCATGCGGCTTGGGACAGGCACTCTGGCGAACAGCTGCCTCTTATTTATTTTCACATGTTTATTTTCACATGTTCAAATTATAATGTTTTCTTTAATTGTCTGCTGTGTATCATATTTTTACCATGTGCGAGCAAAGCACCAAGTCAAATTCCTTGTATGTATACATACTTAACCAATAAATATATTCTGACTTCTGACTTCTGACTCTTATGCATTTGTTTTTCTTTTGGAAAACCAGCCCTTTCCAACTGTCTGGATGGAATCAAATCGCAGGCCTTTACTGCACTCATGTTCAACTGCATTTAGTTCATACTTCATCCGTTAGTGTCTGTCTCTGTGCGGCAGTATGATATGAAAGAATGCTCGCTATGATTGATGGGAGAAATGATGTGCAGTGCAACTTTGAGACTGGTGTCTGCATGATAGGACATAGAAGATTTCAACACCTTCAGGAGTAACTAGAAAAGGCAGTTGGTGGGATATTGCTTCTATCTGCAGCAGTCAAGCAAAACATTGGAACTACTTTTTGCTGGAGTACAATCTGTTTGAAACAAACCAAAGCTTCACAATAAAGAGATTTTATTTCCAAATGCTGAATCTCCCCTCCTCTTCAAATGTCTCTAAGTACTCTGCTGGTTTCACTTCCCACTGGAGTTGGTGATTAGGGCAATAGCAAAATCTCAATGCTTAAAAACAGTGACAAGATATTTCCCATGCACCTGAGAGGGAAGACAAGGTCTCGGTCTAATGTCTCATAGAAAAGATGGCACCTTTGTCAGTGCATGCAACCCTGGAAAACTGTAGAAGAGATTCACTAGGATGTTACCTGGATTTGTGGGCTTGAATTATAGGGAGAGGTTAGATAGGCTGGGACCTTTTTCTTTGGAGCGTAGATGTTGAGGGGTTATCTTATTGAGGTGCACAAGATCATGAGGGGTGAGGCAAAAGTGAAGTTTCACAGTCTTTTACTCAGAGTAGAGGATTCTTAAACTAAAGGGTACTGGCTTAAGATGAGAGGGGAGAGATTTAAGAGGGACCTCAGGGGCAATATTTTAACTCAGAAAGTAATATGTATCTGGAATTAGCTGTCACAACTTTCAAAAAATATATTTTGACTGATACATGGATAGGAACGGTTTGGAGGGATGTAGGCCAAATGCAGACATGGAACTATCCAATATGCCATCTTGGTCAGAATGGATAAGGTGGGCTGAAGGGCCTGTGTCTGTGCTGCACAGTTCCATGGCCCCACAAATGGATCTGTCCCAGTGTAAAGCAGTACAGTAATATTCCAGAGAGGGGACCATCCAATACCTTGGGATCTAGAGTTATTGTACAAAAACCTTTGCATAAAAATTCTGCTTTAAATAATTCTATGAACATAATCATTGCAAGAATAAGATGACATTCCTTTCACGGTTCATCCTTTGATGGTTGCTTATTTTAAAAGATTCTCTTCACTGTCGTGCTCACATTTTAATGAGTTATTTTGTTCGTGGATTCTGTTAGCTGCTGGCGTTATGTTTGATACCAAAGGCATGTGGGATTTTTTTTTAAATCAACCTGGAACAAATTTCCAGTAAAATGTCAATCACCTGGCTGCACACGAGATGCATTCAATCGAAAGGAGAAAATTTGACACTTTAAAGCTGTCCATCTTGGAAATAATTAGATAACTCCACCCTCAATGCAGCACGCAGACCACACTGCTTTAAGTCATCATATGGATATAATGCATGCTTTACTGCCCTCTATTCATTGCAATCTGCTGAGGGGAAGCAGTCAATTGGGAGATTTACAGTTTGCTATAGCCCATGAGCCCATGCAAGCCCTATCCTGTCTCTGATACACTCATTGTCAATGCTCATTGTGTATTCTGACTGATTATATATGTCTGCCTTAGAATGCATCATAAGAAGTGATATACGCATAACATAATGGGGGCAGGTTTTGCTTTGCAGATGCTAGTTATTTCTAGCATTTACTATTTAATTGTACAATTTTAATATCTGCACTTGTTGACAGTCTCGTGTTGAATTGAGAAGAGCCATTTTATATCTCATAAGAGAGGGTCCGGAGTTTTAAGTGACAAATACTGCACAGTTTGCGTTCGAGGGTTAGCAGTTCTAGGGTGCTCACTTCTGATCACACCACCATTACCTAAATTTCTCTATCAAATTAGTCAGAAGATGCTGCCAGGACTCGAGTGCCTGAGCTGTAGGAAGAGGTTGGGCAGGCGAGGACTTTATTCCTTGGCGCACAGGAGGCTGTAGGGTGTATAAAATCATGAGGGGAATAGTTCGGGTGAATGCAGAGTCCATCACCACTGTGAGGAAATTAAGAGCCAGAAAAATTAGGTTTAAGGTGAGAGAGGAGAGATTTAATAGGAACTAAAGGGAACTTTTTCCAGAGGGCGGTGGGTATAGGGAATGAGTTGCCAGAGGAGGTAATAGAGGCAGGTACAATAACAGCATTTAAAAGGCACTTGGACAAGTGTGCGGATAGGGAAGATCGAGAGGGATATGTGTCAGTGGTGGGCAAATGGGACCAGCTTAGATAGGCATCTTGTTCAGCATGGACAAGTTGGGCTGCAAGGCCTGTTTCCTTGGTCTATGACCCTATGACTTTACCTCTCCCTGGCCAATTGGAAAGCAAAAAGTCACGTTGATTCCTCACAGGTTGGAATTTTAGCCTCTCCAAAAGTCTTTCATTCCTGTTGCAACTCTCAATTTCTTTGTGACTATTAAATGATCAGAGAATATCTTCATATAGAAAGGCACAAATTAATCAGCGCCAGTCAGCATGGATTTGTTAAGGGAAGGACATTGCTTGCCAATATGATTCAATTTTTTGCATTGGATGTAATCTGTGTGTTTTCACAAGGCTCTTGGCAAGGAGCCACACAGAATGGTTAAAACATCTGAAAACACGTAACATCAAAAGGGGAAGAATGAATTAGATCCAAAATTGGCTCAGTAACAGAAAGCACATAGTTGATGGATGCTTTTGGAAACAGAGAAATTAGGTGCAAGAGTAGGCCATTTGGCTCCTTGAGTCAGCACTGCCAAGTCAATATGATCATGGCTGATCATCCAAAATCAGTACCCTGTTCCTGCTTTCTCCCCATATCCCTTGATTCCATTTGCCCCAAGAGCTAAATCTAACTCTCTCTTGAAAACATCCAGTGAATTGGCCTCCACTGTCTTCTGTGGCAGGGAATTCCACAGATTCACAATTCTCTGGGTGAAGAGGTTTTTCCTCATCTCAGTCCTAAATGGCCTACTCCTTATTCTTAAACTGTGACCCCTGGTTCTGGACTCCCCCAACTTTGGGAACATTTTTCATGCATCTAGCCTGTCCAATCCCATAAGAATTTTAAATGTTTCTCTAGAATACAAACCATTTCCTGCTGGATTGCACGGGATGCCTTGTTTATTTGTAATATATATTTATGATTTAGACCTAAATGCAGAGTGCATTAGCGGTGCTGGCTCGAAGGGCCGAATGACTTACTCCTGCACCTATTGTCTATTGTAAAGAAAGCTGCAAATAATATCAACAACAGGGCCAATTTCTGCAAGGTGGAAGACAGGTGATAGTTGAACAGCACAGTGGCAAATAGAATGTAATCAAGATAAATGTGGGGCAATGCATTTGAAGGGGTGCAATATGCTAAAGAATATGCAATAAATGGGGCAGAGAGTTAAAAAGGAACCTTGTCTGCAGATCTTTAAAAGTAACAGACAGATCAATAAATGGTTAAAAATGTGAAAGTGATGCTTTGATTTATTAGCTGAGGCACAGACTAGAAGAGGCAGGGGAGTTAGGGGCTCATGTTGTCGACCTCCCCGTGGTGAGCCCTGTCAACTGACCTCAGTCAGGCGAACGACAACAAACAGAGACAGCAGCAGCAGCGCAGCTTGGCGCCAACCCGGAGCATGCGCCCTTTTTAGGGCGGGCACCTACGGATGTCGTACCGGATGGCATCACCCTGCTGTGGACTTCTGCTGCCTCAAACGCAAGAAGAAGAAGAAGCAGGGGAGTTATGCTAATACAATATAAACTCTGGTCGTTTTAGCTTTGTACGAGTCTTGACATCACATTTTTGGAACATGATTGCATTGGAGGGGGTGCAAAGGGGATTTATAAGGATGAAACCAGGACTGGAGCTATTTTAGCTGTAAACAAAAAGGCTTTATACTGAATTATTGTTTTAAACTTTGGAACAAGGGACACCGAGGGAAGATGTAATTGCTGTGTATAAAATTGAAGGGTTTGCATAAATAAGTATGTGAAGAGAACAAAGGATCATGAAGACACAAGTAGGTCTTGACAGTGATGCTTTAAGTGCAGCACAGTGGTGCAACAGTAGAGTTACTTCCTCACAGCACCAGAGACCCAGGTTCAATCCTAACTATGGGTGCTGTCTGCAATGAGTTTGTACATTCTTCCTGTGGCCGCATCGGTTTTCTCTGGGTGCTCCGGTCTCCACCCACATTCCAAAGATGTACAGGATTGTAGGGTCATTGGCTTCTGTAAATTGCCCCTAGTGCATATGACATGGAACTGCTGTATGCGTGATCAGTGGACTCAATTAACCATAGCGCCTGTTTCCACACTGTACATTTAAACTAAACTAGACTATATCCACTGGGGATTTTTGAGGAAGTAAATATCCGTATGGAGAATCAGCAGATGTCGTGCGTTTGGATTTTCAGGAAGCTTTTTATATGGTCCCATGCAAGAGGCTAGTGTGCAAAATTGAAGGACTTGAAATTGCAGCTAATGCATTGCTGTGGATTGTGAATGATTAGTAGGAACAAAACAGGGTAAAAATAAATGGGTATTTTTCCAGATGGCAGGCAGAGATGAACAAAAATCCTGTCAGGAATCAATAATTGAGAACATAGCTAGTCACAATAATTTGGACCCAAGATGTATCAGGTTGGGAGGCTTCTTCCTCCAACAGTTTGTTAATTGGCCCTTGGTTCAGGTCATAAAGACAGTGTCATACAGTACAGAAACATGCCCGTTGGCCCAACTTGCCCATGCCGACCAAGATGCCCCATCAACATTAGTCCACATTCACCCCATATCCCTCTGAACCTTTCCCTTGCATGTACAGATCAAGGGTAAAACAATGAAGGGTGTTGATAATAATAATAATACATTTTATTTATAGAGCGCTTTTCAGGACTCAAAGTCGCTTGGGCATACGAGGGTGAGAACAAGTTGTAGGGATACAGGATAAGGAGAGGAGTGATAGGATTGCACAGTGGGAACTGACATGGGCCAATGGGCCGAATCACCTCCTCTGAGAAAGGTTGTACATTGAATGGCTTTCCCCCCCCCACAGAATCAAACACTTAACAAAACATTTTTCTTGAATTAGCATTATTATTACTTTCAATTACAAAGTTTTTCTTTTATAGAATTCTGCAGATTAAACTGCAGTTACTGGAGAGTCCACAATATTTTTCCACACTTTAATAACAAAAGTATTGAAAGTATTACCAGGCTTTAAATGATCAGATAAGGACATGAGGTCTGGGGATGGAGGAACAACGAGAGAAGATAATTTCAACAAAAGATTTACAGATGAAGGATTATTATTAGCCACCATTTTTCACAACCATTTAAATTAAGAGGTTACTGGGTCCCATTGATGACAGCAGAACATTGAGGGCAGATAGGTTATTTCCATTTGTGTCCATGCTATGTCCTACAGACGACCTACTAGGAGAGTCCATATATTTCGCCCCACACCTATCTCTCTCTCTCTCTGTCTCTCTCTCTATCTCTCTCTGTCTCTCTCTCTCTCTCTGTCCCTCCTCCTCCCCCTACCAACACTCACTACCCTCCTTATGCCGCATGACCAACATTTTGTTTCCTGCCTTTGGTCTGTATGTCCCACCCTTGCTGCACAATCCTCTAAATTCACAGTACGCAAACACAGGGACAGTTACTCATCCCAGTCCACAGGGTGGTATGTCAGGAGACAGCTCTGGCCACATCCAGCCCGTGACATGGACTTGATGTTACCACTGTGGAAATGTCACCACAGATAGGGATAGATGACTACCTACCATTACCTCAACAGAAAACACACTTAAATTAGTTTGAAAAACAAAGAGCCACATATCTTACTCTTTGCAGCAATTTTCAGCAACCTCTTAGATAAATATATTCAAGTAAAGCAATAGTTCATTCTAATATCTTTGCGCATAATGTACTGAAGCAGAACTTTCATTCTGAAAGACACTTTGGGTATATTTTGCATCACGGCTTCTCCAAAGTTGATAAAGTGTGCCACGTCATAAACACGTGTTGTTCAGTCCTGAACCATCAATGTTGGGCAACAATACGTCGAGCGTCGCTGTGGAAGGCTTGGCTCTACCAATGGGTCACCGCGTGGGCAAGGATCTGCAGGGCGATGGACACGCAGGGAATCTGTCCAATGGTGTAGGCCAGAGAACGGGTTGGAGCTTTCATTGCAAACACATAGGCAACACTATGAACCACCCGAGCTACGAAGAAGACCAGAAAATGGACGTTGGCAATGAAGAGGTTGGGCTCCATCTGCGAGTAGATAGCACCAAGGAACAAGAAGGCATAGATGTTTTCCATGTCATTGCGGTGGGCTCTGTGAAGGAAGGAAAACAGATTAAAATAGTTATTCATTCAACACGGCTCTGAACATGCTGGAGCGGGTCAGGCAGCACCTGGGGAGGGAATGGACAGACAACATTTCAGGCTGGGACCTTTTTCTATCCCAACCCAAAAAAGTGTCTGTCCTTTCCCTCCACCAGATGCTGCCTGACCCATCGAGTTCCTCCAGCACTTTGTGTGTTTTGTTCAAGATTCCAGCTCCTGCGGTTTCTTCTGAATATGTCTGGCTTCATTAAAGATTTTCCTTAAGACTGCTCTCTCTCTCTTTGGGATGTTTCCTATCCAGAGACTTTACATAAACAAACAATGAACAGAGAGCCTGGTACAATCTTTCAAGACCCAGTGTTTGCTCAACAAAAAAGACACAAGGTGCTGGAGTAACTCAAGCGGGTCAGGCAACATCTCTGGAAAACATGGATAGGTGATGTTTCTGGTCGAGAAATCACCTCTCCCATCTTGTGGAAAGTGATACCTATTGGCCGTTATACCTCCCGTCGACCAGTGGTTCCAAAGATGGATGCTCCTGTTGCTGTGGGGGCTGGGGGAAGAATGCAACAAGTATTACAGGGCTCTCTGAGTCTTTAACAATAGAGGTTGCTAGATTAGAACATTCACAAAAACTGAAAAGTTATATATAAATATCCTTCACACCCAGGTTGCCCTGGACATTGGACATCCTTCAGCCCCCCAGAATTCCCCAACTCATTAAATGAGTAGCCAATACATCAGCAGGCTACTACAGGAGATGTTGAGCACGTGTGGTTTATATTTCGCAGCCTCAGAAAAGCAGCCAATGTAACCAAAGACTTCACCCACCGTGGCCATTCCTCACTCTCCTCGTTTCCATCGGCAGAGGGCACAGAGCTTGGAAGCGCACACCGCCAGACTCAGGAAAGAGCTTCTTTCTTACTGTTATCAAGCTTCTGAATGGTCCTTCCATTAGCTAGGGACTGTCCGATTCACCTCAACCCCATTGAGGACATTGGATTTTGTCTTTGGAACTGATGCGCTACAATGCCAAGGTCTATAAGCTGCATTTTATCTTCCTCTTTGCTCCATCTATTGTACTTGAGTTTGACATGATTGACATGTTATCTTTTTTGATAACATGCAAAAAAGTGCTTCACTGTATCTCAGTACATGTGACAATAACAAACCTAAACCTGCTGACCCCCATCCTCTAGCACTCCCAACCCTCTTCCTCTGTAGACAAACCACTTAGATGTTATAGGTGGGGGGGACAAGGGCAGAGCAGACTGAGTGGCAGAGGATGAGGGGGCCAAACTCTGTATTCATGCAAGTACAGAGAGGCTGCGTCAGGTCAAAACTGACTTCACTGAACCACAAAACAGGCTGATAGGGCCTTTGGACACTACACCTACTCCTCTACAGTTTCTTAAATCTCTCTGACAAACGTCATTGATGTTCCTGCACAAATGTTCTTGCGTTTCCGCCATAACCCGAGTCACAACTCAGCAAAACAATACTTTTGCCCAGAGCTTTGCCCATGGGATTCTGAAAGGTACTGGAAATTTGCAAATATTTAGCCTTTTTTCCCAAATGACCAGCAAGAGGGGAAACAAGAGGTAAGCAACCAAACTCTGCTGCACTTTGACACTGGATTTCTGTGAGGTAACCGTGACCATATGACACAGTAGACAGACGTTGCTTGACCCGTCGAGAACCTTCAGCAGATTGTTGGTCCAGTTCCAGCATCTCCAGTCTCTCGTGTCTCCAAGGTTAGTTGTTCTCGTCTGTGCTCCAAACCAACATGCTTTCTTCATTAATTTTGGCCAATGCATTGTGCCAGTAGATACACAATCATCATTTCCTTTCCCAGTGTTTACGAGAAAAGTTCAGGGAGAATGTTTCCTCAGCAACCAGGGAAATGCAGCTATTATTTTTTTTTAATAAGGCAAACATGCTATTTACTACAGACCAGTTTTTATTTCTACAAAGGTTGCATGGAAAAGCAGAGACATTGTGTGTAAGCCACGGTTTGACAATATTTTGAGTGTCGTGAATAGTTTCAATTTTCATGGTGTCATAGTTCACAGCTGTATAACAAGAACTAGAAAAATGATATTCAATCGGGCACTGTAGAACCACCCAGGTTTTTTCCTCCCAAAATGAGCTCAAATGTCATTTCACCTGTTCTAATACTTTGGATATTGCTATATTGTTCACATGTGTTCTGAGTTACAGTGAAAACCTTTGTTTGTGTGTGATCCAATAAAATCAGATAGCACAATAAAGTCAAACATAAGTACAAAAGGTTGTGTGAAGAGAAAAATACCACTTTGCAGAATATAGGTTCTCGGCATTGTAGCGTAGCAGTTCCGGAGGGGGAAATGCAATATCTGCACTGAGGCTGGAAGATCAGGAGTGTACCATCATTTATGGAAGGACTGTGCAGAAGTTTGATAAGAGAGGGAGTAGCTGTTCCCGAGCCTATTAAGCTTTTGCATTTTCTAACGAATGGAGAGAAGCGGGAATGACCAGAGTGGGAAAGGTCCTTGATTATGCTGGATGCTTTCCAGAAGCAGCGTGACGTGTGGGTGGGGTTGATGCTGGGTGGGGACCATGGTCTGTGATGGACTGAGCTACATCCACAACTCGCTACAATGTCTTGCATCTTGGGCTGTGATGCAACACAGTAACTAGTTCACTAGTACATCTGTAAATGTTGGTGAAACTCATTGGAGACATAACGAATTTCACAAAGCATGATGTTCCACATGGCAAAAATACCTTTGCATACATTATGTAAAACAGAGTCAAAGACTAGATAGGATTTTGGTGGATCCCTCTCCCGATCAACTCCCTTTCTCCTTTCCATCTTCCCTTTGATCCCAGAAACAGGGACCACCCTTGACTACTCCAGAGGATGAGAAAATGATCTACATTGACATTCCTCCAATCCAGGGTGGGAACGAATGAAACAGGACTCTCACTCCTGCAGGTGGAAAAGTCTTCCTTGAAATTTTAGAATCGGAGGTACACGTTGTTTTTAGTACATTTCCTTTGCCTACACCCCCGTTTTTCAGTTCTCAATAAAATTTTCCTCCTCCTAATGCACTTGTTATTCAATATAACTCGCTTTGTTTCCTCTGTTTTCATTACTCTTTTTCTTTGCTTTCTTTATTCTTGAACGTTGGTTTAGCAGAGGGAACTCTGGTGTCCCTTGTTACATAAACGGTGATTATAAGCAAACTCTGGACGTTAAACGGGGGCTCCTGTGCTGCAGCAGTAAACCGATTACTGGGAAGGTGCTCCCATATCATGAACCAGATAAACGACTGCACATTCATCTCACTGTCCGTGGGATCTTGCTACATTCAAAGGACTATTATGTTCGAATCCCACACAAGCAAACCCAAACTCAATTGACTGCAAGACCCACCAATTCAACCAGAAGACACAGATGAAACTTCTTCCCAAAATCAATAGGACACCCTGCAAGTGATATTTTTCCACAGATTGTCTTCATGTAGGAGATTTCACAATGTGCGTGGAATCAGAGATCAACTAATGGGACCTTAGGCTGCACCATCTCTGGATGTATCGGACAAGATGCACCAGTTGGCTTTTTGCCATCTTTTAATCAAGGTGTATGCAGTTTTGTGAGGAATGTGATGGAGATGGGCAAATCCAGCAATATTTTAAATGCAAGGCATAAAGAAATAGGAAAATGCATTTTTCGAGTGTCAACCCACCCCGAGGGATATCCTAAAATGATTTGTCACTGTCACCTTAAATATAACAGGAACACAAATACAGCAAGAGACCAGAGAGAGTCAAGATAAAAAGTGTTTAATTGTCATATGTTTCAAAACGAAACGATGACATTCGTACTTGCAGCAGAATGACAGGTCTGTAAATTGGACAATGATCCGATGATCCATTATTGTGACATGATGGGATAAATATTGGCGAAGACTCTGGAGAACTCTCTGCCTTAAAACACCACCACAGGCAGCTTACAACCCAGCGGTATGAATATTGACTTCTCTAACTTCAAGTAACCCTTGCTTTCCCTCTCTCTCTCAATCCCTCCCCCATCCTAGTTCTAAGACTAGTTTCACTGTCCCACTGATTCCATTTTACTGATTGTATGCCTCGTTGTCATTTTCCCCTCCGCTAACAATGAACCATTCTACATTCAAGGCATCAAGTCCTAGTTAGGTGTTCCTGCCTTTATACCATGTTCTTAGTGTTCTTTGTTTTCATATTTGCACCTTTAAGTATTCTGCACACACAAGGAGTGATGTTAAATTTACAACAGCATTGATACGTATAAACATTTTTGGCCTGGGGAGACAGAATTCCACATTACATTTCTCAGAGGAAAATAATGGGACAGCTGCCAGAGGTATGAGGCATCGGCTGTTGACTGATTTATACATTAAGAAACCCTTGTCTTAACGAACTTGCCCAATGGAAACCTTGACTTAGAATTTCTCTGCACCTCACACATAGTAATTCTGCTTGTCATTATATGATTTTTCTTTCAAAGGTTATTCTCTTTGTCATGTTAAAAAAAAAAAAAAAGCATCCTTAACAAATTGGGAGCAAAGAATGAAAGTTCTGGAGCAGAACAAAGTACTGGAGAAACTCAGCTGGTCAGGCAGCCTCTGTGGAGGGAATGGACAGGTGATGATTGGGATTGGCTCGTGTCTCTATCGCTCAAGATACCAGCATCTGCGTTTCCTTGCGTTTGACAAATAAATTATTTCCCAGCATCGTCTAATCCTATTGCTCTCTTGCAATCAGACTGAGATGCACAAAACATAAAATGGCAAGAGTTATGAAATGTAAATTGAGCTCAGCCAACAAGTTATTTTAGCTACTTTAAGGATTTAGTTGGATTGAGATGTGCAATAGACTTTGCCAAGGAACAATTTCACACATCGTTTTTGCATGAGGCAGAGTCTCAATCTTAAAGAGACTTCACCACGAGAGGAATAAAACCAATAAACATAATCAGTTACCTGTTCTAAATCAAAACAGTGATGCATGTGGAAATCCACATCCCAATTTCTGAATAACAATTTTGGGAAGGGAGCTGAAGAGGTTACCAAAATTATTTCTTTGGATGCAAGCAGAGAAATTTAGAGTTGAAAACAAGACATAACTATTAAGCTAAAAATTAATTTAAAAAAAACTCTGGAGAAACCCAGAGACTGGTCATATTGCAGAACTTGCAAGCACAGGGAGTAATATTTGAGAAAAATAGCAGGGAAGTCTTTTGGGAGATTTGTTATGCAGTTCTCAGGAAAGGAACCCTGTGGTAAGTTGTGGACTGTGCGAGTCCCTCCAAGCAGCAGGCTGCTGTTCACATTACACATAACCCAACATGAAAATACAACTCTGCTTATCATTGCTGATACCCTGGCATTTCCCACCCGACAGCACTGTAGAGCACCTTCACCTCAACAACTGCAATGCTTCAAGGTGGCAGCTCACTGCCACCTACAAGGGCATTTTGGGATGGGTAATGAAAATTAGCCTTGACTGCAATCAATTGCTACCTTTTGATGAATAAATAAATGAAAAACAATGATTTGGTTACATACATATTGTGGAATGATTACACAAGGGAGCTTAACCAATGTCCCTACTTTAACTGAACAGCAATATTTGTATTCTGAAGTCCATCTTAAAAAGATAGAACTGTGCGGCACAGGAAGAGGCCCTTTGGTCCACAATGTCTGTGTCAAGCATGATGCCAAGTTAAAGCCCTGTCCCACTGTACAAGTTCATTCAAAGAGTTCTCCCGAGTTTGCTCTGATTCGAACTCGGAGATTTTCGGTAATGGCCGCTCATCGGTACTCGGGGCTCTCGTGGACATTTTTCAACATGTTGAAAAATCTTCACGAGTCTTCCAGAGCTTACCGCGTTTCCCGAGTACCTGCCGTTAGCGTTACGAGCCGCTAAGAGACGTCCCCGAGCTCCGACGTACCCGCTACGTTCATTCTCCGTGCTTACCACGAGTTCGATTTTTTTTTTAAACTCAGGAAAGCACTTGAATGAACTCATACAGTGGGACAGGGCCATTAAACTAATCTTCCCTGTCTTCATATGATCCATATCACTCTATTTCATGCACATCCATGGGCCTATCTAATATCCACTTACAGTAAATGTATCTATCACATCTGCTTTCACCGCCAACCTCGGTGGTGTGTTCCAGGCACCAACCACCATGTCAAAACTATCCCCGCTCATCTCGTTTAAACTTTAACCCTCTCAACTTAAAGCTATACCCTCTAGTCTCTGTCATTTCCAGTCTGGGAAGAAGGTTCTGACTGTTTACCCTATCTAAGCCTCTCACTTTTATATACTTGTATCAGGTAACCCCTTAACCTTCAATGCTCCAGAGAAAACAACCCAAGCTTGTCCAACCTCTCCTTGCAGTTCAGAGTTCCCTAATCGCGGTAGTCTGGGATACCTCTTCCGCACTCTCTCCAAAGCCTTCACATTCTTCCTGGAATGAGGCGATCAGAAATGCATGCAATGCTCTATATGCAGCCTAACCAAAGTCCTAGAATATAACTTTGTGATTCTTATACTTTTAACAAAAGTATTTAGGACGATGGAAAGAGCAGAAAGCTAAATGAAAAGACACCTTTTCCCCCCATAAATTATACACAGCCCTAGCATGTAAAGCTTAATGAGGTGAGAAAAGAAAATGCAGAGAGTTCTAAAGTATGGGGAAAAAACAACATTAATGTTAAGTTTTCTTTTAAAAAGATGCACATCTCCAGGGAGTGGAAGAACAACAGGTCGAAAAATTAAAAAAGAGCTTGAATTACAGGGATAAAAATGCTAAGAGAATGAGTACGCTCATAGATTTCATATCTGACCTACTGAATATGAAAGCAGGAAATACGCAAACAAATTAACTGCATCATAAGCTGTTCTGAGAATCCGTATGATACAATGTTTTTTAGAATCACAGAAAATACATGCCAACAGTTCACTGAAATATTGCCAAGATTAATAGATCAAACCCGACAGGAAAGTTTTAAAAGTTGAGAATTTGTGTGTACGGGTTAGATTAAGGGCCATCTCCCACAGAACTAGTTAACAATTTTGTTGAGGTAAAGAGTGAAATGTGGTCACGTAACAGTAACACGAGTAGGAAATGATTCACACCAGTGATGCATTCATTCAATGAACAGCCTATCCCACCCGACAGCCATATCTCTTTCCATATGATTTCTATGCTTTCTTTTTTGTATTTTAACTTCCTTCAAAAGAATGTTGTTGAATAGAGGTGCACCTGAATATCTTCCATAAAGAACCAGTTCCACAATTCAACAGGCAGCAATTGGTTGGTTGCGTGTTTTCATGTGTTCAGTGGATATGTGGGAATGCAAATGTGCAGTAAACAGTGGTCGTTTTGAAAGACGAGTGAAAAGTAATCAGCACTTCAGCTTGATGCTTCAGAAAGATTTGTTTCCACTTGTTTTTAATTATCATTAGATCAAAGAGAGGTTTAGTATCAGTTTCAGATTAATAAAATAAAACAGTACAGTGTAGGAACAAAGAACTGCAGATGCTGGCTTACAAAAATAAAAGACAGTGCTGGAGTAACTCAGCAGGTCAAGCAGCATGTCTAGAAAATAAGGGTAGGTGACGTTTTGGGTTGAGACCCTTCAGACTGGTTGAGGAGGTGAGGGGGACTGCAGGAAGGAGGGGCAGGACTTTGCTTTAATAGAACAGTACAGAGCAGAAACAGGCCCTTCATTGCACAATATATGTGCCAAGCACGATGCCAAGTTAAACCAAACTCCTCTGCCGGCTTGTGATCCATAATGTGCCTTTTCAAAAGCCTCTTAAATGGCACTATCGTATCAGCCTCCATCACTGCCCCTGGCATCACATTCCATGCACCCACGACCTCCTGTGTCAAACAAAGGGAAGTAGTTGCAAACTTTTCCCCTCACACCTTAATAAGATGTCCTCTAGTCTTTGACATTTCCACTCTGGGAAAAAAGATTCTGGCTGTCTACTCAAATTATGGCTTCCGTAATATAATATACTTCTATCAGGTTTCCCCTAAGCCTCTGCACTCCAGAGAAGACCATCCATGTTTGTCCAACCTCTCCTTGTAGCTAATACTTTCTCATCCAGGCAGCATTCTGGCAAACTCATTGTAAAATACATACTTTAAAAAACCTCTTGCTGTCACCCAGTGCGATCTGACACAAACATACCCCGATGTAAACCTGGCCCATGCCCCTGTGGAAATATCAGCAAAACTATAAAGTGGAGAAAGAACCAGGAGAAATGTGCAAGAATGTGGCAAGTTTTACCAAGTGTGCAAATTGAGGCATATAACAAAATATTGAGTAAATGAGGATAAAGAAAATACTTGGTGAAAAATATAAACACTCAGAAGAAAAAGCACTAGAAATTGGGATTCCATCTACAAGATCTAATCGCAAATCTAGTCTGTATACCAGGCTAAATGTCATTTTCCAATTATAATCCTTTAACAATGAGAAGAATTTTTTCTCCATACAGAGCTATCAGCTAAATATTTTGGTCTCCTGAGCTCTGTGAAGCACCAATGCCAAATTTGGCTTAGTTCAGTTCCAGCAGACTTGTATCCTCTGGGAGCTAGGTTGGAAACTATTTAAACTGGATTAACAATTTACAACCAAAACCGTTAAAACATATAATTGACGCATAGCGACTTTGCATGATTAACTCCGCGTGACGTGGTATGGAAATGCAATTCAAAGTCATACATTATATTCTTATTTCCTCATCGCCATGATTCAATTGCCACAATAGGCATCGGATCGAAATGCCATACACCACACCATGATACATAGATACATAGATACATAGAAAATAGGTGCAGGAGTAGGCCATTCGGCCCTTCGAGCCTGCACCGCCATTCAATATGATCATGGCTGATCATCCAACTCAGTATCCCGTATCTGCCTTCTCTCCATACCCCCTGATCCCTTTAGCCACAAGGGCCACATCTAACTCCCTCTTAAATATAGCCAATGAACTGGCCTCAACTACCCTCTGTGGCAGAGAGTTCCAGAGATTCACCATTTTCTGTGTGAAAAAGTTTTTCCTCATCTCGGTCTTAAAGGATTTCCCCCTTATCCTTAAGCTGTGACCCCTTGTCCTGGACTTCCCCAACATCGGGAACAATCTTCCTGCATCTAGCCTGTCCAACCCCATAAGAATTTTGTACGTTTCTATAAGATCCCCTCTCAATCTCCTAAATTCTAGCGAGTATAAGCCAAGTCTATCCAGTCTTTCTTCATATGCAAGTCCTGACATCCCAGGAATCAGTCTGGTGAACCTTCTCTGCACTCCCTCTATGGCTATAATGTCCTTCCTCAGATTCGGAGACCAAAACTGTACGCAATACTCCAGGTGTGGTCTCACCAAGACCCTGTACAACTGCAGTAGAACCTCCCTGCTCCTATACTCAAATCCTCTTGCTATGAAGGCCAACATACCATTCGCTTTCTTCACTGCCTGCTGCACCTGCATGCCTACTTTCAATGACTGGTGTACCATGACACCCAGGTCTCGCTGCATCTCCCCATTTCCTAATCGGCCACCATTTAGATAATAGTCTGCCTTCCCGTTTTTGCCACCAAAGTGGATAACCTCACATTTATCCACATTATACTGCATCTGCCAAACATTTGCCCACTCACCCAGCCTATCCAAGTCACCTTGCAGTCTCCTAGCATCCTCCTCACAGCTAACACTGCCCCCCAGCTTAGTGTCATCCGCAAACTTGGAGATGTTGCTTTCAATTCCCTCGTCCAGATCATTAATATAAATTGTAAATAGCTGGGGTCGCAGCACTGAGCCTTGCGGTACCCCACTAGTCACTGCCTGCCATTGTGAAAAGGACCCGTTTACTCCTACTCTTTGCTTCCTGTTTGCCAGCCAGTTCTCTATCCACATCAATACTGAACCCCCAATACCGTGTGATTTAAGTTTGTATCCTAATCTCTTATGTGGTACCTTGTCGAAAGCCTTCTGAAAGTCCAGATACAACACATCCACTGGTTCTCCCCTATCCACTCTACTAGTTACATCCTCGAAAAATTCTATAAGATTCGTCAGACACGATTTACCTTTCGTAAATCCATGCTGACTTTGTCCAATGATTTCACCACTTTCCAAATGTGCTGCTATCCCATCTTTAATAACTGACTCTAGCAGTTTCCCCACTACCGATGTTAGACTAACTGGTCTGTAATTCCCCGTTTTCTCTCTCCCTCCCTTCTTAAAAAGTGGGGTTACGTTTGCTACCCTCCAATCCTCAGGAACTACTCCAGAATCTAAAGATAGCAGTTGCCGTCATGTTGAATTGAACAGTTGCTGTTCAATTTAATGAACAGACAGCCCACATTCCCCCGGGGAGAGGGTATAATTGGGCTGACAATTTTACGTAGACCTATTCACATAAAACCAATATATTTTTTTATTCAAGGTATTCATGCAAAGATTCATGCAGTGTATATTCTGGACGTATCACTAGAACTAGTCTCACTGAATATGAGATTAAAACTTACCCTCAGATTCTCCAGCTATATATGACCATATTTAAGGCAAGTTGTACACTTGTGGAATGGACAACATTTAAGATGAGTTCTACAGCTGTGTATTGTGCTGGAAATGAACACAAAAAACTGCCAAATCTATCCTCAACAATGATTTCCCATTCATCATTACTCAGATTAAAAAGTAAGGTGCTGGACACGTGAAGGACTCGGCAGTCTGCAGTTGAATGCACAAATCTAAAGGGTTGAATGGCCAGTGAAGCAAAGGCAATACGAGAGGGGATTTTATTCCTGCTCTATTTGTGATCTGGAATGCTTTGCTTGGGAGGGAGGTGGAGGCAGATTCAAGCTCAGCTTTCAGAAGGCAGCCAGATAAATAAAGGGGAAACAAAAATGCAGGACTATGGGAATGAGAGGCATCAGCTGCATAATATTACCAGCTTTTATATAGAAAATAATTGATCTTCTCAGCTTCGGCAGCTTTGGCCGATTGCTTCATTGTACGAGTCAGCTTCAGAGAACCATACCTTCGAGTCCGCTCCACGTCAGGATCAGTCCGATGGTACATCAGTCCACCATGTCTCATCGCATCCTCTGGGTTGGTAAAGGCCTGGGGAAGAGAGGAGGAGGAGGTTAGACAAGTCACTTTATAGCGAAAACATAGAACCAAATACAGTATGTCAGTGCTTCGATATGATTACCCACAGGTTACTCCACCAGAGGAGATTGTTATTGCTGATAGTAAAACAGATCAGGATCAAATGTCAGCATGTACACACTTCAACAGCACACTTCATTATCATCTCCCTGCTCCACAACTCCAGACTTCACCATAACCCGTGCCTGCTGAGTGTCAAACGGCAGCATTCTTGTTTCTCAAGATCATGGGTCAAAACCCATCCAAAGGCAAGATCGTTAAATCAGGCCGAAGTCCCCTCCTGCCCCCATATCCCAGTTCTCTGAATCAGTGCTGACCCACCAAGATTGACTTCTGATCAAACCTTAACCCAGGGCACTCCAACCCCTGTATAAACAATCCCTCTGCACCTTGTCACATATGAGCAGGGGTTCTTGGCAAATGTTCTCTCTCATCCAACATTCCCACAAATCACAATTGGTATCTGCATTTTTAACACCTGCAACTACTTCCTTTACAAACCAAGGCTGGAAAACATTTGGCATATTCCTAAAGTTACAAAAGACACTGAGAAATTCATTTATTCTATCCAGAACAGTACGTTACTTCCTACATTATGATCTTTTACTTTCTGCAATAACTTTAATGTCTGAAGAAGGGTTTCGCCCCGAAACATTGCCTATTTCCTTCGCTCCATAGATGCTGCCGCACCCGCGGAGTTTCTCCAGCATTTTTGTCTACTATAATGCAGCATCTTATCAAATGCCTTAGGGAAATCCAAGCATAAATCCCTCCTCATCCCCTGCATGCCGTTTCTTCAAGGAACTTATTAAACATAAGTCACCACTTACACCAATCCTTCTTTGTCCTCCCCCGATTCCCATAAATTTCCCATTTATGGTGAAAACCTGGCAAATAAGTTCAGTGTTCCAATATGATTACTGGCAGGTTCTGCGAGTAATCAGATTATTTTTGCAGACAGTGCAAACATATCAGCAACTAGTGTTGAACATAGACACAAAATGCTAGAGTAACTCAGCGGGACAGGCAGCATCTCTGGAGAGAAGGGATGGGTGACGTTTCGGGTTGAGACCCTTCTGTGAATATACAGGTGTTGACAGCACACATTATCACCTCTCTCCTCTGCAACTCACTGTGACCAGTGCCGGCAGCGACTCGGGGTGGGGGGGGGGGGGGTGGGCAGTATTCTTGCCTCTCGAAATCATTGGGTCAAACCCCCCCCACTCCCACTCCCACTCCCACTCGCACTCCCACTCCCACTCCCACTCCCACTCCCACTCCCACTCCCACTCCCACTCCCACTCCCACTCCCACTCCCACTCCCACTCCCACTCCCCGTCCTCTGCTGATGGAGTGCTACCCATCAGGGGTGACCTCTGAAGATACTCTGATGACACATCCCCTTTAAGATCTATTTCTCTCCCAACCACAGGCAAATGAGCCACAGCCAAATCCAATTAAGGGTTATTGGACCAATAAACCCAATCCGACATAACTATCAACCTTGGAGTCCAGAGAGGCAGTGAGAGAGAAAGCTGTGAGGGATGATTCTAGACCCACCCGTTTGTCTCTAGAAATAAAGCCCAGCGGGTGAGTTCACCTTACTGTGTGCACCAGCGTATTCATTATTGATCCGGCATCATGACTGACGCCATAAGACCTTAAACCAGGACACTCCAACTCAATGTATAAACAACCCTACAGCATCTTATCAAACATGAGCAGTGGTCTCTCACTGCATCATGGCAGATGCTTCTCTTTCATTCAACATCTCCAGAAATACAACAACCTACAGCCATAGAGTCATGGAAACATAGAAAATAGGTGCAGGAGTAGGCCATTTGGCCCTTCGAGCCTGCACCGCCATTCAATATGATCATGGCTGATCATCCAACTCAGTATCCTGTACCTGCCTTCTCTCCATACCCCCTGATCCCTTTAGCCACAAGGGCCACATCTAACTCCCTCTTAAATATAGCCAATGAACTGGCCTCAACTACCTTCTGTGGCAGAGAATTCCAGAGGTTCACCACTCTCTGTGTGAAAAATGTTTTTCTCATCTCGGTCCTAAAAGATTTCCCCCTTATCCTTAAACTGTGACCCCTTGTCCTGGACTTCCCCAACATCTGGAACAATCTTCCTGCATCTAGCCTGTCCAACCCCTTGAGAATATTGTAAGTTTCTATAAGATCCCCCTCAATCTTCTAAATTCCAGCGAGTACAAACCGAGTCTATCCAGTCTTTCTTCATATGAAAGTCCTGACATCCCAGGAATCAGTCTGGTGAACCTTCTCTGTACTCCCTCTATGGCAAGAATGTCTTTCCTCAGATTTAGAGACCAAAACTGTACGCAATACTCCAGGTGTGGTCTCACCAAGACCCTCTACAACTGCAGTAGAACCTCCCTGCTCCTATACTCAAATCCTTTTGCTATGAATGCTAACATACCATTTGCTTTCTTCACTGCCTGCTGCCCCTGCATGCCTACTTTCAATGACTGGTGTACCATGACACCCAGGTCTCGTTGCATCTCCCCTTTTCCTAATCGGCCACCATTCAGATAATAGTCTACTTTCCTGTTTTTGCCACCAAAGTGGATAACCTCACATTTATCCACATTATACTGCATCTGCCATGCATTTGCCCACTCACCCAGCCTATCCAAGTCACCTTGCAGCCTCCTAGCATCCTCCTCACAGCTAACACTGCCCCCCAGCTTCGTGTCATCCGCAAACTTTGAGATGTTGCATTCAATTCCCTCGTCCAAATCATTAATATATATTGTATAGTGGAGTCTGGAAAAGGGTTCTCCTACTGGATCCAGACAAACTATGAAGCACCATTTACACCAAACTTTCTTTATTCTCCTCATGTTCCCATTTACTCCCCCTCAGCCTGATTCTATTGCTCCTTGGCAGAAGGGACAATTTACAGTGTCTAATTAATCTACTAACCCGCAAGTCAATGCAATGTTGGAGGAAATTGAAGCCTCCAGGGAAAATTATGGTAGCAGAGAGATCGGGTAGACTCCACACAGGAAACCGAGGTCAGGTCACTGAGCCGTGGGGAGGTGACTCTACAGCTGAACCTCTGTGCTGTTCCTCCACAACCCTACGTGCAAAATAAGTTACAAAATGACACCAAGTGCTGGAGTGACTCAGCAGATCAGGCAGCATCTCTGGAGAACATGGATTGGTGACGTTTCAGGTCGAGACCCTTCTTTAATCCTGCACTCAATCCATTGCTTCTCACCACAGTTTTCCTTCTGTATTCTTTATTTCTACATGTAAAATATGTTTCTCTTGCTCCTTGTGGCAACCCTCAAAATGACTCAATTTTAACACCTCAATTTCCATTTGATCCAGTGACTCCACCAGTTCTGCAATCCTTCACCTCAGTTCCTTTGTCCCAGAACCAGCTTCTCCTCTTTCAGTCCCCTCGGCTTCAGAATTTCCTCCTTAAACTTCCCCATCTCCCTCCCAGTCAGCATCAAAAACCTACCTCAGAGGCAAACCTGCCCCACAGTCTTATAGCAAAACTCAAAATGTTAGAATAACTAGCAGCTCAGGATGCATCTGTTGAGGGAACAGAGAGACAATGTTTTGTGTCATTTCATTCTGAAGCAGGGTCCCAACTCAAAACATCTCTTGTCCATTCTCTCTATAAATGCTTCCTGACCGACTGAGTTCCTCCAACACTTTGTTTTGCATGATTCCAGCATCTGCAGTTCCTAGTTTCTCCAAAGTCTCATTCGTCAGCCAAGCAGAAAATCTTGTTTGTTTCTGAAGATTGCTGCTTTCCCATGTTTTACATTATTAAACATAATACAAATTTGTTAAGGTCCATCTTTTACTCTGTATATCAATCTCCATTCATTTTGGGCCCTAATGATCACTGGTCAAAATCAGTTTCTAACCACATAATTTAAGATATTTCTTCCTATTCCAAAGAAATGTGCTAGAGAAGATACATTGATGACAAACTGATCACTAGACAAAGGCGTTGCACTATTATGTGTCAGGCAAACACAAATATCCACTCACAATTACTTAGGACGGCACAGTAGCACAACTGCTGCCTCACAGCACCAGAGACCCAGGTTCAAACCTGACCTCAGGTGCTGGGTGGAGTTTGCACGTTCTCCCTGTGACCGTGTCGGGACGAATGTGGGGTTGTGAATGTGGTACAAAATAGAATTTAGTTTAGTTTAATTTATTGTAACATGTACCAAGGTACAGGACAAGCTTTATGTTGCATGCTATCCAGTCAGCGAAAAGACTACACATGATTACAATCGAGCAGTGCAAAGTGTACAGATACCGCATAAAGGGAACATGTTGGAGCAGAGGTTTAAAAGAGTGGAGCAATTGTAACAAATGACTGCAGATCCGCTTCTGGGAACAGCACTCAGTCACCTGGCTTAGGCATCATCTTTAACTAAAGTGAATTGATGGTTGGCATGGACTTGGTGGGCCGAAGGACCTGTTTTTCTGCTGCATCTCCGAACTCAACTATTTGCGTCTCCTCATCCTTCAAGTGCATATTTCTCTTACACCTCCAATATGGGAAATCAGATTGTCACAATTGAGGATTTTTGGTTTCAGACCATTTCAATGCAGGAGTTTCTTCACAAAGGTTTTGGAAATAAATACACCAACTGAACTGGGCATCTGTATCTGACACCCGAGTGCTTAAAGGTAGCAACATTCACAGAGCCGCAGCGGGTGGCTGGAGTTGTGAAAGGGATCAACATGCATTTTAGGGTTAGCAACGCTCACGAACTGAATGCCGCTTCCTGTTCCTCGCGTTCTGGTTTTTTTTGAACTGCTGTTTTCTCACTCTCGTCCCAAGATCAACAGGGCTCAAACTCTGCGCCAAAAGCCCATTTATGGTCAGGGAAAGATTAGAGAGGATAAATTAAAGTGGCTGTCGTTGTGCAAACGTTAGTAAAACAACTAAAACACGACCTGGCGAGGCCCAAACACAATGTGGTTGGAAGCAAAATCTGTTTCGAACCGCATAATTTAAGATATTACTTCATATTCCAAAGAAACGTCCCTTTAACCACATCTTATTGAAACATAAGATTATTATGGGATTGGACACGCTAGAGGCATGAAACATGTACGGAGATAGATGAGGAAAAACTTTTCATCCAGAGAGTTGTGAATCTGTGGAATTCTCTGCCTCGGAAGGCGGTGGAGGCCGATTCTCTGGATGCTTTCAAGAGAGACTTAGATAGAGCTCTTAAAGATAGCGGAGTCAAGGGATATGGGGAGAAGGCAGGAGCGGGGTACTGATTGTCGATGATCAGCCATGATCACAGTGAGTGGCCGTGCTGGCTCGAAGGGCCGAAACTCCTGCACCTATTGTCTATTGTGGCCATCAAAAGGTTGGCTCCACTCGGTTACAACTACATTAACAAGAACCCAGACACTTCCAAGTTTACATGGCAAGTGTCACTCTGAAAACATTGGCCCCATGGCGTTGGGATTCAGAACACGAATATAGTACCAACTCTGACCTTAACAAGCCCAATGCTCCCCGCGCTTCAGGCATGCTTTATTTTCTATTTTCTTCCTTATTTTTTTTTGGTTAAAATAACGTTTCTTGGCGATATTTAGTGCTCGGAATGAAGGCGTTAAGAATTTCGGCAGATATTCGCGGCTGGAACAGGGAATCTCCTCTCTCTCTCCCGCTATTAAACATGAGATCGTATATACACAAGACACTCGCCGGCACATGTTGAAGATCAACAAAGTGGAGTCTGTCTCTTCAACAGAAAAAAAACGCATGGAGCTCATCAAATGGAAATTATGCATGCCTTAATAACAAGTGCAAACAGTACATTTAAACTGCTAAAAGCACACAGTCAAAGTTAGGCAGACATGCCGCCTGACTCGCTGAGTTACTCCGATATTATGTATTTTTTTGTAAGCCAGCATCTGTGTTCCTTGCGTCTTCATCTTAAGAACGTTTACTCGAGGTGGAGATTCGAACATCCCGCCACATGTTAAAGTTACAAAAGCATAAACACCTGATCTCGGCCCTTGATTCAGATATATAATACAAACATTGCTAGTAGAAGATAGACACAACAAGTTGGAGTAACTCAGCGGGTCAGGCAGCATCTCTGGAGTAAAGGAATAGGTGATGTTTCGGTTCGAGACGTTCTGAAGAAGTATCTCGACCCGAAACGTCACCTATTCCTTTTCTCAGAGATGCTGCCTGACCCGCTGAGTTACTCCAGCGTTTTGTGTCTAACTTCGGTTTGAGGCAGCGTCTTGCAGTTCGTTCCTACACATTGCTAGTAGGAGACAGACAGGTTGAGTGGTCACCTTTTTGCGGAGTCGCTGCTGCCCGGTGATGAAGGCCAGTGCGTACATCTTCAGGATGAGCAGCGAGCCGTAGAAGGCGAAGCAAGCAAAGACGGCGCTGTCCATGTCCTTCCCCGGGGCTCGGACTGCAGGCAATGAGCGAGGTGGCCCGGACGGTGGGCAAAGTGCAGCCGATCACGCCTACTCTCCAGCACAGCCCTGTACAGCCGTGCCCAGCCCAGCCCGGCCCAGCCCAGCCCAGCCCGTGCCCACTCCCCGTGCCCACTCCCCGCCAGCGCCGTCCCAGCTCCGCCAGACAGCTGGGGGGCTCGTTCCCACTTTGCGGAAACCGCAACCCTCCAACTATTTCCTTCAATCAGATTCCTCTCACACGCTCAGATTTCACTTTACGCAAGGCTCAGTGGAGCAGCGAGTGTTGCGTGTTAGAGTTGCTGATTTCTAGGCTTCCTTCCTGGTGTGTGTGTGTGAAACAAAACACAAAGTGCAGGAGGAACTTAGGCAGATGGTTAATTGGTGAATTGATGAATTGATGCAGCAGCCTCGGCAAGTCCACCAGCATGACAAAGGACAAGTTTCACCCGGGTCACTCTTCTCCCCTCTCCCACCAGACTTTACATTGCACAAAACGTTATTCCCTTGATCGTGTACCTGTGCATGGCTTGATTGTAAACATGTATAGTCTTTCTGCTGACTGGTTCGCACGCAGCAAAAGCTTTTCACTGCACCTCGGTACACGTGACAATTAAACAAACTAAACTTAGAATTCCTAGCAGATCATATTGTCTGGTGCATTGTAAGCATGTAAATATATTGTAAACATGTAAATATATTGTAAACATGTAAATATATTGTAAACATGTAAATAAATTGTAAACATGTAAATATATTGTAAACATGTAAATATATTGTAAACATGTAAATATATTGTAAACATGTAAATACATTGTAAACATGTAAATACCTTCCTACAGTATAAAGCTAACGATCCCAGCTCATCCTTAGCTGGAGAGTTCATATGGAGACACAAGAAACTGTGGATGCTTGAATCTTAGCAGAATACAAAGTGCTGGAGTAACTCAGTGGGTCTTTGGAATGAGGTTAACAGATCAGGGCCCTTCTTCAAAGTGATTCCAGGATTGTGGAAGAAAGCTGGAAAAGAGAGAAGGGGAGGGACAAAGTTTGGCAAGTGATAGGTGGATACAGGTGAGGGGAATTTGATTGGCAGATGAGTGGAGTAAGTTCATATAGTTTGCTGTCAACCACAAATTCCGTCAGAACGGCATAAAGACAAGTATATCGGAATTGTTTGAAAAAGGTATAATATTTGCAGTAAGAAAATCATTTTTATGGCATTAATTTTACCAACCATTGAGATAGGAAGTTGGATTCCATTGTCAGTGACTTTATCTGGGATTATAAGAATCATAGGATAAGCAAAAAACATCTGTGCAAATCAAAAATAAATGGAGGCTTGGTTTTACCAAACTTTTTGTATTATTTTTGGGCAGTTAACATTAAAAATATGAATTTTTGGTTGGAAGAAATAGATCAACAACCAGATTGGTTAAAAATGGAAAAGGAAGATTGTTCACCTTTTGAAATCGGTTCGATACTATTTGCTACTTCTAAATTAAACAAAAAAAATTATAGGGAAATCCTATGCGAATTTGGAAACAATTAAAAAAGACATTAAAATTAGATAACATCACTTTTTCTTCCAATTGTGAATAATCCTTTGTTTAAGCCCTCATGGTTGGACAAAGGTTTTACACAATGGAAAAACTATGGAATTAAAAAGATGGGACAACTTTACAAGGAAGGCACTTTTCTTTCATTTCAGGAGTTGCAGCAAACTTATGGACTTCAAGTAAATGATTTTTTCAGATATCTTCAACTTAGAGATTATGTAAAAGCAAATACTCAAAACTTTAGAATTAGAAATTCAGAAATTCTTGACGACTGTTGGAATAAACATCCTAATAGAAAAAATTAATATCTTACATATATAATATTTTATTAGACAGCGATATCCCATCGACGGACTTACATAGACAAACATGGGAAAAAGAACTAAATCAAATAATAACGAAAGATACTTGGGAAGAAAGTTTACAACACATACATCAATGTTCATTAAATGCCAGACACTCTCTAATACAATTTAAAGTAATACACAGGTTACATTATTCTAAAACAAAATTAAATAAAATCTTCCCACATATTTCACCTATATGTGATAAATGTCAACATTTAGAAGGTAACTTATCTCATATGTTTGCAAATTGCATAAAAATTAAAAAATTCTGGGCAAATATTTTCAGAATAATATCTAAAGTGACCAGCACTCAATTAGACCTGGATCCAAAATTAATAATACTAGGAACAGTAGAACTAAATCAAACATTTACAACAACTCAAAGAAACTTTATTGATTATAGTATAATAACTGGTAAAAAATTAATTCTAAAATTTTGGAAAGGCCCTATAACCCCCACAATTAAAATGTGGATTATAGAAATGACGGAGACCTTACACTTGGAAAGAATTAGACTTGTCCTGTTGGACAAACAAGAACTATTTGCTGGAACATGGTCTCCCTTTATTGATTATCTAAAGGGTCAGAACGGTTCAGCACAAGAACCTGACTAGCACTCGAGCCAAGGAATAGATGAAATGTTATATTCTGAAATGTACGAATATATCTCGAATTAAGTTTTTTATCTTTATATTCCATTCTTCTTTATTATCTCTTTCTTTTTTGTTTTCTTTGTTTCTTTTTTTTTTCTTTTTTTTTTCTCTCTTTTCTTTCTTTATTTCATCTATCTTTTTAGTTCTATTTAGTTTAAAAAAAAAGAAAAAGAAAAAAGTATTGGAGCCAATGTAATAATATTTGACAATATTATTAATTTAAAAATGTAAGACTGGTAACGACTTTAATATGATATGTATTTACCTCCAATAAAAAATATTTTCAAAAAAACCACAAAAAAAACCAAGAACGGCATAAAGATCCATTTAGAGATAGAGCATGGATCCACTGAGTCCACGCTGACCAACGATCACTCGTAAACTAGTTTTGTCTTACACACCAGGGACAATGTCACAATTATAATCTTACATTAACCTACAAACCTGCACGGCTTTGGAGAATGGGAGGAAACTGGCTGTGCCACTTGTGGCCAATGATCACAGGACTGCACTTTGGAAGAATTCCTGATCTGTGCTATTTCTATGTTCCGTCCCCAGAGCCCTGTGATGTTCTCCTTTTCGACTGGGCCCAGGACTTACACAGTGAATGACAGGGCCATGGAGAGTGCTATTGAACAGAGAGGCTTCAGGGTGCAAGTACATACAGTGGCTTGCAAAAGTATTCATACCCCTTGAACTTTTCCACATTTTGAACAGTGCTCCGTGAGATGTTCAAAGCTTGGGATATTTGTTTATAACCTAACCCTGCTTTAAACTTCTCCACAACTTTATCCCTGACCTGTCTGGTGTGTTCCTTGGGCTTCATGATGCTGTTTGTTCACTAATGTTCTCTAACAAACCTCTGAGGCCTTCACAGAACAGCTGTATTTATACTGAGATTAGATTACACACAAGTGGACTCTATTAACTAATTAGGTGACTTCTGAACGCAATTGGTTGCACTGGGTTTTATTTAGGGGTATCAGAGTAAAGGGGGCTGAATATTTTTGCACGCGACACTTTTCAGTTTTTTATTTGTAAAAATATTTGAAAACCATGTATCATTTTCCTTCCACTTCACAATTATGCACCACTTTGTGTTGGTCTATCACATAAAATCCCAATAAAATACATTTACGTTTGTGGTTGTAACGTGACAAAATGTGGAAAAGTTCAAGGGGTATGAAAACTTTTGCAAGCCACTGTAGTTCCCAGAAAGTGGCAACACAGGGAAGCAGGGTGGTGAAGAAGATGTATGGCATCTTCATTGCTTGTGGCATTGAGTGCAAGAGTTGGCAGGTCATATTACACTTGTACAAAACTTTGGTTAGGCCACAATAGACTATTGTGTGTGGTTCTGGTCATCTCGCTATAGGAAGAATGTGATTAAGTTGGAAAGGACACAGAAAAGATTCACAAGGATGTTGCCTAGACTGGAGCGCTTGAGTTTAGTTTAGTTTAGTACAGAGGTACAGCATGGAAACAGGCCCTTCGGCCCACCGAGCCCTCGCTGACTATTCACACTAGTTCCATGTTATCCCACTTTCTCATCCACTCCCTACAAATTAGGGGGAATTTTACAGGGGCCAATTAACCCACAAACCGCATGTCTTTGGGATGTAGTAGGAAACCGGAGCACCCAGAGGAAACCCACATGGTCACAGGCAGAATGTACAGACTCCACGCGGACAGCATCCGAGGTCAATATCTAACCCTGGCCTGTGGTGCTGTCAGCAGCAAACCTGCCAGCTGTGCCACTGTGCTGAGTTAATGGTGGGATAGAATAGGCAGGGACTGCTTTTCCTGGATCAAAGGAGCCTGAGGGGGTGATCTTTTAGAGGTTAAAAAATGATGAAGGGCATAGACAGGATATATAGTCACTATCATTTTTCCATGTTGGGTGGGGAGTCTAAAACTAGAGGGTATGGGTTTAAGATGAGAGGGGGAAGATTTAACAAAGATCTGAGGGATAGATTTTCCACTCAGTGGTGGTGCATAAATGGAAAGAGCTGCCAGAGGAGGTGGTAGAGGTTGGTACAATTACAACATTTAAAAACCGTTGGACAGGTACAAGCATATGGAAGGCTGAGAGATATATAGGTCACACAGGCATCTTGGTTGCATGAAGATGTTGGATCCAAGGGCCTGTTTCTGAGCTGCAGAACTCAATGTATACCATCTCTAAATTTGCCAACAACACCGTCCAACTGTTGTTGGACGAATTATGGATAATGATGGGTTGGACTATATGGATAATGATGGGAGATCGATCATCTGATCGTATGGTGCCAGAACAACCTTGCTCTCAACATCAGTAAAACCAAGGAACTGATTATTAAATTTAGAAGAGGAAGGCCGAAGATCCACAAACCCTTCTTCATCAACAGGTCAGTGATGGAGAGGGTCAACAACTTCACGTTCCTGAGCCTGCATATCTCTGAAGATCTGTCCTGGACCCAGCCCATTGATGCACTCAGATAGAAGGCCCATGAAGATAGAGGAGATTCGATATATCGATGAATAATCTCTTGAACTGCTATATGTGCATGGTAGAGGATGGTACCAGCATATTGACTGGTTGCATCATGGCCTCATTCAGCAACTCGAATGGCCAGGAATGAAGATTACATAAAGTGGTGAACATTGCTGGTACTGACCTCCCCACCATCGAATGAATCTATAAGCGGCGTTGTCCCGAAAAGGCAGCCAGCGTCATCAAGGGATCACACCACCCTGGCCACGCTCTCATTTCATTCTTGCCATCAGGAAGAAAGTATAGGGGTCTGAAAACTGTAATGTTCAGATTCAGGAACAGCTTCTTCTCAACAACCATCTGGCTATTATACACTCTGAGCCACAAACTGCCTGGGTTGCCCTCGGGTCTTTGGGCTTTGTTTTGTTTTTGCACATTGTTTTTTTTTAATTTATTGAAGGTTTTTTTCTGTGTCTATTATATTATCTATTGAGTATAGATGTGTTTACAAACCTGTTGTGCTGCTGCTGTAAGTAAGAATTTTATTGTTCATTTTAAGATTCAAGATTCAAGATTCAAGAAGTTTATTGCCATGTCAACAAGTTGATAGGAATTTGACTTGCCATGCAGCACACAAATAAAGATTACAACAAGGAATTTAACAACATAAAAACATCCTGGTACATATGACAATAAACATTCTTGACTTTTAATCTATATTTAGACTCTTTGGCCCAGCTTGTCCATGCCAAACAAGGTGGCATGCTGGGCTATTCCTATTTACCTGCATTTGGCACATGGCCCTCTAAACTCTTCCTATCCCTGTATCTGTCCATTTTATTTCTCACAAAAAGCTGAAGTAACTCGGCAGTTCAGACAGCATCTCTGGAAATTTGAACAAACATTTGGTTATTCTATTTTGTCTATCTTCGGTATAAACCAGCATCTGCAGATCCTTCCCACATACAGTATTTTTCTTCTCATACTTTTATATGAAGGAGATTACTTAAGTCCTTGCGCATTTTCAGAGCAAATCAATAAATCTCAATCTGCCAATTACTTTCTGCAATCTCTCAGACGTACTCAGGTACATTTGTTGATAGCAAATCACTCTGAAAGTTATTTTTGAATCTGCTTTTGACATGCTTTGAGGCAGTGTATTATAAATATTCTCCTCATATCCTTCCTAGATCAATGGCCTTTACTAGAACTCTGTGTTCTTTAGTTAACCTCCAGCTTCCGTATACGGCACAATTTGTTTCCACAAACTTGATCAAACGTCACCTATTCCTTTCCTCCAGAGATGCTGCCTGACCCGCTGAGTTACTCCAACATTTGGGGTCTATCTTGGGCTGAAGGGTCTGTTTCCCTGCTGTATAATTCTATGACACATTCTGGCTTAACCCTAGAAGGAAAGTTGAATGGGCTCATCTGTGGAATCATCTGACCATAAGGTCACAAAAGAGATTCCCACTTTGTTCAAGGTTCCTAGGGATAAGCTAGTCAACATGTAATGTCAGCCTGATTTAATAAGTGACATTCAACAAATAGTGGTAAACTTTTATTAAGTATTATGAACACATTACACCATTTCAACATTATTTCATCATTAGATCACTTCTGATATTTAATAATTTCAGGACTTTGAGCCAATTACTTTGGGGACTTCTTCAGTTGTGAATGAATTGACAAGGAGTCCACAATTAACCCTTTAATGATATTAATATTCAATACTAACCTGTTGACTGACGAGTGGTGCAGATTAATCCAGTCATAATGACAAGAATGTTTTCATTGCTGCTTTATATATTAGATCACTCATACACTGACTCTGCTGGCAGGGATACATTCAGGCTTATAGCTTTAAGTTGATGAAAGTACCATTGCACCACTGTCTAAACCTTCAATCAGATAACACTGCCAGTCCAACAAAAGCACAAAGTCAAATTAACTTGTATGATAAAAACAATTTAGACAGACAAACTTTTCAGACCAAAAGATTTCCATGCAAGATACTACAAGGTGAAGAGATTGTTGATGCATCGGTCCAAATTCTCCTTGGGGTTTGTGATTCAGGAAACTGATCCCTTGAATGGGAAAGTGGCAAATTGAATATTTAGAAAGGGTAGAAAACAAACAAGTAAATCATTTAATATCTTAGATAATTGACCTGTTTATTTATTGGAATTTAGTCGTTCTTTTCATTCTGGAGAGAGTAACGGGGCATTTAGATACGGGAGTCAAGGTGGATCAGAAGAGTTCAGAAGTGGATCGGTCTTCATTATACTCTATGGTTCTCAAACTACTTGTCAAAGTCGCCATTGCTGAGGGTCTCAACAGGTTATGGGCTGCATCCATCCAACTTACCCTCTGTGTTTGCGTGTTTAAAATGTTTTGTACCAGTTATTGCTTGGAAGTGTTGAGTAGGCTGTGTGTGACTTTGCAAGCTGAGAGTTGTGCACAATTGATCTAATTCAGTGATCCAAATGGCCTGAGCCTGTATGCAAGTCTCAACTAGTGTCCATTCACCATGTCCTTCTTTTGCTTACACTGCCACTCCACTCCAAAGACTCTTGGAAAGCTGTTCGCCCAGCTTAACTCATGCAAGGTTTGAGACACTCTTATACCATAAAGGAATACTCTAAAAGCCAAAGATAGACACCAAAAGCTGGAGTAACTCAGCGGGACAGGCAGCATCTCTGGAGAGAACAAATGGATGACATTTTGGGTCATCTCCAGAGATGCTGCCTGTCCTGCTGCGTTACTCCAGCTTTTTTGTGTCTATCTTCGGTTTAAACCAGCATCTGCAGTTCCTGCCTACTCTAAAAGCCAGTTGGTTACATAGCAATGATTGATATCATAGCCAAACTACAGGACAGCAATCTTGTCCCAAAAGCCTGGCTAATTTCTTCTTCACTTGCATTTAGTTCTCGTCCAAGTACCAGGGAAGATAAACAAGGGGGGGGGGGTGGGGATGGGGGGGGGGATAGAAGATCTGTTACTGCAGTAAAAATATCACACAAGGAGATTGATTTAACACAAGCAATCCAGTTCAGTTTTCCATGGTTTCATCTTTCATCGTCTGCACTCAAGTCGTCTCAGAGTCGGAGTCTCCAGATGCAGAACTCTCCTCACAACAGTCCTCTGCCTCCGAGAAGGAGGACAAGTAATGTAACCCCGACACCCGCTGGTACTGCGAGAGACACGAGCTGGGGAACAGAGACAGCTCCATGCAATTCCTCCTCCGGCGCTCCTTCCAGGAGAGGCTCCACACTTCCAGCAGGGGAAAACACATCACACATCCCATGGTGACAGGAGTGACCCAAGGAGTGCGCAGGTCCTCCGTGAAATGGTGGTCAGGAGAGAGTAAAGGAGTTGGGAAATGCTCGCTACCTCCAGGTGCTAAAGAGGCTCAGGATAAAGGCTGTGAATCATTCTTCCTAAGCCGATTCAGTGACAGATTCGCTGTTGGTAGAATCCCTCAAACAGGCACAAGAAGGCATCTGGAAAAATACAAAGCACAGGGCCACACGAGTGGATTAGAATCATGTTACTATTGTGTCAGGTAAGTGACTTCATTTAAAGAGCAAAATAGTTTGAGAAAAGAAGTGACCATATTTGCAGTTTAAATAACTAAATCCTTATTAAAAATGAATACAGATTCTCACACATATTGCAGTAACAGCATCTCATATTCTGCTTGTGCAGCTTACAGCCTAACAGTATGAACATTGAATTCTCCAAAATTAGTTAGTGAACAAACGGAGTTTATTTATGTATTCCCTTTCTCTTCCCTGTATCCCACCTGGACTTGCACCCATTTCTCCTCTCCCTGTCCCCTTCCACATTTGTGTCTTTTTATATCTGGCCTTTGTCCAACCATCTGCCTATCAACCCCCTCACCTGTATCCGCCCATCACTCACCAGGCTTAGTCCTGCCCCATCTCTCCTCCAGCCTTCTCTCCGTGGATTCGGTGGGCCGAAGGGCCTGTTTCCATGCTGTATCACTAAACTAAACTAAACCAAAACGAATTCAACCTGGTTGCTTCTGCTGATTTGTGCATGTGTCATCAATTCTACGAGAAGCTGTGAAACTCTGCTAACAATACCAACAGACATGCAGAATTGCAGTGGTGATTGCACAGAGGTACCTGGCCCCTTTAAGGTTAGTAGGCAGGTGAGGAAGGGATTTGATTCATCCTTGTCCATGCTGTTAACCCAGCATTAACCCAGCATAACATCAGTGCTCAGACTGAAATAACTGTGCATTGGGTTGTATTGCTTTCCTTACATTAAAGGGCCTGTCCCACTTTCACGATATAACTCACGACTTTTTTTACTCGTGGACATTTTTCATCAGGCTAGAAAAAAAGCCCCGACCAACTTGATGCCACGAGTACCTACGACTAGCATCACGGCCTGCTACGACCAACCTACGACTTCCTACGACCTCGTGACGACCTTGCTGCGAGTACGAGTCAAGGGCAAACTTGGCAGAGGTCGTGAATTAGGTCGTGAAAGTGGGACAGGCACCAACTTAAATTAGAACCAACACAAACAAAAATAGCAGTGGGAAATTAAAAGAGTAATAAAAGCAAGGAGTCAAATCAGTTTGTCAATAATCTATCGACAGAGAAAGAAACTGCCTCAAGGGGAAGAGGAGCATGGAGAGATGAAACATGTTACCACTGATAGCACTCTGCATCGGGATTGAGCGTGCTGCCTTAAAGCTTCCTTTTAAACAACAACTAATGGGATTCTGCAGCATATATCATTGCGGCTGTAATTTGCCTTGAAAGCCTTTATTGCTTTACAATCTGGCAGTTGCTCAGGCCATGACTGTTCAAATAATTAAATTCCTGAATATTAACAACACCCTCGCAAATCTTGGTAGGTGAAGAACCAATGAGGTCTCTATCACTTTTGAAGAGGCACAGTGGCACAGCTGGTAGAGCTGCTGCCTCACAGCGCTGGAGGCCCGGGTTCGATCCTGACCTCAGGATCTGTCTGTCCGCTGTCTGTGTGGAGTTTACACGTTCTCCTTGTGACTGTGTAGCATGTGGGCAAAAGTGGGATAACATAGAACTAGTGTGAATTTCTGGTCAGCGTAGACTCGATGGGCTGAATGGCCTGTTTCCCTGCTGTTTCTTTCAATCAATCAATCAATCAATTAATCAAGACTATTCGCAATTGTGGAATGGTAGGTATTAAGAACGGTTATTAGAAAAGGGAAGGGTTTAGTTTCAAGTGTGCCCTCTGTTGCTAAAGCACTAATTTGGCATTATTTAAGGGCCCACTCTGTAATAACATTGGGTTGGGGTGCCGAACCTGAAGTTATCAGGAATTAACAGTGAATCTCCTGGAAAATGCTGCAACATAATAGAGAGAAAATGTAAAGGTGCTATAAAAATGGTTGTCAAAGGACATAGATCCGTTACAAATATAGATGGAGAAATGGCAGATGGAGTTTAATCCAGGCATGTGTGAGGTTTTACAGTTTTGAGAGGACAAATGTAAGGGGAAAGTATACAGTTGATGGCAGGACCCTTCACAGCATTGATGCATTCATGCCCATAGCTGATTGTAAGTGGCAATGGAAAGAGATAGAATAATAAAGAAGGGCTCACAGCAATTGCTGAGGTGGTTTGGCAAAGAATGAAATGATTTGTGGCAGCGAGTCTGCGTTCACACATGTACTCGCTGCGCCTGAAGATCCAACTTGTGTCCTTCCATCCTTTGGGCTGGAGCAACGGGTTAACCTTCATGTACTGAAACCATCTGGACCAACTTGATGCTGCCATTGGGAGAGACCGCTTGATACCTAGACGGAGAATGATGGTCATAAGGTCATAAATTATAGGAGCAGAATTAGATCATTCAGCCCATCAAGTCTACTCCACCATTCAATCATGGCTGATCTATCTCTCCCTCCTAACCCCATTCTCCTGCCTTCTCCCCATAACCCCTGACACCCGTACTAATCAAGAATTGCTCTAACAAACCATCAGGTTCATTGGTGTGACAGTGGAAATGCTAGCATGTTAATGTGTCTGATAACACGTTTCTTATCTAGTTTTAGTTTAGTTACGAAAGGTTTTCACTGTATCTCGGTACATGTGACAATAAACTAAACTGAAGCTGAAACTGAAATTAAGAGATACAGCATGGAAACAGGTGCTTTGGCCCACCAAGTCCACGCCGACCATCGATTACACTAGTTCCATGTTATCCCACTTTCTCATCCACTCCCTTTACAATCGGTGCAATTTACAGACGCCAAATAACCTACAAACATGTACATTTTCATTTTTCTTGCCTGTTTACATTTGAAGTTAACTCTCATTTGAATGAATGATTGAATGAATGAATGAATGAATAAGTTTATTGGCCAAGTATTCACATACAAGGAATTTGCCTAGGTGCTCCGCCCGCAAGTGACATGACATACAGTGACATTTGGGCTAAAAGGAGAAATTATGCAGCTTATTTTCAATTATTTGACACAGAGTTTATTTCCAGATCCCTGCTTGCCACATGTTAGTTATTGTTGGAAATACAATTGAAAGTTTGCTATCTCCAATACGTATGGCAGCACCCAGACTGACCCCAATAAAAGGGATGTCCATTAGTCTTATAAAGACACAGAGTGCTGGAATAACTCAGCGGGTCAGGCAGCACCTCTGGAGACATGGATAGGTGATGTTTCAGTTCAGGACCCTTCTTCGAACTGATTGTAGTTGGGGGGGGGGTGGGTGTGGAAGGCTGGAAGAGAGGTGGAGGTGGGGCAAAGCCTGACAAGTGATAACTGGAAACAAGTGAGGAGAGAGTTGGTTGGGAGATGGTTGGACAAAGGCCAGAGATGAAAAGATAAGAAGTGATAAGGAGACAAGGATAGAAGAGGTGAGAAAGTGAAGCCAGAGGAAAGGATGAGTGCGGGTAGAAGGAAGGGGAGATGGAAGAAAGCGGGTAAAAAAAAAATGGGGAAAGGGGGTGGGTAGTTTTTCTAAATTTGGAGATTTCAATGTTCGTACCATTAGGTACTGCCCAAATAGAATTATTAGTGATTGATCTACAGTATGTTACCCAAGCGGAATGTAAACCAGCATCTGCATTTCCTTGTGCCTCCATTAGTCTTATGTCCTGCTGATAGATTTACCTGCGATGTTTACCCCAGGCAAGGAGACTCCACTTATAGGCTGCTTCTCTCGGTTTGCAGAAAGCACCGTGTCTTTTACCAGCGTAATTCCTTAATTCCTTAATAAAATGCCACGTGTATTTGTTATCAAATTAAACAGAAAATTGTGAACGTCAGGCTGAATCAGTAGAGAAAGAAACAGTTGCGCTTTCAGGTCAATGAGCTTTGAAACACCAACCCAATTTCTCTCTACACAGATGCTGCCTGGCCTGCTGAACATTTCCACCATTTTCTATTGCTTTCTCTCTCTCCCTATTACACACTTTATGAGTCTCTTTCTATTTTCTTCCTTCACTGCTGGGTAGTGTCTGTGTCACTCCTGATGTGAGCGTTTAGCCCACTAACCATGTTATACCAGAATTCCAATGCCTGGTCCCCATTATGATACCAAGTTAATCCACTCAAGCGAGTCGAGAGTGTTTAATTGTCCTAGTACCCAGATAAATAGTACCCAGATATTGAGTACAAAAATCAATAAAGTAATAACTCCAATATTGGTGTGGAAAAAAGCCTGAAGTCCTTAGTTCACTCATGGATAGTCTATAGTTCACAGATTTGTTAGTGTTTTGCATTGTTCAAGAACATAGTTGTTGGGAAGAAGCTGTTCTTGAACCTGATGGTCACAGTTTTCAGGCTCCTGTACTTTCTTCCCGATGGTGGGACTGAAATGAGAATGTGGCCAGGGTGGTGTGGGTTTTTGATGATATTGGCTGCATTCTTGAGACAGCGCCTCCTATAGTTCCCTTCGATGGGGCGGAGGTCAGTACCTGTGTTGGACCTGGTGGTATCCACCACTTTTTGTAATCTCCTTTGTCCTTCTCAAAAGGCAAAAGTAATATTGTACAACATTTACCAGAAGGAAAATGGGCTCACAAAACTGGGCATAGACGCAAAATGCTGGAGTAACTCAGCGGGACTGGCAGCATCTCTGGATAAAAGGAATGGGTGACGTTTTGGGTCAACACCCTTCTTCAGACCTACAGAAGACCGAGATGAAGACCGAGACCTTCTTCTCGACCCGAAACGTCACCCATTCCGTCTATCCAGAGATGCTGCATGTCCCGCTGAGTTACTCCGGCATTTTGTGTCTATCTTCGGTGTAAACCAGTATCTGCAGTTCCTTCCTTCACAAAACTGGGCTCTCTAGTACACTAATACATTCACCTCCAGCAGTTTTTCATCAAGACATTAAAGTTCACCATTAAGCCTTATCTATGTTCTCACAGTGACAGAAAAGACCCCGCAGTACGAAGAGCAGCAGGAGTTGCTCACCCCTAGGGTGCAACCAAAACTCATGAGCAACACCACACGAAAAACAGCCTATGTTATCATCATTGTATTTCAAATGGTGAGAGATCATTCGATGTAAATCAACTGCTGCTTTTACTACACTGTCACGGTGCCAGGAATTTATTGGCAGTGAGATGAATTAGGACATCGTAGAAGGCGACATACTGGTGTGAGTCTTCCTCCTGCTGGTTGTACATTATGCAATGACATGTGGCTGACCGCAAAGCTGAAACAAAATTAAATTAGCTGTAGGTTATGTTTCAGAAAATGAACTGAATTTAGTTTAGATATCCAGCATGGAAACAGACCCTTCAGTCAACCAACTCTGACCACTGATCACCCATTCACACCAGTTTCATGTTATCCCACTTTCCCATCCAGTCTCCACACACCAAGGGTAATTTTACAGACAGAGGGTCGATTAACCTACGAACCCGCATGTCTTTGGATGTGGGAGGAAACCGGAACACCCAGAGGAAACTAACCTGGTCGCAGGGAGAACGTACAAACTCCACACTGACAGCAGGCAAGGTCAGGATCAAACCCAGGTCTCTAGAGCTGTGAGGCAGCAGCTCTACCAGCTGCACCACTGTGTCTCTCTCAGCATCATTTAAGTATCATAGGGGAAGGTAGCTTTGCATAATATCATTGTTCACATGGAATATGTTTTTGATCTCATTGCAGATGTGGAAGACTTTTTTCTATGCAGTGTTACTTGTTTAGTCTGATCTCAGCAGAATGTGTGGTCTTCTCCTCCCAAGGATAATGTACTCAAGAAGTTGTCTTCCACGGCCTCATCCTCCAGTTTATATTGCTTCACTGCACTTGACAGCTTTTGACGTTGACCTTTGCACCAGAAGCTTATGTTACTCTATTCCCCACCTACTTTCCTTAAATTGGCTTTGCACTTGCATGCTTTCAAACTTCATGAAAAACGCTGCGACGGATAATAGACCCCTTAAACGAATTCCAGATTTTCAGGCGAGCAGCTGTTGATGCAAGTGGCATCTCCACTTGTGAATTCTGACTCCACTACATATTCATGGCTGCTGTTCGCTCTGAATATTACAATATGCAGTGAGACTCAAAACCAGTACAGCAACTTACAACATTCATTTGACAGCAAAGGACGTTAATGCCTGGTTACAGCCGTAATGAAGCTCAAGCACTCACGATCCCCATGGAGCAGATTCTAATTCCCAAAACCGCTGAATTCCCACTCTCATTAAAATATGGATTGTGAGACAGCTGCATCTTTCTGGACAGTCCTCATCTCCTGGTTAGAAGCCCAGGGATTTAAGTTGCATTTCAGAGATATGAGCATAAAGTGATGGCCAACACGTTGGTGTAGTGGAGACATAAGGAACTGCAGATGCTGTGACCTCGAGTAAACCACAAAGTGCTGGAGGAACTCAGGGGGTCAAACAACATCTGTGGAGGGAATGGACAAGTGACATTTCCGGTCAGGACCATTCTTCACATTGAAATGTCGTCTGTCCATTCCCTCCACAAATGCTACCTGACCCACTGAGTTCTTCCAGCACTTTGTCTTTTACATTAATGGTCCTCAGCTTCCAAAATAGGTCTCCCTTGCTATAGTTTAAATAATCATTGTGAATTTATGTTGCATGTAGATCACAAAGCCCGAGAACCAGTTACTGGTTCATTTATCATCCAAAGTTTTGCACTTCGTGCCATAACCTGTATCATCCATACACATCACGTCCTTTCCTTATAGACCAATAGTGACCACTCGTTTGCCAAATCCTCATTTTTACATTCATGTGTCACACCTCCAGAACCTCCAACCCTACGGTCCTCTGAGAGCTCTGCGCTCAGCCAACTTTGACCTCTCAAGAATATCCTGCAATCATTGTCGACTGTGCCTCTCCATCAGTCTAAGTCCCAAGCTCTGGAACTGCCCCAACCCATGTTCTCCACCTCTTCACCATTAGAGACTACCGTTTTAAAAATCTCATAATGATTGCTTCTTTGACCCAATGTCAGTTTTTGTTTAACTATGCAGCTCTTGGGAAGTTTACTGTACAAAAGGCATGATACAAATGCATGTGGTCGCTTGGGGTTAGGGGATCAGTTCAGTTCAGTTTAGTTTGTTGTCACGTGTACCGAGGTACAGTGAAAAGCTTTTGTTGTGTGCTATCCAGTCAGCAGAAAGGCAATTCATGATTACAATCGAGCCATTACCGTGTATTGATACATGATAAGGGAATAACATTTAGTGCAAGGTTAAGCCAGCAAAGTTCGAACAAGGATAGTCTGAGGGTCACTAATGAGGTAGATAGTAGTTCAGCACTGCTCTCTGGTTGTGGTAGGATGATTCGGTTGCATGATAACAGCTGGGGAGAAACTGTCCCTGAATCATTGCTTGTGCCTCAGGGCTACCAAAGGGTTCAGCATCTGGGCCGCAGGGAAGGCGATGTTTCTCAGCCCTGTAGTGGGCCAGCACCTGGAAGAACCCATGCTGAGCCACTTGTATTGGAGTGGACTCTGAAGTCCTCCTTTGTTTATTTGGGACATTCCCTATTCTGCGCCCCTTGGCGCAAGGTGTCATCGGGCTACAAGTTACTGTGGAACCATGGAGATTCTTCCTTCAAGGGAAAAAACTGTGTAAATGGGAACCAATTCAAATTCCACTGTGGTATATTGTGCTGATACTCTGTCACTTATTTCATACACATTCCTGCATTACTCTTTAGTAATAAATCTATGTCTTCCTTCTAATTAAAAATAACCAACCCACAGACTGACCTCTATGTCCGACCAAAACACACCTTGAAATATATTTTTGGGAGTCGTATTTTGGAAACTCATGGACCACAACAGGGCAGGGAGCAGTGATCTAGCTGCTTCTAACTCTGTGGCTGGAAGCGCTGTGTGTGCACCATCAGTTTAAAGCCATCGTCAACTTGCACAGATTATAAATCTTAATGCTGTTTAAAATTGAGGCTGAATGCCTTGTCATTGTACAGTGCAAGTAAACAATATGTTTTACTTTAAAAACCTCTTGAAGAGATGTACTTGACATGGCAAATGATGTCGTATCATTTAAGATAAAATATTAACGTGATTACACTGATTGTCTTGACTAAATGCAATCCTCTTTAATGAGAATCCTCTTTAATGAGAATTCAGTTAAAAGATCTGGGAAAGTTTATCATCAATACATCTGACAGCTTTGTAACAACATGCACATTATTCATTGTGAGCCAGTTTAGATAGACATTTGCACAAAATGCATATCACAGATGTAGAATGCTACATCTTTAGAATATTATTTAAATGAATAATTAAAAAGAAGGCAACAGAGTCCCTGTGGATTTCACTGACGTGCATCTTTCATAAATGGTGCTGAACTGGGCTTTGTCTCAGACAATGTTCAAAGCACATTCTCAAATCCAAGCATAGATTTAATGAGGATTTTACTTCACTGACCTGAAACTGTCCACTTAAAAATCTCGGGGCGCAGAAAATGATACAATGAATGTACACCTACCTGTGCTGTAAGGATGCAAGAAGCTGCCATTCCCTGCACTGTTCACTGGTTCATTAAGGCTCAAAGTAAATGCTTCAGAAATGTCACCATATCTTCCGCTGAGCTTTAGTAACAGGATGCGAGCTGTTGCTGGAGTGAGCTTGGTGTAACGGAGCGAGGGATGGAAATCCCGGTCTTCCCAGCAGCTCCCTCTCCTGGGACTCAGGGGAGTCTAGAGCACAGTTAACCCTTGGTGGGGCAGATCGTGGTACAAGACCCCGAGCAAGCAGAGTAGGATGGAGACTTTGCCTTCACTGAAATCAGTTCAATGCACATTCCCGCGGGAGGGAAACAATCCGCAGCTCGCCACAATGAATCAAAGCAAGTGTGTATGACAGCAATTCAGGAAGATCACACAGGAGATAAAACATTTAGCACCACAATAGTTCAGCTGGTAGAGCTGCTGCTCACAGTGCTAGAGACCCACATTCGAATGGTTGGGAGAGTGGGAAGAGAAATTGCAGATGGAATATAGTGTAGCAAAGTGTGGAGTCATGCATTTTGGTAGAAAGAATAAAGGTGTAGACTATTTTCTAAATGGGGAGAGAATCCAGAAATCAGAGGTGCAAAGGGACTTGAGAGTGCCGGTGCAGGATTCCCAAATAGTTTCACTGCAAGTCGAATCAGTAGTAAAGAAAGCAAACTCAATGCTAGCATTTATTTCAAGAGGGCTTGTGTACAAAATCAGGGATGTAATGCTGAGGCACTATAAGGTGCTGGTAAGGCCACATTTGGAATACTGTGAGCAATTTTGGGCACCATATCTGAGGAAGGATGTGCTGGCTCTGGAAAGGGTCCAGAGGAGGTTTACAAGAATGCTCCCAGGAATGAGTAGGTTAACCTAAGATGAGCATTTGTTGGCACCGGGCCTGTACTCGCTGGAGTTTAGAAGAATGAGGGGGGACCCCATTGAAACATACAGAATAGTGAAAAGCTTGGATAGACTGGATGTGGAGAGGATATTTCCACCAGTGGGAGAGTCTAGGACTAGAAGTCATACCCTCAGAATTAAAGGACATTCTTTTAGGAAGGAGATGAGGAGAAATTTATTTAGTTAGAGGGTGGTGAATCTGTGGATTTTTTTTCCACAGAAGGCTGTGGACGCCAAGTTAGTGAATATTTTTAAGGCAGAGATGGATAGATTCTTGATTAGTACAGGTGTCAGAGGTTATGGGGTGAAGGCAGGAGAATTGGGTTTGGAGGGAGAGATAGATCAGCCATGATTGAATGGCGGAGTAGACTTGATGGGCCGAATGGCCTAATTGTGCTCCTATTCCTTATGACAAATCCTGACCTTGGGTGCGTGGAGTTTGCACGTTCTCCCTGTGACCGCATGGGTTTCCTCTGGGGGGGCTCCGGTTTCCTTCCATATCCCCAAAACATGCGGGTTCATAGGTTAAGTGGCCTTTGTAAATTGCCCGTGGTGTGTATGGAGTGGATGAGAAAGTGGACTAGTATGACCAGGTGGTCAATGGTCGGCATGGACTGAGTGGGCGGAAATGCCGATTGACATGCGGTATATCTAAACCAAACTAAGGTTGAATTTCACCTCTGTGGGTTGTTTTGATTTGAGGTAGGGTGAATTATGTCCTTACTGCTGGATGGCAGGGTGAGTGGCTTTACCAAGATTAAGATGCACAGTGAGGAACACATTTAGGTTGAGGTTTATTATTCTCATGCGCACCTAGGTACAGTGAAAGGTTTTGTTTTGCATGCTATCCAATCAGATTACATAATACTAGACATAAATGCAATCAGGCCAAACTCAAGTGCAATAGGTAGAGTGAGAGGAAAGATACAGAAAATAGATCTAGGCATTGAAGCGTAACATTCCAGAAGTAAAGTCTAAAGTCCATAATGGGGTAGAGTTGAATCGGATAGTACTTTAGCTTATGGAAGGACCATTCAGAATAACAGAGGGGAAGAAGCTGTACCTGAGTTTGGTGGTGCACACTTTCAAGCTTCTGTACCTTCTGCCCAACAGGAGTGGGGAGAAGGAATGGCCAGAATGAGAAAGGTCCTTGATTATGTTGGCTGCTTTACAGAGGCAGCATGAAGTGTAGTGGGGGGAGTCTGGTCTGTGTGATAGTCTGGGCCATATCCACGACCCTATACATTGCGGATGAAGGACTACTGCCGTACCTGATGGAAGGGGGCTTGAAAATGGACCAGGCAATAAAGCATGCATAGATCGCATTCAAAGGTACCTCTTGTACGCAGTTGTGCACACTTACGCAAGTAGCTACATATGTTCCCAGTTAACAAGACGCTGAGTTAACAAGCTACTTCTCACAGCTTTGATTTTTTTCAATTTTGCATCCTGTCTGAGCCAGATGGACATTGAGTGAAGTTGTTTATTCAAAAGGTCAACTGTAAAGGTCAACAATATGCACGGCTCAGAGAGGATGGTGAGAGCTTCATTTCCATAAGCACTTCACAGGAAGGAACAGTTCTTTCATCGGCTGCTAAGAGAAAGGGGAAGGAACTCAGGAGATGGAATCTCTGCTCTGTCTATTAGGACTCCAGCAAGAATCTTCTTTCAGAAGGTGCACATAACATAATCAGTGTGTGCCTTGCATGAAAGTCTGACTTTTGACTTCTTGGCAGGATACCTAATCCCCTCACTGGTTAGAGTGTTGTGTGCAGAGGAGATGCATGAGGAAGTTGCCTGGATTGAGCTTCAGTTATGGGGTCAGGGTTGGAAAGAGTGCAGAGGAGATTGACCTAGATGTTACCTGGGCTTGTGTTATAGGGAGAGGTTGGATAGATTGGGACTTCTTTCTATCGAGGGTAGGAGGCTGAGCAGCAGGGCCGGTCTTAAGCCAATTGGACCAATGGCTCCCAATTGGGCCCTGCGCCTAAGGGGTCCCGCGCTAGAGTAATCTACTCTCGACTCGTCAATTACACACAACACATTGCAATATATACGTAACACCACATTGCAGGTTCTACAGAGATTTCTGTGGTTGCTGTAAATATGAGTTAAAGACTAAGGGACATCGGCAGAACATATTTGAGTGGCAGTAAGAAGAGGGCCGAAGAAGAAAAGGAGAAAGGTGCATTAGATAAGTACTTCAACAAAACTATCTCAGAAAATGCTGAAGAGCAAGTGGAGCCACAACACAGTGAAGATGATGACACTGAAGGAAGCCAGTCTGAAAAGGTTATGCAAGACATTCAAAGTGGGATTTACTGAAAGTGAGATCGGCCATTTCAAAAGTGTTGAATTTGACAAACAAGGAAACTCGCCTGTTGACATGACTCTGAGGCAAGGGAGAATGGGAATTCAAAATATGCCAGTTTTGTAGAATTAACAGATGATCCTGCAACATGTCCAGAAATGATGTCAGAATGGATCACGTTTTTCAAAATTTCACTGCGAAAGAAAACTGCCAAGTGGTAGATACATAGATACATAGAAAATAGGTGCAGGAGTAGGCCATTCGGCCCTTCGAGCCTGCACCGCCATTCAATATGATCATGGCTGATCATCCAACTCAGTATCCCGTACCTGCCTTCTCTCCATACCCCCTGATCCCTTTAGCCACAAGGGCCACATCTAACTCCCTCTTAAATATAGCCAATGAACTGGCGTCAACTACCCTCTGTGGCAGAGAGTTCCAGAGATTCACCACTCTCTGTGTGAAAAAGTTTTTCCTCATCTCGGTCTTAAAGGATTTCCCCCTTATCCTTAAGCTGTGACCCCTTGTCCTGGACTTCCCCAACATCGGGAACAATCTTCCTGCATCTAGCCTGTCCAACCCCATAAGAATTTTGTACGTTTCTATAAGATCCCCTCTCAATCTCCTAAATTCTAGCGAGTATAAGCCAAGTCTATCCAGTCTTTCTTCATATGAAAGTCCTGACATCCCAGGAATCAGTCTGGTGAACCTTCTCTGCACTCCCTCTATGGCTATAATGTCCTTCCTCAGATTTGGAGACCAAAACTGTACGCAATACTCCAGGTGTGGTCTCACCAAGACCCTGTACAACTGCAGTAGAACCTCCCTGCTCCTATACTCAAATCCTCTTGCTATGAAGGCCAACATATCATTCGCTTTCTTCACTGCCTGCTGCACCTGCATGCCTACTTTCAATGACTGGTGTACCATGACACCCAGGTCTCGCTGCACCTCCCCATTTCCTAATCGGCCACCATTTAGATAATAGTCTGCCTTCCCGTTTTCGCCACCAAAGTGGATAACCTCACATTTATCCACATTATACTGCATCTGCCAAACATTTGCCCACTCCCCCAGCCTATCCAAGTCACCTTGCAGTCTCCTAGCATCCTCCTCACAGCTAACACTGCCCCCCAGCTTAGTGTCATCCGCAAACTTGGAGATGTTGCTTTCAATTCCCTCGTCCAGATCATTAATATAAATTGTAAATAGCTGGGGTCCCAGCACTGAGCCTTGCGGTACCCCACTAGTCACTGCCTGCCATTGTGAAAAGGACCCGTTTACTCCTACTCTTTGCTTCCTGTTTGCCAGCCAGTTCTCTATCCACATCAATACTGAACCCCCAATACCGTGTGATTTAAGCTTGTATCCTAATCTCTTATGTGGTACCTTGTCGAAAGCCTTCTGAAAGTCCAGATACAACACATCCACTGGTTCTCCCCTATCCACTCTACTAGTTACATCCTCGAAAAATTCTATAAGATTCGTCAGACACGATTTACCTTTCGTAAATCCATGCTGACTTTGTCCAATGATTTCACCACATTCCAAATGTGCTGCTATCCCATCTTTAATAACTGACTCTAGCAGTTTCCCCACTACCGATGTTAGACTAACTGGTCTGTAATTCCCCGTTTTCTCTCTCCCTCCCTTCTTAAAAAGTGGGGTTACGTTTGCTACCCTCCAATCCTCAGGAACTACTCCAGAATCTAAAGAATTTTGAAAAATTATCACTAATGCATCCACTATTTCTGGAGCTACTTCCTTAAGTACTCTGGGATGCAGCCTATCTGGCCCTGGTGATTTATCGGCCTTTAATCCATTCAATTTACCCAACACCACTTCCCGACTAACCTGGATTTCACTCAGTTCCTCCATCTCCTTTGACCCGCGGCCCCCTGCTATTTCCGGCAGATTATTTATGTCTTCCTTAGTGAAGACGGAACCAAAGTAGTTATTCAATTGGTCCGCCATATCCTTGTTCCCCATGACCAATTCACCTGTTTCTGACTGCAAGGGACCTACATTTGTTTTAACTAATCTCTTTCTCTTCACATATCTATAAAAAATGTTGCAGTCAGTTTTTATGTTCCCTGCCAGTTTCCTTTCATAATCTATTTTCCCTTTCCTAATTAAGCCCTTTGTCCTCCTCTGCTGGTCTCTGAATTTCTCCCAGTCCTCTGGTATGCTGCTTTTTCTGGCTAATTTGTACGCAACATCTTTTGCTTTGATACTATCCCTGATTTCCCTTGTTATCCACGGATGCACTACCTTCCCTGATTTATTCTTTTGCCAAACTGGGATGAACATTTTTTGTAGTTCATCCATGCAGTCTTTAAATGCCTTCCATTGCATATCCACCGTCAACCCTTTTAGAACTAATTGCCAGTCAATCTTGGCCAATTCACGTCTCATATCCTCAAAGTTACCTTTCTTTAAGTTCAGAACCGTTGTTTCTGAATTAACAATGTCACTCTCCATCCTAATGAAGAACTCAACCATATTATGGTCACTCTTGCCCAAGGGGGCACGCACAACAAGTCTGCTAACTAACCCTTCCTAATTACTCAATACCCAGTCTAGAATAGCCTGCTCTCTCGTTGGTTCCTCTACATGTTGGTTTAGATAACTATCCCTCATACATTCCAAGAAATCCTCTTCCTCAGCACCCCTACCAATTTGATTCACCCAATCTATATGTAGATTGAAGTCACCCATTATAACTGTTTTGCCTTTGTTGCACGCATTTCTAATTTCCTGTTTGATGCCATCCCCAACTTCACTACTACTGCTAGGTGGCCTGTACACAACACCCACCAGCGTTTTCTGCCCCTTAGTATTTCGTAGCTCTACCCATACCGATTCCACATCCTCCAAGCTAATGTCCTTCCTTTCCACTGCGTTAATCTCCTCTCTAACCAGCAACGCTACCCCACCTCCTTTTCCTTTCTCTCTATCCCTCCTGAATATTGAATATCCCTGGATGTTCAGCTCCCAGCCTTGGTCACCCTGGAGCCATGTCTCCGTGATCCCAACTATATCATAATCATTAATTGCTATCTGCACGTTCAACTCATCGACCTTATTACGAATGCTCCTTGCATTGAGACACAAAGCCTTCAGGTGAAATTGTAGATCGTCCATGGCTAATATACTCTGTATCAAGTGATAAAATCTTCTATTACTACTGCCAGCTTTTTGATAATAACGCAGAAAGTGCACTTGCAAGTTGCGGTTTTAATAACTGGCCGAACATTCATACAAGACATGCTGAGCATGAGAACTCCAAAAAGCATTTGCAAGCTATGCTCAGTTGCTGTGAACTGCAGCAAAGATTATCTGCTGAAAAAACTATTGATGAAGTGGTAGAAAAACTAATCAGACAAGAAGCAAAACACTAGCATCAAGCGTTTGAGCGACTTGTAGCCACTGTACAGTTCCTAACAGAAAGAAACTTGCCATTCCGGGGATCTAAGGAAAACATAGGAACACCACATAATGGAAATTTCTTTGGTGTTATTGAGTTGCTAGAAAAGTTTGATCCAGTAATGCAAGATCTGCGAAAAATCCAGAATAAGGAAATACAAGATCATTATTTAGGAAAGATAATCCAGAATGAGCTTATTAATATAATGGGTCAAGCTGTTCTACAGGAAATCATATTGCGAATCAAGGCTGCTAAGTATTTTGCAGTAATTCTCGACTGTACTCCTGACATCAGTCATCAGGAGCAAATGTCAATGGTAATTAAATATGTAGCTGATGGTGTACAATCAAATGCTCCAGCAGGAATATATGAACATTTCATCAAGTTTTTAGTGGTGGAAAGTAGTACAGGTGAAAATGTGTACAACACCCTTCCACATGAACTTGAAACATTAGGGCTGGATGTTGAAAATATCCGTGGACAAGGGTATGATAATGGTGCCAATATGAAGGGACACACCTCACGTGTACAGGCACGACTTCTACAGAAGAATTCAAGAGCTTTCTTTACACCATGCGCATGTCACAACTCCAACCTAGTTTTGGAAGACATGGCCAAGACATGTCCAGATGCGATGACTTTCTTTGGAACTCTGCAGTGTATTTACACCCTTTTTGCATCATCTACTAAAAGATGGACTGTTTTTAGAAAACATGTGACAGATCTGTCTGTAAAATCCCTCTCTGAAACACGATGGGAATGTAGAATGGAAAGTGTCAAAGCTGTACGGTACCAAGCTGCTGATGTTTGTAATACACTAGAAGAGTTAGCAGAAAACACTGATGATGCTCAAGCAAAAAGCGATGCTGAATCGTTAGTCAGTCAAATGAGATATTACAAGTTTCTGGTCTCACTAGTTTTCTGGCACTCCTTACTCTTTCAAGTAAATTTTGTGAGTAAGGAACTTCAGAGTGATACCATGTATGTTGCTATAGGGCTTTCTTCATTTCAAAAGCTTTGTAACTGGTTAAAGACATACAGGGAAAAGGGTTTTGATGAAGCCTTGATTGACGCTAGTGAACTTGTCAAAAAAAGACCTAGATGCTGAGCCTGTTTTCAAGACACAGAGTAAGCGCTTACGCAAAAAAAGAAAATTATTTGATTATAAATCAAATAATGAACCTTTGCCAGATCCAGAAACAGCCTTCAGAGTGCAATGTTTTAATCAGGTGGTAGATAAAGCACTGCAAACACTTGAGCCACGGTTTGAACAACTGAAAAGGTATCAACATTTATTTGGATTCTTGTGCAATTTTCAGGACCTGTCCAAGGACACCATAAGAAAATGTGCAGCAGATCTGGAAGTGGCATTGACAGAGGTCAAGCTGGGGCAGGAAAAAGATCAATTTAAAACCACAAAACTGGTTGATATATCGATGGATACATGCTTAGTGAGGATATGGAGGCACTAAAGCCAATTCTGCCACCAGAGATTCAAAACCCCATGAAAATGCTTAAATTCCTTGCTTGTAACAACAGGTCTACCGCATTTCCAAATTTATTTCTTGCTCTTCGGATTTTCCTGACAATCCCAGTGACTGTGGCATCTGGAGAAAGGAGTTTATCCAAGCTGAAACTGTTCAAAACTTACTTGAGATCATCAATTCAGCAAGAACGTTTGAACAGTTTGGCAATTATGTCCATTGAATCTGAAATTAGCAGGTGTTAACTTATTAAACAATTTATTGACAAATCATGAACTTATTAACAAATTAACAGACAAAATTCTAAAAGACATTGCAGAGAAAAAAGCAAGAAAGATAACTTTCTCATAATAAAAGGCAATAATATGACATTTATAATTTATGAATGTTAAGAGAAATCCAAAAAAGATAATTTGTTTCCAACAATTCTGATATTTCTTTTTCCGAAAAAAATATATATTTTTAATAAATCGTTTCGCAGTATGGGAGGATGGAAGGGCACCAGACAGTTGAAACTGAGCAACATATTATGTTGCAATGATGTGTTGAGTACAGACACCACATCGATTTGTGGAAAACACCATTCAACTTTCAATATATGTCTGGATTTGGATTTACCAGCTTCTGGAGAGAGGCGGCCAAATGTACGTTTTTTTAATATTTGGTTTAAGCGAGCTCTCGTGGGGAAAGTTGGAGAGAGTCAACTTGGGAGGGAAACCAAGTAGTTAAATCATAAAATCCGTGGTTTAAAAGCAAGTCTTCCACTCAAAAAGGTCTGCAGTAATCAAAGCCCGAAAGGGTAGGATGGGGCTGAAGCCCAAAATTTAATGCCTGGACTGGTTTTTCACCAATGGTTATTGGTTTTCCAGGATCTAGTTAATTAAATTACTTTTTTGTTTTCATTTCACAGTCATTAAAACAAGTGGTATTGTAACCATGTACTTTTCAGAGGTGATCGACACATTTTGTTTGTTACTTGTAGGCTTACATGTATGCAATTTTATATTAAAATGTAGTTTAGATTTGTTTGGACCATTAACTCGCATGCACTTTTTAAGCGCACATTTTGATTACTTTCCATTCTATAATAGACTTTATTTGTATTTCTATGATTCTACAGACCTTCGCTGGGAACCTGTGGCTCACCAAAATTGTTCCCAATTGGGCCCCGCACCTCCTAAGGCCGGCCCTGCTGAGGAGTGGCCTTATACAGGATCATGAGGGGCATGGATAAATTGATCGCTCATGGGATAGAACATTCTAACACTACAGGGCATAGGCTTGAGAGAGGAGAGATTTAAGAGGGACCTCAGGGGCAATTTTTTTTCACTCAGAGGGTCATCTGTATCTGGAATGAGCTGCCAGAGGCAGCTATAGAAGTGGATACAATTATGATTTTTAAAGGACATTTGGACAGATATAAGAATAGGAAGAGTTTAGAGAGCTTTGGGCCAAATGCAGGCAAATGCATTTGTCAATTTGGTCGACATGGACAAGGTGGGCATATGGGCCATTTCTGTGCCTTGCTATGAGAGATTGGATACACTGGGCTTGACTCCCATGAAGGCAGAGGCCCTGAGGGGTAACCTCAAAGAGATACATAAAAATGATAAGAGGTGTAGAGAGGGTCGATAGTTAGGATCTTTTAACTGATGAAGGGCCTAGGTTTAAGGTGAGAGGAAGGGGTTTTAAAGGGGATTGAGGGGAGAGTTTTACACAGAGAGTGGTTGATGTATTGAACTCGCTGCTAGAGGAGGTGGAGGAGTCAGATCCAGTCTGGGTCAATCCTGGAGCATCTCCGCCAACACCACAACCACCACAAACGTGTCGTCTGTCTCCTACAGCAGCCGTCCCTCCGCTTCCCTGCCCCATGGGCACCGTGTCCCGCTTCACCAGCTGATGACATAACTTTAAGGTGCTTCCAGGGCTGAGTGCAGCAGATCCCAAACTATCCTCCTAACCCATTATGTCAGCACATCCTAGCCCAATGGTCTGTCGGTCCCATCAGAATGCAGAAAGCAAATCACCCCCCAATGCCAAGGCCACACCTCGGAAGAAGATGACTTCATTGTTGTGAGATGGTTTGAGGAAGAACGCCATGGTATACATACAATTCTACTTTTAATAAAATATTGACACAGGAGTAATGGGCCAAGCAGATACCTTTGGTGCAGTCACACCACATCCTAAATCCTTCTGACATCCTCACACACGCTGGTAATCTATCATTGAGTCACATCTTTCTCACAGCCATCAACAAAGCTGGTGTTTGATGAGTCAGTAAAAAGTTAATTTGCTATTTTTAATTTCCTGAGAAAAGGAGACTTGCTCATGCAAACAGTCTTGATCAGATAAAAACCTGGGCAAGTATGGGCCTCCAAGAATACCTCACAGAGGCAAATCCAGGATTCCAAGAGGAACTGAGCTCCAAGTCAGATAGGGTTGAGGTCCAACCCTGTTACCTAATGTTAGCCACAGGACCGCAGACATGTAACAGCCCCAGGACAAGGGAAGGGCAAATTACAGCTTGGCCAGTCTCTGTAAATATTAGTTTTTAAAATTGTAAAGGAGGGTTGAAACTGTGAAGATCGTTAACATCAACACACTCAAATGGGGAGGGCAAAGAGGAGAATATTTGCAGCTTAGAAAGCAGAAAAGAAACCATCGGAAAAGCGACAACGAAATAGAGGAAGGATCTTGTTAAAGAATTTGGAGCCACAGATGAAAAATGGATTTCATAATAAAGGACAATCTTTTCCTCCTTTCTCGAACAACTGGGACTAGTTTAGAACAGCCATCTTGGTTGGCATGGACATGTTGGGCAGAAGGGCCTATTTCTGTGCTGTCTGACTGACCACTAGGGTATAAACAAAGCCATGCCTAATCAGACACAGGTGGAGTGCTATGTTCAAGTCTTGGTCAATTATGGCTTAAAAAACTATGAACCCTAGTAGACTAATGGAGGAGCCATTCTTAAAGATGAAGAAAAGCCAATGGATAGACCGTGATTTTTGCCAAGTCTGTACTGTATTCTAAAGTTTGTTTGTGTGGATACTAGATCTGAATAAAATGAGGCCCAGCTATGATTAACAACCATGTGACACTCTTGTCTGCTCACATGCACAGACTATGGTAGATCTGGGCACAAAGCAGTATGGCTAAGGATGGATTAAATAAAAACAGAAAGTTGTGGAAATACTCAGCAGGTCAGATAGCATCTATGGAGAGGGAAACAAAGTCAAGATTTCATGTTGATATCCTTCCATGGGACTTGAAGAACGATCATTAAATGCAAATGTTAATCCTGTTTCTCCCTTCACTGGTGTTGCCTGACCTGCTGAGTGTTTTCTGCTTTTAATTTCAGATTTCTATCACCCTCACTTCTTTGCTATTCAGTACAAAACTAGATTTCCATTGCATTTTGCACGCAATATTCAGTTCCATTGCACTCTGTTGAATGAAGTATCTGGAACTGCGCATATTGGTGCCCGATCTGATTCTGCTCACATTGTGCCAACATCCAAGATTAATCTGAATGTAGAACTGAATGTAGCACAGCACCCCAGATATAGGAAAATTAAAACATTCTGAAAAGGGACACAGGATTTATGAAGAAGGGTCTCGACACAAAATGTCTCTTATTCCTTTTCTCTAGCCTTTTGTAGCAATGTTACAAAATTTTGAGATTTAAAAAATAAAGTCTGTAATTTATCCCATTAGATAAAGCATAAAAATAAGTTTAATTTGACACCTAATTCACATTCATATCTTCAGTATTAAAAAAGTTATGGCCATTTTCATACTCGGAAATTAGCATCTTGTTCCCTATTGCTTTTCCATTGACTTAACACAAAAGCTGTGATCGAGGACAGTCAAAAGCCCATAACTTTCTTAAAAATTAAGAGAACTGAAAGAAATTTTCAGTTATTATAGATTGAAGCATTCTGAAACAAATATGAAACAATCTTACTTAGATGACATGAAATTAAAGCATATAATTAGTTAGTTACCTAATTGTAGCTAATTACAAAATTCAATTACTAGATCTAAACATCTATCAATTTCTTAAGAATAGATTAACATTTTTAAATAGCCTAAGTGTCCAAATAACATTCACACAAGAATTCACAATATAACATAATTTTTAAATCTCATTGTCATGGATTTATAGGCCAAATGGAAGGAATTTAATGTTTAATACCTGTAAATTAATGGCCATTTAAATCATCTTACGAATGGGGTTTTCTGGAACGCGATCATTTGGAACGTTGATTTGCGGTGAATTTAACCCCGTATCGGCATGAAAAATTCTGCCGTTAGTTCGGGGAAAAGAATTACCGTTTCGCATTAAAAAATGTGAATTAAAGGCTTCTTAAGAAGCACTTTTATACAAAAAAATAAACTGCTTTCGTTTACCTGTCCCGTGTGTGAAACCCGTCCCCGTTGTCGGCGTTGACGGCTTTCGAAGCTGATTTTAAAATAACTCCAGTGCTGAAATTGTCGATCGAATAAAAATAAAAAATACACAAAACGCCCGTAGGAACGATTTTTCAGCAAAAGGTTGCACTCCAACGAAATATAATTCAGGACAAGGTAGGAGAAACCCGCGTTTTATCCCCGCCCCCCATTAAAGGCGCCAAAATCGCGCACACGGCCAGTGGCAGAATTGCAGCGCCGCTGAAGGTAAGTATTGTAACATACCTACCTTTTGTACCTGAAAAACAGGATTTATGGTTATCAATCCATAGAAGATCAAATACTTGAATTATTTGGTCTCAGCTGTATTTAGCTTAGTTCAGAGATAGAGCATGGAAACATGTCCTTTGGCCCACTGAGTCTACACCAACCATTGATCGTTCGCTCGTGTGTCAGACGATGAAGCTCGCTGTTGGCTTCTGTCGTCGTCCAACATGTTGACAGAATTGGTCGCCCGACGCGTCACAGAGTGCATCGCGTCGTCGCTTCCAGGGATCGCGATGAGGAGGCTTCTGTCATGATCCCTATCAACAATGATTACCAATCCACACTAGTTCTATGTTATCTCACTTTCGCATTTACTTCCTACACACCAAGCACTATTTACAGAGGCCAATTAACCTACAAACCCGCACGTCTTTGGGATGTGGGAAGAAATCGGAGGAAACCCATGCACCGACTGTGAGAACATGCAAACTGCACGGTCAGGATTGAACTCATGTCTCTTGCGCTGTGAGGTAGAAGCTCCAGCAGTTGTGTCACTATGCTGCCATTAATCATCTGTCACATTTTGGACAATTCTCAAGTTTGGTACTATCTTACTCTAAACATTACATGGAAACTCCAAGTTGATGATTATCCATTTTCTTCTCAAAATGATCGAGTGATGCAATGGAACAAGCGTCTTTACTGATTTCCTGTCTTTTAAATCATATGTTTTGTGGGAATCAGCTCTTTAACTAAAGACTCATAGGTCATAATATGGATGGAAACAGGCCCTTTGGCCCAACTCGTCTATGCTGACCAAAATGCCCCATTCAAGCTAGACCCATTTGCCTGCTCTTAGTCCATATCCCTCTAAACCTTTTCTAGCCATGTCCCTGTCCAAATATCCCTGTCCCATTTCTTTCATATATTCATACATTGGTTTGCAGAAGTCATGGCCTGTCCAATTGCTCTACATAATCTTTAAGAATGGCTCCACCATTAGTCTACTAATGCTCATACGTTTTGACCCATAACTGTCCAAGACTGGAACGCAACAATCCCTCAGCATCTATATCAATCAAGGCTTTACTAACACCCTTGTTGTCATAGAGTGATGTTGTGTGGCAACAGGGCCTTCAGCACAGTTTGTCCATGCCGACCAAGATGCCCATTTTAGCCAGATCGAAATAAAGGGAAATAAAATATTTGCTGTGAAATCCATTTTCCACCTATGGCTCCAAGTTCTTTCTTAAGACCTTTCCTTTCTATGTACATTATTGCTGAGCCTATTGCCATGCAATCCCCCCCGAACCTTTTCTACATTCTCCTCCATGCGCTCACAAGTTGACTGTGCTCAAGTTAATGCTCCTCACAGCTTCCACTCTCCTTTAGAATTTAAAAGCTTAAACTTATTACATCCCTGGATTATGAACGCCCGAATATTGGACATCCCTGCATACAAATGAGTTCCCATAATATCATTAAATTCCAAAGTACATATATCGTATTACTTACAACAGTTCCTACAAATAGCAGAACTAATTTAATCTTACTCCACTTATAGTAATTGTTCTTTTTTGCCAGTCTTATGTGCTGTTGATGTCATTCGCTCCAATACTGTGGAGTTGTGGTTACCATATCCCATGAAATTTATGTATTTTCCAACTTATCAAAAACATCAACTGATTAGATGTCGGTAAAAACAGAGCCCAGGGTCAGCCAGTACCTGCACTCTTTCCCTTTATGCCACAATCATCAGGATGTGGATGTAACTGCTTTGCACCACCCAATCGCTGTTTCCTGACTGATAAAAGATTAAAAATATTTGCAGCCCAGCTGATCAACATCAGTGTCTGAGCACATCCGAGACCTTCCACCTCTCTCTATTCTTCTATTCCTTTCTTTTTCATGCTGTTATCTAGCTTGGTTTCAACCCTAAACGTCACCTATTCCTTTTCTCCAGAGATGCTGTCTGACCCGCTGAGTTACTCCAGCGTTTTGTGTCTAGTTCCACCTATCACTTGACAGGCTTTGTCCTGTCCCCACCTCTCTTTTCTAGCTTTCTCCCGTCGTACTACAATCAGTCCGACGAAAGGTCCCATCCTGAAATGTTTCCTTTTCCATTTCATCCAGAGATGGAATGTGTCTATCTGCGTTTTTGTGTGTATATCTTCGGTTTAAACCAACGTCTGCAGTTCCTTCCTACACACTTCACTGCACTTCATTTATGCCACTGTCAGCTCTACATTTTAACTACTTTCTGGGAAACGTATCTGAAACGTATCACATTCTCTGATCAGTCCACTGAGGTGCAGCTCTGTCTGATCACAGCACAACCTGGGTAAACAATCCAGGCTGAATTCTGCCTGGCCTTGGTGACAATCTGTTCTGTGAACATCGGTCTCCACCAGCTTTTAAAGTAAACAGAAGGTGTCGGCCTAACATCGCTCTGGGACTTGCTCAAAGTAAATAACTTCAACACTGTATTACTAAAGCCTTCTGTGAGGTCTTCTCCATTGCCAGAGTGAAGCCACCTGCAAACTGGGGAGACAGTGCCTCATATTCTGCTTGGGTCACTTACAACCCAACAGCATGAACATTGAATCTTCCAATTTTAAGTAACACCCCCCCCCCATTCTCTCTCTGTCCCATGTACCTATTACACCCAGTACACCCATTTATCTCACTATCCTGCCTCTTTTACTCGCCCATTCCCCCCTCCGCTTTACGATTCACTCCTCTCTTCCACTTATCTGTCACACTTTTGTCCCCTTTTCACATCGAGACATTGTCACTTACTCCACCCATCTGTCAATCAGACCACCCTCACCTGTATCCACCTGTCACGTGTGTTGGAAGGAACTGAAGATGCTGGTTTAAACCGAGGCTAGACAAAAAGTTGGAGTAACTCAGCGGGTCAGGCAGCATCTCAGGAGTAAATGTCATCTATTTCTCCAGAGGTGCTGCCTGACCCGCTGTTACTCCAGCATCCCCTCCCCCCCCCCCCCCTTACGACAGTCAGTCTGAAGAAAGGTCCCATCCTGAAACATTTCCTTTCCATTCCATCCAGAGATGCTGCCTAATCCGCTGAGTTACTCCAGCCCCTTGTGTTTTGCCTTAGCCTATTTTCTTTGAAACACCAGGAAATTGCACAAGAATATGACTCATAGCTAATAACAACTAATATTGATTTCAGAACAGCTCAATTATACGGCACCTTCTTGATCTTTTTAACTCCCCAGGTTGTCTCAGTAAAAATAAGCACCAAGGTATAGCAGTGTTGAATTGTACAGGATGCTACAGTCTGCCAGCTCCCACAGCCAACAACTGCACCTCGTCTGTTTTCAGTCATTTTACATTCAGGGCAAATGTTCAGCAGGACTCAGGGAAGGTGAGTCCAGAGGTCTGTGCTCAAGAATGGAGAGAGCCACATCTAATCCAAAAGGCAGTCAGCATCATCAAAGACCCACATCACCCTGGCTATGCTCTCATTTCACTCCTGTCATTGTGAAGAAGGTAATGGAGGAGTCTGAAAACCACAACCATCGGGTTCAAAAATAGCTTCTTCCCAACAACGATTAGGCTCTTGAACCCTACACCCCACCCCAGTGAAATATCTTAGGTTGTGGACTTCTTTTTGCAGTAGGATTGGGGTTGTTAATTTTTTGTTTATTATATATTAACTATGTGTATTGTGTGTACAGGCCTGTTATACTGTTGCAAATAAGAATTATATTGTTCCATTGTCAGTACATATGACTATTAAACACTCATGACTCTCTGGAGACACAAGGAACTGCGGATGCTGGTTTACAAAAATATACTGTACACAAAGTCCTGGAGTAACTCAGCGGGTCCGGAAGCATTCCTGGAGAGCATGGATAGATGAAGTTTTAAGTGGGGGCCCTTCCTCAGACTGGTGGTGGTGGTGGTGGAGTGCATTATCTACTACTCTTTTCCAGATTTCTCCCCAAACACAATCAGTCTGATGAAGGGCCAAAACATCCCCCATCCTCGACTCTCTTGACTTGACTCACAATGTGGACCTGTTTCTGTGCTGTGGAAGTGAGTATGATGCTATCATGACAGTTTATCTCAACCACAAACACCAATGAAGCATGTTTTAGATGCATCTGTAAAAGGTGCAGGGAGATTGCAGAAAGGCAGTACAGATCAAGGAAAATCGTGGCTGGATTCTCCATTTAACATACAGTATTGTGGCGGTCCCTGGGGGTTAGGCCACTCCTTGGGTCATCCCTCTCGGTTCTTGAGGGACAGGGACGATTGTCTGCCCACGGGGTTTCCCGGGTGACTGCTCGCGGGCGTTCTGTGTGTTTTGCCATGATTCATTAAACGACTTTTGAACCTGCCTGGCGTTTGGCCTTTTCCTGACCTCATCCAGCCCACTACAACTGGTGACCCCGACGTTCATCACGCACCGTGATGGAAAACAACGCCATTGCGCTGAAGCTCCCGACTTTGTGGACCGAAGAGCCTGATATCTGGTTCCAGCAGGTAGAGGCACAGTTTGCTCTGTGACGGGTGACGGTAGATGAAACTAAGTACATTTACGTGATCAGCGCTCTTGACCAGGCGACTGCGAGGCGGGTTAAACCTTACCTCAGCACCCCCCCCATTAACTACAAATATAGGGGCCTCAATGCCCTGCTCATCAGGAGGTTTGGCCTTAGCGAGTCTGAGCGGGCAGCTCGGATTCTCCGAATGGATGGCCTAGGTGACCGCTGGCCGTCGGCCCTCCTGGAGGACATGCTCGCTCTTATGGGTGACCATGAGCCCTGTTTTTTATTTAAATATGCCTACCTTCAGCAGCTCCCGCCACCGATCCCATTACTGACACGCAGGCGCTGGCTGAGCGCGTCGAGCAGCTGTGGATGTCCTGTCAGCGGGACCTTGAAGCGCTGGCCGTCCTTCCCGCGGCATCAGGTGGCGTGGAGCAGCCATTCCAAACTATTCCAATATTCTGACTACTGGCCCACCCGTGCACGCCCGGGCGCGTCGTCTCGCACCGGACAAGCTCCGTCCAGCGTGGGTGGAGTTCTGCCTGATGGAGGTGATGGGCATCGTGCGCTCCTCTGATAGCCAATGGGCGTCACCGCTCCACATGGTCCCCAAAACGTGAGGTGGCTGGTGCCCGTGTGGGGATTACCGTTGTCTGAACGATGCGACCGTCGCCGGCAGGTACCCGGTCCCGCACATTCAGGACTTCAATGCCCATCTGGCCAGAGCATCGGTGCTCTCCAAGGTGGACCTCGTGCGAGGGTACAACCAGATTCCGATCCACCCCAACGATATCCCTAAGACAGCAATTATTACCCCGTTTGGACTGTTTGAATTTTTGCGGATGACGTTTGGGTTGAAGAACGCCGCGCAGGCCTTCCAGCGGCTTATGGACTGTGCGTGCCGTCGCCTGGACTTCGTATTCGTCTACTTGGACGACATACTCGTGGCCAGCCGCTCGCGGCAGGAGAACTGTATCCACCTCCGTCAGCTGTGTCAGCGCCTCAGTGATTATGGATTGGCTATCAACTCATCCAAGTGCCGTTTTGCGATGACGGCCATCGACTTCCTTGGCCACCACGTAACTCCACAAGGGGTGGTGCCTCTGCAGGCCAGGGTGGATGCTGTCCGCCGGTTCCCCCGTCCGACCACAGTTAAGGGCCTCCAGGAATTCATGGGGATGGTTGCGTTTTATCACCGTTTCTTGCCGGCGGCGACCGCAATCATGCGTTCCAGCTGATCGCCGGTCATCGCAAGGAGGTTCGTCTTCCTGCCTAGGGATGCTCATCGGGCACCCCTCCAGCGGCCGTACGAGGGTCCCTTCCGGGTCCTGGAACATGGTTCGTCCACTTTCGTCCTGGACATGGGGGGTCGGCATGAGACTGTTTCGGTTGCGCGGCTGAAGCCGGCACATATTGACATTGATCGGCCGGTGCTGGTAGCGCAGGCCCCGTAAGCGAGGGCGCCCTCCGTCTAGGGTACCCCCGCCAGTGGCTACTCCGCCCCCTGCACCTGTTGGTCGGTTTCCCGTTCCTGTGCCGGGCGTGGTGCGCACCCGGGCTGGTCGCCGCGTACGTCCTCCTGTCCGTTTCGTGCCTCCGGTTCTTGGGGGGGGGGTCCAGTGGTGTCCCTGGGGGTTAGGCCACTCCTTGGGTCATCCGGTTCTTGAGGGACAGGGACGATTGTCTGTCCACGGGGTTTCCCGGGTGGCTGCTCGCGGGCGTTCTGTGTGTTTTGCCGTGATTCATTAAACGACTTCTGAACCTGCCTGGCATCTGGCCTTTTCCTGACCTCATCCAGGCCACTACAGTATATTGTTTTATGTCACTTTCTGTTATTATTATTGCTGGGTCACTTCTCTATGTACAATATGCAAGGTTAAAGCTCTGATTCATCACAGTGATGCTCGCCAGGTCAATACATCACTCAGCCTACTGGCCTCTCGAGCTCTTTCATCTTGTTTGTCCTCAGTGCTGTCTCTATCCATTCTCAACTTCAATAAGATTTTGACCAGAACCTATTCTACATTCACATCACATCATATCTCTTCCTTTAGCAAATGTTTCTGCCTCCAACTCATCCCATATGGATTCCAACGGAAATTCTATCCTTTGCAATTCTACCCCTCTTAGAATCACAGGTATTCTCAAACTGTCCAATATCTCACGAGGTCACGTTCTCTTCACTTTCTCAGTCCGTACTCAATGTGATTCAAAAGGTTTGATGCACATAATACTATATTCAGGAACAGCTTCTTCCGCGGTGTCATCAGACTACGGTCCTACAATAAGCTGGGCTTCCAACCTACCTCAACACAGAACGTGCACTTATTATGCTGTAACACAATATTCTGCACTCTGGTACTTGATCTGTTGTACTTGTGTAAGGCTTGATTATACTCCGATATAGTATGATTTAATTTGACTGGCAAGCATGTAAACTAAAAGCTTTTCACTGAATCTTGGCGCACATGTCAATAACAATAACACATGCCAATAATATACCAATACTATGTATAGGCAGTGCATGCTCTTCAGCTCCCTCTGCAACAACACGACTCATTCTACCTCAAAGCTGTTGTCGTCTGCCTGTTCACTATTTTCAACTGAATTTAGTTCGTCAATTTTACTCCTTCTTCTCAGAGGTCAAAGGCTGTAAACTAACAGCTCTGGCACACCAACATCCCTCTCCCCTTTCACTTTCCTCACATCCCATCTCTGTTTCCCCCATCACGCCACTTGCTGTGTTTTCACCATCTGACCTTTCCTTCTCTGATCCCTCCATTGTTGATCTTGCCATTAGATCCATCACCGTGAACGTTGCTGGTTGAATGAGTGCATGTTGTTGAAGAGAGAGCTGAAGGCCATGGATTGCCAACGCAGTGTTGGTTTATGCTTGTCATGTGTACCGAGATGGAATGAAAAGCTTTTAGTATGCATGCTACCCAGTCAAATCAAATCATCCTATACATGAGCACAACAAGCCACGCACAAATTGGTGTCTTCAATGCTTGACATCAGCCTGCATTTCAAAGGATTTAAACTGCTGGCCCAGTGAAAGGCACTAAAATAATGCAGGTTTTCCCTTTTACCCCGCCCCCCCCCTCCCACACCCCCCTTTTACCCACCCTCTGTCTCCTTTAATCCATATTCCTCCCTCTGGCTTTACATTTCACTCTTCCTCATCTCTCTTTATCTGACATTTTTGTCTCCTTTTCACCATAGCCTTCGTGACCTACTCCACTCCTCTGCCAATTAACTCCCCTCACCTGTATCCACCTATTACAGGCGTTGTCCTGTCCCCCCCTCCACTCCCCCCCCCTATTTCTCTTTTCCAACTTCTTCCCCACTGCTCCAATCAGACTGAAGAATCCCAACTCAAAAGGTAATTTGTTCACAAATACTGCCTGACCCGCTGAGTTTCTCCAGCATCTTGCGTCTCCAAAATAAAACAAGTTCCATTTTCTCTAACCAGATGGGCTAATTGACACAGATCCTAATTTTCCTTTGGTCTGTGTGCAACCAAGGCAACTTTAAAACTGACTGGATGGGAAAGTAGAATCGCACTAGATCCAGCCCGGGTTCAGCTACTGTGGCCAGCAGTTCCTCATGAAACAGCCAACATCTAGCCACTTGGAAGGAACTGAGTGAGTTGTGTTGTGCTAATGTGGTCAAGAAGTCTGATCATAACACGGCATCTGGTTCCGTGACCCTAACGCTAGTTAGATCTAGGGCTAAGAAAGGAAAAGGTAAGTTCAACTGTTTTCGTTGTTATTTTTGTTAGCTTATCAATTAATTATGAAAGGTTGAACACATTTCACTTTTAGAACACCATTAAATAGTTAGTGATCGAAATATGTAAATATTTTTTACATAATGCTAGGCATGACAGTCATTTGAAAACCTCAGTTAAGGGGCTGTTCCACTTGGGCGATCTAATTAGAAGAGTTTTAAAAAATGACATATAGAAGACCTCCTTCGACTATGTAGAAGACCAGCTTCGACTAGCTACGACTAACTTAGAGAAAATTGGACACCGAATAGTGGAGAGTGAAGACGACCTCCTTCGATCTCCCTTCTACTATGATGAAGACTATCTACGACTACCTTCGACTACCCTCGATTACCCAAGACTAACATTGCGTCCTACTACGACCTACTGTAGAGCCGTGCATGTTCCTTTAACATGGTGACCTCACTTCTACTAACCACTCCCCATTAGCTTCAGTATAAATGTAACCTTCCCACCCCTAGCTCGCTCTCTAGCTCCGGTAATGGACAACGAACAGCTAGGGCAATATGTGTGTATACGAATGCAATGTATGCAATAAACTAGAGTGAAGACACCCTGTGTTTGGACAGTCTTTACATGGTGTCAGAAGTTAACCCTGCGTCTCCTGTTCATCGGGTTTGTTTTCTTTTCTCCAAGTGTTTATTTTCCTTTCCAACTATTTAAGTACTATGGCCACCTCGTGTCGAAAGCCTGACATTCTGGTGTTTGACTCGGACATCGTCCACCGGTGGACTATTTTCCGGCGCGACTTCCAGCACTATGTCGCCATCGCTCATCCTAATATTACCCCTGCGATTACAGCACATCTGCTCCTCAACCTGGCTGGCCCGGAGGCCATGGAACGTTCTGAATCTTTTGAGTACGCCGCTGGTGAGAATGCAGAGGACCCCGTGTGTCTCATCAATAAATTTGCCGCGCTGTGTGACATTCCCACCAACTCCATTCTAGAGCGGTTCAAGTTTTTCAGCAGGCGCCAGAAACCCGGGGAGCACATCGATACCTTCGTGGCATCGCTGCGTCACCTGGCCCGGCGTTGCCACCTGGAGACGTTGACCGCCGATCAGTTGATCAGAGATGTCCTAGTTCACGGTCTACAGGACGTGAAGCTACGGGCTGAGCTTCTGAGAAAGCCGGACCTCACTTTAAACGACGCTTTGCATGCCTCTCGCATGTCTGCTGCTGTCGACGCCGTATCTCCCCCTGAAGCTGAGGACATTAACTATGCCGGTGCTGCTGGACGTCCGCGGCGCGATGGCCCGCCACGCCAGCGTAGCACCCCTGCGCCTGCAAGGGTCAACCCTCGCCGATGCCCAAACTGCAACTTTGTCAATCATCAATTTGATGTTTGCCCTGCTCTGGGCAAGATTTGTAATTTATGTAAGAAGCTTAATCACTTCTCCGCAGCGTGCCGTTCCAGGGGCCAGCCTGTCCCTGCTCCGAGAAAGAGTCTACACAGCCTGACTGCTACTGACATTGTTTATGACTCCGAATACCTTCCAGTCGAACTCCCTGATTCTGATAACAGCTCCTCCCATGATGAATCGCTTGTTTTTTTCAGTCCTGGGTGCACATGCTGTGATAGCTGATCCATCAGTTCGAGTTACTGTGAATGGGATGACCTTCTCTGCTAAGGTAGATACGGGGGCGTTTACGAATATTATGTCGTTAAGTCTTTTTCAACAGATAAGAGCTGGTGAGAACATTACCGCTGATCACTCCCGCCTCCGTGCATATGGGGGGAGCATGCTATTCCCAGTCGGCAAGGCCACCCTTATCTGCTCAGTTCTGAAGGCCTCTCGGCCCCTCTCTTTCCTCCTGCTGGAATCTGAGAATGTTACTCTGTTGGGCGCCCGGGCGTGCCAGGACCTCGGTTTGGTGTCCTTCCACCACGACATCCACCCGGTGCAGACCCCCATGGATCCCATGTGCGAGTACCCCGACCGTTTTGACGAAGTATTGGGCAAACTACCTTGCAAGTACGAAATCGAGGTGGACCCGGAGGTCCATCCGATAGTCCGCCCTCCTCACCGCGTCTCCTTTGCTATGAAGGACAAGGTGGAGTCCACTCTACGCCAGATGGTGGCCATGGGCATCATCAAGGAAGTGAGCGATGCCACCCGGTGGGTCTCCACCATGGTCGTTGCTGCTAAGAAGGACAAGAGTGAGATTCGGATCTGTATCAACCCCAAGGACCTAAACCTTGCCATCAAGCGCCCGCACTACCCCATGCGAACGATGGAGGATGTCGCTGCAAAGGTTGGCCCGGCCACTGTATTCTCTGTCCTCGATGCCAAGAACTCTTTCTGGCAGATTCCGCTGGATGAACGTTCATCTTTACTGACCACGTTTGGTACACCTTTCGGCAGGTTCCGTTTCCTCCGCATGCCTTTCGGGATCAATTCTGCCAGCGAGGTTTTCCAGCGCACCATGGAGCAGCTATTTGCAGGTCTGCCATGTGCTATCATCGTTGATGACATCTTGGTGTACGGGAGGGACGTCGCTGAGCACGACCTCCACCTCCGTCTGGTCCTGGATCGGGCTCGGGAAATCAACCTCAAACTGAACCCCAAGAAGTGCCGTTTCCGCGTCCCGGAGGTCACCTACGTGGGCCACGTTTTTACGGCCGAGGGTCTGAAACCAGACCCACAGAAGACAGCTGCGGTCTCAGAGATGCCAGCTCCGGTCGACGTGCCAAGCCTGCAACGCTTCTTGGGCATGATGAACTATCTGGGGAAATTTATTCCCGACCTCAGCGAGCTGAGTGCGCCCCTGAGGGAACTGACCAAGGTGGACACTGCCTGGGTTTGGTACCCGCTACATCAGGCAGCCTTCGATGACTTGAAATCCCGGCTGGTTCGCGCCCCCACTCTGAAGTTCTTCGACTTAAAGCGCCCTATCGTCATTACCTGCGATGCATCAAGTTTCGGTCTCGGTGCCGCCTGCCTGCAGATCCACGACCGCCTGCAGCTCCCTGTCTCCTACGCCTCCCGCACCATGACCCCAACCGAGCAACGCTACGCTCAGATCGAGAAAGAGCTCCTTGCCGTGGTGTTTGCCTGCTCGAAGTTCAGGGACTACATTATAGGTAACACCTTCACTATCGAAACCGACCACCAGCCGCTGGTCACGATCTTAAACAAACCGATCCACGTTGCCTCTTCCCGTTTGCAGCGCATGATGCTGCAACTCCAACGCTTCACGTTTCAAATCGTGTACCGCAAGGGCAAGGACATGTTTGTGGCCGACACGCTGTCCCGCGCACCGCTGGCTTCTACAGCCCGCCACCCATACGAGTCATCCGACCTGATGGTGCTAAACGTCAACTTCATGCCCTCCCAGCAGTTGCAGTCCCTGATTCACCACACCGCCAATGATCCTGCCCTGCAACAGCTTATAGACGTCATCCGTCGCGGCTGGCCTGACCGTCGCTCACCCTTGCCGGCTGGTGCTGCGCCCTACTTCCTAGTCCGGGACGAACTTGTGCTGCAGGGAGGCGTGGTGGTGAAGGGCCACAAGGTTGTGGTGCCTGCCGCTCTGCGGGACCACTATTTCCAAACTGCCCACAACGGCCATCCCGGTGCCGATGCCACCCTGTCCCAGGCCCAGAGCCAATTTTATTGGCCCAGCATGGCACAGGACATCCGGGAGAGGGTCTCTGCCTGCTCCACCTGCAATACCCTCTCTCCCCACCAGCAACGCCAGCCACTCCTGCAACAGCCTGCCCCCGCCCTGGCGTGGATGGCGGTCGCTACGGACATATTTGAGTGGCGTGGCAAACATTTCCTGGTCCTGGTCGACTCTTACTCCAGCTGGTTCGAGATCAAGCGTCTGCACTCCCTCACTTCTGCTGCGGTCATCGGGACGTTGCAACCCCTCTTTGCAACCTTTGGCATTCCTGTGACTGTGCAGTCTGACAACGGGGGCCAGTTCACGAGTGCTGAGTTCCGCGCATTCGCCGCCGCCTACAACTTTCGCCACATCACCAGCAGCCCGGAGTACCCGCAGAGCAACGGCCTTGCTGAGCGCGCCGTCCGCAGTGCCAAGGAGCTGCTGGAACATTGCAGACTGTCGCATTCGGATTTTTATCTCGCTCTACTGAATCTCCGAAATATTAGTCGCGACCCTGCCATGGGCTCACCGGCTCAACGGCTCATGTCCCGCACCACTCGCCCTCCAATCCCTGTCTCCCAGCGGTCGCTACGGCCCGCAGTCCGCAGCCCTGCTGCCGTCCAGAAGCGTATTACCCAGAAACAGGTCGTCCAGAAGCGCTCCCACGACAAGTCATGCCGTCCCCTTCAGCCCCTCTTCGAGGGCCAGGTCGTCCGGATGCAGTCCCCCTCCGGACACCACCGCTTGGCTGTTGTCGTCGGCTTTGCCGACTCTCCGCGCTCTTACCTGGTTGACTACGAGGGCACAATCTACCGCCGGTCCCGCCAGCATTTGCTGCCGGTCAACGAGCCCGCTCCGCATCCCGCTGCTCCTCCTGGCCCCCCCCATCAGCCATCTCCCGCTCGCGTGCCCGTTGCGGTGCCCTTGTCTCCTCCCCGGTCTCCTCGTTCTCCCCCTCCTGCTCACTCCCCTTTCGGTTCACCTGTCGCCGCTCCTGCCCCGGTGCCCACTCTACCTTCGAAGGGGGGGGGAGGCGGGCTGCATACCCGCTTCGGGCGTCTGGTCAAGCCGCCTGAACGTTACGGGGAGTTTGCTTAAATGTTTTAAGTTTTTTTCCTGACGATGTACGCGCGGGTTTGTGCCTAGCGTATGAGTCGTGGTCTCACTGTCATCATTGCTATGTTTCCCTTTTCAAGGGGAAGGATGTAGAGCCGTGCATGTTCCTTTAACATGGTGACCTCACTTCTACTAACCACTCCCCATTAGCTTCAGTATAAATGTAACCTTCCCACCCCTAGCTCGCTCTCTAGCTCCGGTAATGGACAACGAACAGCTAGGGCAATATGTGTGTATACGAATGCAATGTATGCAATAAACTAGAGTGAAGACACCCTGTGTTTGGACAGTCTTTACACCTACTACGACCTACTACGACTAAACCTACGAGTAAAAAAAGTATAGATTTTTTCCATGGCGACCTTTTTTTACTCGCGGGCATTTTTTATCATATTGAAAAAACGCCGCGACCTAGCTGAGGCCTCTAGTACGCGGAGACCACTCTCGAGCATGAAGGAGAGTTACGAAGACCTCCTACGACCATGCTGCGAGTATGAGTCGAGGGCAAACTCGCCAGAACTCGCGGATTAGGTCGCCCAAGTGGGACAGGCCCTTTAGGCAGCACAAGAGTGTAGTTAGCCAGTTACTGCCTCATTGTTCTGGCGTTGAAACACGGAACTGTAGATGCTGGTGTACGAGAAAAGACACACAGTGCTGGATTAACTCAGCAGTTCAGGCAGCATCTCTGGAGAACATGGAAAGGTGATGTTTCAAGTCAGGATCCTTCTTCAGACCTTTCGGGTCGAGAAATTTCTTCTGAATTGATTCAGACCCGATTGGCAGGTAAATTAAGTGTGTAGGTGAGTGGTAGATTCTGGAGAGGTAGTTGATGGGAATCAAGTGGGATTAGTGAGACGCAAGAGACTACAGATGCTGGAGTCTTGAGCAAACATATAGTGCTGGAGGAACTCAACAGGTCAGGCAGCATCAGTGGAAGGAAAAGGACAGATGACTTTTCAGGACCCTTCAATCAGACTGATTGGAGGAAGAGAGAAAAAGCAGGAAATTAGAGGTTCTTCTTCTTCTTCTTGTAGGATTCCGGCAGTGTAGACGCTGCTAAGCGTATTACTGCCCTCCACAGGTCAAAGTTTGAACTAAATTCTTACATACAGTCCTGTAACTTGCAGGAATTGAAGAACAGCCCTGGATATCAGTTGATGTTTCTCATTGTGTCCAAACAAAGATAAAACAGAAAAAGCCTCAACTCCAAGTCCTGTCAGTCTAACAAACAATACTTTTCTTTCTACCCTATACTTTTTACATTCTAGGAAAACATGCTTAACTGTCTCATTACTCCCACATTCACACAAGCCAGAAACATGTTTCCCTACAATGCACAAATAGTAATTTAACCCACAGTGTCCCAACCTCAATCTACACAGTTTAACTGAGTCCCTACGGAAATTAGAGGCTGGGGTGGGGCAAAGCATTACAAGTGTTAGATACGTCAGGGTGGGGGTGATTGTCAGAGGGTGGAGTAAGTGACATGGGCTAGAGGTGAAAAGACAAAAGGGTGTCGGATGAGGAGAAAAGATGAATGAAATGTAAAGGGAGTTAATGTAAAAGGGTGAGGCAGACTCATTGGGCCAAAGGGCCTGTTTCTCTGCTGTATGGCTATGATTTTAAAGCCCTATGGGCTACAAAAATTGAGGCTCCAGCCCAATCTTGTCTCCTGTCAAAGTCTGACATTGGGTTCTGGGGATAGGGCTTCTATGGTTCACCAGCTGAGGCCATCCTACCTTCAGCTCCAGGCTCAGGGGCCACTGTGGAGAGGGCGAGGGCAGGTCTGGGTGGCAGGCCACACCAAGGACAGGTCAACCGATTATTTGCAGCGATCGCTCTAAAAATAAAACACGAACAGAATTTATTAAAAAATAATGCTGGATAGGAATAGATTCAATTTCGTGATAAATCAGAGGTCAATTACATGAATGAATCATGGCAGCTGAATTACTCTGTGATATTATATCACACTTAATTGGTAATGCCACAATTTATTTCATTATTTCTCTAATGTTAGGCAGAATCCTCAGCCTGAAGTCCTGAAGATTTACAGGGAATTGTACAGTGATGTGGAGGATTTTAATATGACTACCGCTGGAGGGGAACATTAAGCACATACGCACATGTTGCGCACAAATATGAGCCCTTAACGACTTTCCCATTGCCCCAGGATAAGGACCATGGAACAGGATCGTCCAGGATCTTGCCAGTCAGCCCATCCTGTAAACATTATTTTCAAACTACATCCTGGTATGTCCTGGCCCTTTCTTTTCTCAGATCCCTGCATTTTTTTTCCTTCAACAATTTATCCCATTTCCTTTTGAAAGATGCCACTCAATCTGCTTCCTTCTTCAGGAAGTACATTACAAATCCCCAGCAAAAGTAAAGAACAATTCCCTCAAGATGCCATTGTTTTGCCAATCTCCTTAAATCCAGGGAGGCACAAATGAACCGCAGATGCTGGAATTCTGAGCAAAGCACAAAGTGTTGGAGAAACTCAGTTGACCAGACAGTATCTGCGGAGTGAATGGATAGGTGACATTTCGAGTCAGACCCTTCTCCAGTCCGAAGAACTGTTGCATGCCCATTAAAGTCTGGGTTGCTCCGAAGAAAATAGAATTGGGTTTGCAGTTCCCTCTCAGTGTTAGAAGATCAGTTTTATTGTTTGCCTGGGAATGAATCCCCCGAATCGTAAACGTCTGTCATTGTCGTATTAATCTTCACTGCCATTTCATAAACTATGAAAAAATTGATCTATGTGCAGAAAGTTTAAATCATGGTTCAATATGATGTTACTAAAATAAAGCTTCTTTATCCTCTCAACAAAAACATATGGATGGTATAGTGTCTATGCAATTAATCAATCTAACCTTTGCGATGAATAAAAGCTCCCATCGTTCAAATAAATTTAACAGACAGCCATTCAATAAGATAGAGGTTTGGCTATGGATAATATAGACGAGGTTTATGGAGGTTGAATGGGAATTTTCAATACAGGGTGAGACTCCCTTCCATAGATCTTACACCACGCATAATCCAAGCTGATTCCATCTAATCCAGTCTAACCTAATCTACGGTACACAAAAATGCTGGAGAAACTCAGCGGGTGCAGCAGCATTTATGGAGCGAAGGAAATAGGTAACGTTTCGGGCCGAAACCCTTCTTCAGACTGATAGGGGGTGGGGAGAAGAAAGGAAAAAAGGAAAAAGGCGGAGGAGGAGCCCGAGGGCTGGGGGAGGGGAGGAGACAACCAGATGGCTGATGAAGGGGAGGGGACAGCAAGGGCTAGCAAAATTGGGAGAATTCAATGTTCAAGCCCCCAGGATGTAGACTGCCCAAGCGGAATATGAGGTGCATTTCCTCCAATTTACGGTGTTGCTCGCTGTGGCCATGGAGGAGACCCAGGACAGAGAGGTCAGATACGGAATGGGAGGGGGAGTTGAAGTGCTGAGCCACCGGGAGTTCAGGTTGGTTATTGCGGACCGACCGGAGGTGTTCGGCGAAACGATCGCCAAGCCTCCGCTTGGTCTCACCGATGTAGATCAGCTGGCATCTAGAGCAGCGAATGCAATAGATGAGGTTGGAGGAGATGCAGGTGAACCTCTGTCGCACCTGGAACGACTGCTTGGGTCCTTGAATGGAGTAGAGGGGGGGAGGTGAAGGGACAAGTGTTGCATCCCTTGCGGTTGCAAGGGAAAGTACCAGGGGAGGGAGGGGGTGGTATGGGAGGGAAGGGAAGAATTGACAAGGGAGTTACGGAGGGAGCGGTCTTTGCGGAAGGCAGACATGGGGGGAGATGGGAAGATGTGGCGAGTGGTGGGGTCACGTTGGAGGTGGCGAAACTGACGGAGGATCACTTGTTGTATGTGACGGCTGGTGGGGTGAAAGGTGAGGACTAGGGGGACTCTGCCCTTGTTGTGAGTGGGGGGATGGGGAGAGAGCAGTGTTGCGGGGTATGGCAGAGACCCTGGTGCGAGCCTCATCTATGGTGGAGGAGGGGAACCCCCGTTCCCTGAAGAACCTAATCTACTCCTGGCTAAATTAGTAAATCCAAAGTAACCATGCATTGTCTGATTATAAAACTTGTGCAAACCTGTGGTGTGCATTTGTCGAGCAACAATACACATCATCTTGTTGACAAGACAACTTTGTAATGAAGGCAATGGGACAGGTTTCTCTCATTTTAGATGCAAAGTCTCCTGGAGAGGTGCCAGACTACTAAGTGTGTTAATTAATCACACGCCTGACAGTGGCATTTGTCTCACTTTAAGAATATAATTCACCTTGCTGGGAGAGCAGGCCGATTAAAATCATAACTGATTTTGAAAAACGAAAATAAGCAGATGCTGGAAATCTAATTTAAAATGTTGCCTGACCTGCTGAATGATTCCGACACATTTTCATTTTATTACATAACTGATCACGATGTGTGTCATACAAGTAATTGTAAGTATGTTTTTGTTTGAAAAATACAATATGGAAACAGGCTCTTTGGTGCACAAAGTCTATGTTGCCCATCAATCACCCATTCACACTCATTCTATGTCATCCTACTGTAGCATCATCCACTCCCTACACACTAGGGTCAGTTTACAGAGGCCAATTAATCTACAAACGTCACGTCTTTGGGATGTGGGAAGAAACTGAAGCACCGGGAGGAAACCCACAGGGATCACGTGGAGAGCATGCAAACTCCACACGGACAACGCTCGATGTCAGGATGGAACCCGGGTCTCAGGTGCTGTGAGGCAGTACTTGTAACAGGTGTGTCACTGTGCCACCCTGATGTTCTTCAGCACATTCTTTTGCGAACGGCCAGATGTTAAATGAATGGACCAGGTGAACATGGCCACACCAGCCAATCAGTATTTGTACCTCACACTCATACACCCCATCACACCCTCACGCACGTCCGACTGCTGTAAGTCAGACCCATTTTTCACAGCTTGTAACAGGTGCGGAACTCCCGGGGGGGGGGGCAGGGGGGACATGTCCCCCCTCTGTTTTGAGAGGTGGGGAACATCCCCCCCAAGTTTTTGTAATCCGGATTTTAAAACCCGGTGAAATCTCCGCTTTCCGCGAGACAGTGGGGGTGGGACTGCTGATCGAGGGCGCCAATTGGACGAGAGAGACGTCGGTCAGCAGGCAATGGGGGCGGGACATGATGATTCAGCGTGATCATTGGAGGAGGGAGGAGTAGGGGGGGATGGGACTGAGGATAGAGTGCGGTGATTGGAGGAGGGAGACGTGGCACAGACCTGCGCCTCGTCCGCAGGCAGGATCGATCCTGGCTCACCGGCCCGGTCCCGTCCGTACCCGAGTGCCCCCCCACGGGTGGCCAGAGACGTCGGGAGTCAGACGGGAGCTGTACCCCCAGGCCCACAGCCAGCGCAGAGAAGCAGCGCTAAACCCAGCTCAACTCTGCCTGTCCCGCCAGGTTAACCTACAGCCCTGCCTGACTTGCGGGAAATATGGCCAGCGCGGAGAAGCAGTGCTGGTGTCCCGTCAGTCCAGGCAGGGCTGTAGGTTAACCCGGCGAGACAGGCAGAGTTGAGCTGCATTTAGCGCTGGATTGAGCCTCCGAAGCCTCGCGCATGTGTGTGAGTGTGCGCATGCGCGCTTGGCCGTCAAACAATTGTGTCCCCCCTGTCCCCCCCATATTTTGATTGCGATTTCCGTGCCTGCTTGTACATGGTTACTTATTCAACTGTGACAGCATATCACCTGATCACACAGCACGGCTCCCACTGACACTTGGAAACGCAAGAAACTGCAGATGCTGGAACCTTGAGCAAAACCCACTGTGCTGAACTCAGTGGATCAGGCGGCATCTGTGGAGGGAAATGGACAGACAACGTTTTGAGTTGGGACCCTTTTTCAGTCTGTCTGTCCATTCCCTCCACAAATACTGAAGACGGGAGTCTGAAGAAAGGTCCCGACTGAACCTTTCAATGTTCTCTAAGGATGCTGCCTGACGCGCTGTTGCCCCAGCACTTTGTGTCTTTTTTTCATAAACCAGCATCTGCAGATCCTTGTTCCTACTCTCCACAGATACTGCCTGAGTCCCTCCAGCACGGCGTGTCCCACTGACACTTGCCCCTCACGAGCAGTTCAAGGGGAACACAACTGGAAACTATGGGGTGGGGTGGGACTGCAGGATAATAGGTGCAGTTGCAGGGACAAGGACCACAGAGGAGACGGTGCGCACTCTCCAGAGTTCTGTCGTTCATCGCTGTTCCCCAGTTCAGCCTTGCTCATGGAGCCCATGTCATTGCCCAACAACACATCATCACTTCAGGAGGTGCAATGGCGGAATGTAGCAATTCCTGCAGTGTCACAATCACAGAGCTACTGGTTCGAGGGATAAGGGATTTGAAGATGCATTTATTAATCTTGCCCATGAGTGTGGAGTAATTGAAATTCTTAGAGCCTTGAAAGCAGCTCAGTCCCAGCAAGGCTACAGAGCCATCGCCCTCACTCCCTCATCATTTTCCAGCATCTGGATGGTAGGACCTAGGTTCCCTCTACTCTGCAAAAGTGTCCAGAACAAAGGCCTTAAGGGCGGCACAGTGGCACAGCTGGTAGAGTTGCTGCCTCTCAATGCGTGAGACGTGGGTTCGATCCTGACCTCAGGTGCTGTCTGTGTGGGATTTGCACTTTATCCCTGTGATTGCATGGGTTTCCTCACATTTCAAAGACGTGGGGGTTTGTAGATTAAATGGCCTCTGTAAATTGCCGCTAGTATGTAGGGAGTCGATGAGAAAGTGGGATAGCATGGAACTAGTGTGAACGTGTGATCGTTGGGCAGTGTGGACTCAATGGGCCAAAGGGCCTGTTTCTAACACTGTATTTCAAAATTAAACAATGCCTAAAAACATCTTCTGTACCGTTCCATTTCTCACTGTTTCCCAGCCCAGCTTGCCTTGCCTCTGCTCGAGCCTCTGCTCGAGCCCCTACAGATCGTTCCTTCAGAAGTTGTGGGGACATTCTAAGCAGCAGAGACAGGGTTTAACTTAAAGGAGAAACTACTGGAAATGCCCGGCCAGTTGAGCAGCACCTGCAGAGAGAGAAAAACAAAGCTAAAGGTTTTGCTGAATTACTTTTAACTCTGTTTCTCACTCCACAGATGCTGCCTGACACACTGAGTATTTCCTTTTTTTTCCTGCACTTGTTTCAGATTTCCAGTATCTGCAGTTTTTCTTTGCTTTGCAATGATGTTATCTGATGTTAACACTCCCAAAAACAGTTCCTTGTTGAAATAGCCAGAAAATGCACAGCTTGCTTCATTGCACAGGAAGCTATAATCATAATAATTGATAGATGATACACTGATGGAATTACACTCCTGCACTACCATCCCCTTTGTCGCTTTTGCTTTAATCTTCTCAGCGATATGCGCTACTAACATCCTATTCTTGCAGTAATAACAAGGTGCGGTAATGAATGGGAAATGGGCTGATTACAGAGAAAAACGAAATAAGCCTGGAAGGCAATGCCGGGGTTAAACAGGACCTCTTGATACAAAATGACACCAGCTGCAGGAAGGTTGAGCAGTGGGTGTGTGAGGGGAGGGACGGTGCGCTCGGGGGTCGATGTGGCTCGGCGGCTGATGCAGCGGGTGCTACTGTGGCACCCACTGCATCAGCCATTGCAGAGGTTATTAAATCTGCAGGCCTGGAAGGTTGCACCCATAAAGCCTGATCACATCAGTAAATATTTCTGGCAACAGCATCTATTCTCATTTTTACACTATTTTTTAACATGGAATAGAAATATGCCAAGGTGCTTCAGAGATCAGCATTGGAATTTCTGGGTGCCAGTATTTAGTCCTGAGTTTAATAGCAATATAACTGTGTTCCAAAGACATGATCCTTCACCCAGGGGCAATGTAGTTGCATTAGTACTGAAATGGACTGGCACAGATGTGTGGAAATCAATCAGGAGTGGGCAGTTTCAGGAGATTGCCTATTGATTTTTCTGCAGATAGTTTAAGCTCCTGTCTATTAGTGTATGCAGTTAATGTGATTACTCAAGTCAGTAGAAGGACAAAGTTGACAACCAAACTAGGAATCATGAGAGGAGCTCAAAGAAGTTGCAATTCCAGTGCTTAATTCCTGAAAATAGTATAATCAAAGGTATTTGAAAGATCATATTTCTAAATTGCTGTCCCTTCATATTTGGGTGTAAGTCTGGGGCACACAGATCAATCTTCTACTTAAGGGAGACACTGCAGATGCTGGAATCTTGAGCAAAACACAAAGTGCGGGAGGAATTCTGCTGATCAGGCAGTATTTGTGGAGGGAAAAGGACCGACGACGTTTTGGACAGGACCCTGTTTAAGACTCAAGGGTTGGAAGAAGGGCTACAACCTGAAATGTGTCTGTCCATTCCCTCCACAGATGTTGCCTGATGTGCTGAGTTCCTCCAGCACTTTGTGCATTGCTTCTACCTTAGGGAAATGCATTTGCGTAAGCTCAGCTATGTTTTATGCTCCTTCCACCCAATGCATCCGCACCCCCAGACCCCATTCTACCACATCCCCAGACACAAGAAGAAAGAGAGCACTGGACAATAATGGGAAGGGTGCCAACTGAACCTATGGGGTAGGACGCAATGACTATGAAGCGAGCACTGTTTAAACAATGTGGGAGAATGTCTGTCATAATGCAGCTTCTGCTTTATGCTTCAATTATTATCGCAGGACCATTAAGACCATTTATTTAATGAGCAATCATAAGCCTATACTCCAGATTTATGTCGCTCTTTGCAAAGCTGTGTACAAACTCTGTCTATAACAGAATGAAGAACGTTATCGTGTGTGCTCAGCCGAGTCTGCACTGCTTTAAGAGTTTTGAACAAAGCAACCAATCTCCTCCCGGCCACAGCAGCAGACAATTTATCCCCAGGATATAAACAAACATGATTACATCTTGATGCTCTTCAGCAGCTCAATGTTACAACCGTGGAACTAAATAGATAGACCAGGAATTTAATTATTCCAATATTAATTCTTGTATTTCAAAGGACAGACCAGACTCACATGAAAATTATTTGGGTGTGTTGTGGGGAGATTTCATAACTGCATACTCCCTTGATTGTGGAATGTTAAAGGGAATATTTTGATCAAGGTATTTGAAATATTAATCAAGGAGCCAGGGTAGGTGAAGTCAAGAATGAAGGACAGTACAGAATTAGATTAGACCTTTTACGAGAGAAAACAGGTAAAATTTATTTCCTCATGATGTTCTTTAAATAGCGACCATCTGAGGTTAAGGTCCATCTGAGATATCGGATACACTATGCCTTAGTGATGCATCCAAAAGAAAGCATCTTCCTCAGTGTAGCATTCGCTCAAAGCTTCACCAATGATTTAGCTTGACTTTTCAGCTTACGTCTCTTCATTAAGAGGGACGTCCAACCATGGTAACCTTGGTCCAATGGGTAAACCAACCGTCTTGCTGAATATGTTTAGAAGTGGTGACTGTGTTGCAATGACAACGTCTTACAGCATAACCCCTCTGTGCTAAACTGAGACAAGATAGCAAAATAGCAAGCGGTAAAGTGTGGGACATATAGCAGTGCCAATCAAGTATGGGGCTCTGATACACCAATAACACATGGTTTATATCTTGTTTCCCCTTCTGTCGAATGATCATCTTTGCACCATTAGTAGGTCTGGCCCACCAACTCCCTAGAACTCCACTTACCTAAGATTGTTAAGGGCTTGGACACACTGGAGGCAGGAAACATGTTCCCGATGTTGGGGGAGTCCAGAACCTGGGGCCACAGTTTAAGAATAAGGAGTAAGCCATTTAGAACGGAGACGAGGAAACACTTTTTCTCACAGAGAGTGGTGAGTCTGTGGAATTCTGTGCCTCAGAGGGCGGTGAAGGCAGGTTGTCTGGATGCTTTCAAGAGAGAGCTAGATAGGGCTCTTAAAAATAGCGGAGTCAGGGGATATGGAGAGAAGGCAGGAACGGGGTACTGATTGTGGATGATCAGCCATGATCACATTGAATGGCTCAAAGGACCAAATGACCTACTCCTGCACCTATTGTCTATTGTCTATACACCAAACCCATTGACCACAGCTGAACAAAGGTAACTGTTTAGGACTCAGTCCTGTGTGAGTCAATATTACACCCAGAGAAGAGGACACAGGCTTTGCAATGTGTGGCTCACTTCCTAATTCACCAAAGTATTTCTACCAACCGCAGGCTTCATGCCACGAATGTACAAGGATGAATGCAACTCTGACAACACTTAAAGTTTGATAACATCCACAGCAGAGAAGTTGACTTTGTACTCTGTCAACAGAGCATTGCGGCCATATTAAACAAAGTCAACAAAATGCATATCAACTATTTCCCAAGATGACTTTGACAACAACTCCCTTCTCTGCGATTTCAATACCGACAGGGCCACCACCTTCCTGACTTTGTGGGTTCATTATCCATTAATGAATATTAAATATGAGATAATAGATTTTGAGACAGGTCATGTGTAAGGGATGCGAGATAAGGATGGAAACGTGCACTTGATCCTTGTGGAACTTGAATACACAAATTGAATGCCATACGATCTACATTATAATGTTGACCAAAGTTCAAAAATACTTACACAAAGTGCTGGAGGGACTCAGAGCGTCAGGTCGCATTTGTGGAGGGAAATGGACAGATGACGATGCAGGTTGGGGCTCTTTTAGATTGGGAAGGGCACTGACCCAAAATGTCACCATTCCAGGTCCTGACCCAAAATGTCCTCAGACCATTCCCTCCACAGATGCTGCCTGACTCGCTGAGTTAATCTAACACTTTGTGTATTGCTCAAGATTCCAACATCTGCAGTTCCTTGTGTCTTCAAAAGTACTTGGTCGACTGGCATCCTGAGATTGTTAAATGCTTTACATGGGCAAGTTTCTCCTTTCTAATCCGCGATTGATTTGTAGAGGATCCTGGAATTTCCCACTCCAAGTGACCACAATCAGCAAAAAGGGTTCAGGACAAAGATCCTCCACCATCTTTGCAAATGAGGTACAGTGTAAAGCTTTGTTTTGCATGCAATCCAAACAGATCATATATACCATTCGTAGAATTCAAATCAAATAATAATAATAATAATAATAATATCTTTTATTGTCATTGCACGTCAGTGCAACGAGATTTAGTATGCAGCTCCACCGATGTACAAGAAAAGTAAAATAAATAAGCAAGCAAGCTGAGTGACATGACCATCCGAGGGAGACTGTCCAGGGGGGGTGGGTGGGGGGCACTCAGCAGGGCCGGTTCAGAGCCGCTATAGCTCTTGGAATAAAGCTGTTTCTGAGTCTGGAGGTTCGGGCGTAGAAGGCCTTGTAACGTCTGCCGGAGGTAAGTAGTTCAAACAGTCCGTTACAAGGGTGTGATGAGTCCTTATGGATGCTGACGGCCTTCCTGAGGCACCGTGTGTGGTAGATGCCCTCCAAGGCTGGTAGCTCTGTCCCAATGATCCTCTGCGCTCTGTGGACGACGCGCTGAAGAGCTCTCCTCTCCGCCTCCGTGCAGCTGAGATACCACACAGAGATGCCATACGTTAATATGCTCTCTGTGGTGCAGCGGTAGAACGTTGTCAGCAGCTGTTGGGGCAGACCAGTCTTTTTTAATGTCCTCGGGAAGAACAGTCGTTGCTGTGCCTTCTTGACCAGCGCAGCGGTGTTGTTGGACCATGTGAGGTCCTCTGAAATGTGAGTGCCCAGAAACTTAAAGCTGGACACTCTCTCCACACTTTCCCCGTAAATGGAGATTGGGGAACTCAAGTAGAATGGATAGGACAAAGGGGAAGATACAGAGTGCAGAATATAGTTCACAGCATTGTAGCACATCAATTTCATAGACAAAGTCCAATGTCCACAATGGGGTAGAGGTGATTCAGACAGTACCCTAGCTTATCAGAAGCCTGATGGAGAAGAAGCTATTCCTGAGTCTGATGGTGTGCACTTTCAAGCTTCTGTACATCCACCAGACAGGAACAGGGTGAAGGAAGAATGACCAGGGTGGGACAAGTCTTTGATGATATTGGCTGCTTTTCCAAGGCAGCGTGAGGTGCAAGTGAAGGTAATAATCGGGAGCCTGGTCTGTGTGATGGACTGGGCTACATCTACAACTCTCTGCAGTTTCTTGCTGTCTGGGGCAGACTGTTTCCAAACCAAGCTGCAATACAAGCCAATAGTATGCTTTCTGTGGTGCATCTGTAGATGTTTATAAGAGATTGGATCTCAACTGCAATTCTGATCTACGTAGGAACAGCACATACAACATTATCAGATCTGAAAGTCAAGTTGTTGTTCAGCAATAATCATAGATTATAAACCCTGATGATGAGTTTCTGGCCTGTTCCATGTGTCTAACCAATGCTTTTTTTGTGTGAAGGTATGTGCCGGTTTGGCTTATCAACATCTCAGAAAAGTTTAAAAACACAATTTTCATGATCTTGATTTGATACCAGTTGAATTTAGTTATTAATAGATTGATCGATTTAATTGATTGAAGGATACAGCAGCATGGAACCAGGCTCTTTGGACCATCTGGTCCATGCCGAACAGCTGTTCACACAAGTTCTATGTTATCCCACGTTTTCGTCCACTCTCTGCACACTAAGAGCAATTTACAGAGGCCAATTAACCTACAAACCCACGTTTTCGGGATCTGGGAGGAACCCACACAGTCATAGGGGGAATTGTGCAAATTCCACACACAGATAATGTCAGGATCGAACATGAATATCTGGCGCTGTGAGGCAGCAGCTCTATCAGGTGTGCCACTGTGCTGCCCTAATTTTGACCAATTGGTTTATTGGTCAAAAAAACAAATTGGAAAAGGGGAATATATAAATGGATAAAAATTGTTGATAAATGTAGCATAATTTTAGTTTAGTTGAGAGATACAGCGCAGAAAATTGATATTTGCACTGGCATCTTTTTGTCAACAAATCATTAGTAATCATTCAATATTGTGTGACCTAGAACTGGGAAGATAAGCAATTCTAAGTAGGGTTGGATAAATTTACATTTTTTACACTGCAGCAGACAAAATCATCAAAAGTGCACCAGGAAACACTGATTTCGCTAGAAAATGAAGCATTTTCTTTTCCGAGAGATTAATCTGCTTGTTAGCCATCAGCGATATGACCGTGTTGTTGCTGACATATAGAAAAGGAAAGATAAGGGAGTTTGCAGCACTTCATTTAACGCAGGCTCACACTGACAACAGGCAGAGCACGGAGAAGATTTCCGAGTATGTTTGCAGGACTCAAAAGGCCTGAGCTAGAGGGTGAGGTTGGGCAGGCTAGGACTTCATTCATTTGCCTGCAAGATTTTTCTTCCTGGTAATGCTGCCAACTTTGCTGTATCTCTAGAGGTTTGATCTAACATCTCCTTTGCATTTATAGTTAATGCATTCATCCCAGGGATTGAAAATAAGTCTTATCTTATGGAGTTGTATAAGTTCATGAGGGGAATATACAGAATGAAAGTCAAACTCTCTCGAAAGGCGATAACATGTGTTGTTGGGCAAAATACAAATATCAAAATGGGACATTATGACTGGATACCGAGTTCTTTCCCAAACTAATGTAATTGGATCTCTTACATCCATCTGAGAGAGCTGATGTGATTCAAGTTAATGTCTCTCCTGGATTATGGCACTTCCATCAATATTGCTCTCCCACAGCAAGGTACTTACTGGTGCGTCAACCTAAAACCCACACATGCTGTCATCTGTTCAGTGGCGATTCGACAACTGCAATCTAATGCTGAATTCCTCTGGGGGTCCAATGATAAACCGCAGTGTTGTGACAACTCCTCAACACAGGGTGATTCACTCATCATCCTACACTGGGTTTCAGCTGACAGATTTGTGGGAGAAGTATTAGTATTTTAGAATATTTTAAATGATGTTAGCTATTTTACCTTTTAGCTGTAAATCATGTACTCTGATCGACAGACCCATGCAGGGGTATTGAGTGTTTAATTGTCGTTGACAATTCAGCTATTTTTTAGGATGGACCTGTATTAACCTCTTCATCGCAGACGTGTTGGGACTTATGCAATCAAGGCTCTGCCAAGACTCGAACTCTCACCTCCACCTTCCTCCATGATCTCCAAATAGGGTTAGTTTCCAAAATCTCAGAAACCAGTAAAGACTGAGTGGCCTGGTCATAGTCACATCATTATAAGTGGACGCAAGCTAAACAAAAACGGACCACTGTCTCTTCTATCACGTAACTATGCTGAGGGTATATTTACCACTGTAAGAGATGTGATTTTTAAAGCAGCCTAATAGTCTATATGTGGGTGGATTCCTTGCACATGCTCAAATAATCTGGTGAACAGAGGAATTCGAGTCACGACCGATTATTATGCTGTGCAGATTGAACTTCCACAAGAGGAGGAAGTGAACAAGTTTCAAGGTCTGTTCAATGGCATGTTTTGAGGTGCAATATTCTGCCTTCAGTGGTCCTCATTTGCAGAAATATTATAAATTCTGATGCAAAGATTAGCCTTTCAAATCTTTAAAATGAGTCAGCATTAAATATACATTAGCTCTATTTTAAACTCTAGTATAATCCATCATCACACCAGCAGCCATTTCAGGACAGTAATACTCATATCCCACATAGTGTTACACATCTCCAAGAATAATGGCTGCTAATACTGCCTTCAATATTGTATTACTAATAGTTCCCTGCTTTCCCCTGCATCGTTCCTCTTCTGCAGTTATAGGATCATGCTGTCTACTTCTAATAAAGTGAAACACTCAAGACTCAGGTCAAGCGACCCAGATAAGTACAGGTAGTTATTTGTCGGCAAGGTTTTACAACCAAACTGGTAGAACTGCTGCCTCCCAGCACGAGAGACCTGGGTTTCATCCTCGGTGCTGCCTGCATGGTGTTTTCCGTGTGTATGTGTGGGTTTCTTCCGTGTGCTCCAGTTTCCATCCACATCCCAAGAAGTGCAGGTGAGTACGTTAATTGGCCACTGTAAATTGACCCTAGTGTGGAGCTGAGCAGTAGAATCTGGGGGAGGGGGAGTTGATGGAAATGTGGGGACATAAAAATGGGATTAATGTAGGATTAGTATAAATGAGTGGTGATGGTCTGTGTAGACTTGACGGTTTGCATGGCTTTCTTCGGCACTCTATTTCAATGTGGATGTTTGATTTGGGAAATCTTTAAGAACTGTTAGAACACAAAGCCACACTTCATTCTTAATTGCCCCCACTAGCTTATGAGAATCAACACCAACAGTCAACCGAACAGTAGCAGTCAGACTGCAACACATCCTAAAGGGCCTGTCCCACTTTACGAGGTAATTCACGAATTCCCCCGAGTTATTCATGAATTCTCCCAAGTTTTCCCCTTGATTCAAACTCGCAGAATGTTCGTAATGGGTCCGTAGGAGTCCTTAGATATATCGTAACGGCTCGTTATGCCAGCCGTAGGTACTCAGGGCATCAGGTAATTCGGGACGTTTTTTCCAGCCTGATAAAAAATGTCCACGAGAAAAAAAACGTCGGTAGGATGCCCCGAGTACCTACGGCTGGTTTACGATATATCTACAGACTCCTACGGCCTCCTACGGACCCGTTACGAACATTCTGCGAGTTTGAATCAAGGGGAAAACTCGGAAGAATTTGTGAATAACTCGGGAGAATTCGTGAATTACCTTGTAAAGTGGGACAGGCCCTTTACTCAGCACAGACTGGGAACCAAACCCAGTTTGAGGGGAGACCAAGTAATGCAAATACTCAACAGTATATTCAGTGCTCTCTCCTCCAGACAAAAGAAGATTCTTCTGCAAATGGACATTTGTCATGACACATGCTGAAGCATTGCAGGCAAAGCTCTAGCATGATCCTCTATCCAATGGATTCTTTTATACCATTTACACAACCCAAAACAATTTACTCTTCAAGTGCAGTCAATGCTATAATGAAGGGGAAAATTGCAATGTAAAAGATCACACATTTGGAATGGGGACACTTACTAGATTCATGAACCTGTGATCTTTTAGCAGGACCTCAAACAGGACTCACTTGTCGCCTGAATCCAATGCCACATTGTCAAAGTTGTCTCTTCAATCCTTCAAAATAATTGGCAAGTGTTTGATGTTACACTGTCATTGTTGCAGTGTTAGATTAACTTTTTCCAATTATGCTTCTCGTGAGCCTTTGGCTTGAGATCAGAATTTCTAGACCTGTCGCTGTGTTTCCCTTTTATTACACAGGAAGAATAAGGGCTGGTATTTCAAATTCCAAGGCCACAACAGAGCAATTCCTAATCTACACATCCAGTATCTGATACTCTCTTCCTTTCAGCGAAAATAATGTCAGTGTTACCACTGGGGATCTTCCTCTTAAGTTATTTGTGTCCAAAAGAGAGGTTAAGGGAAAATGGAAAGAGTCCAAAAGAGAGGGGCAAGGAAGGGAAATGGAACACATGTTTTGAGTATCATGTCAAAGCTAATTCTAACATTTCTGTTGCAAGATATCCAGATCAATTCAGTATTTTCTATTGATGTAACTAATATCCACACTTACACACTTATCAACCTGATCGATAACAGGGCAACCTCCCATTTAATTCTTGACCATGGAATAGATGGATCATGACTGTTCTGTATTTTATACCTCATCCACCCAACTTTGATTCCACATTTATTTTTGCCATTTCCTAACTAAAGCCTACCACTTGTGTTAACATTTAAATTTCCTGTGGTTCCATGTTTCTACAGCACTTGTTGTGTGAGCAGATTAAAAATGACTAACATTCTTTGTAGTGAAATGTTCAAGGTTTCCAACAACCTCGGATTTAAGGCATCCTTGCTGACATCACCCTCCAAAGAACATTGACTTCTCCAATTTCCAGTAGTCCTTGCTTTCTCCCTCCTTCCCAGCTCTCCCACAGCCTACTGTCTCTGCCTCTTCCTTTCTTCTTCCCGCCCCCCCCCCCTATCATCAGTCTGAAGAAGGGTCTTGACCCGAAACGTCACCTATTCCATCGCTCCATAAATGTTGCCACACCCGCTGAGTTTCTCCAGCATTTGTCTACCTTCACCCTCTAAAGAGCTCTGGCTTTAATTTTATAATTCAACCCACCCCGTTTCATATTCTCTCAGTTAGTTTTTACAATAAGGTTCAGAGATCAGACTTGGGTAGAGAACATTGCTGTAGGGAAAATGTAAGTGAAGGCCGAGTGAGTTTAGGTGGATGGGAGTGCTACACACTTATTTATTCTTAAAGGTGAGTTCGAGGCTGATTTTAATTTCCTAACAATCATCTGTCTGTGTGAGTCGTCTCATCAAAAACAAATTTGGATTAAAGTTTGTGAATTGCTATTGTCACATAAAATAATTTATATGTACATTAGTCAACTTTAAAATTGTCATTTGTTTTACAAATTCATCCATCATTGCAGCACTCTTCTTTACCACATCTTAGACCACATCTACAATCTAGTGAGACCTGTCCTTAATCTGTGTTCCTCTGAATCAATCTGAAGGGTCCCACCCAAAATGTCACCAATCCATTTCCTCCCCAGATGCTACTTCAACAATGAGCGCTTTGCTTTTAGCTCAAAAATTTCAGCATCTGCATTTTCTTGTTTCTTTAACTCTGACCTTTTTTACACCCACACTCATTCTGCCACCGGAACCTGTGGCTTCACTCTATGCTTTTCTTCATCAGCTCCTTAAAACCAACCTTTGACCAATCATTTAATTACATAAAAAACTTATATTTATGTGGATTGGCATCAAAGTTTCTTTGATAATTTTGTTTAAATGTTGCTTTGGATGTTTTCAAAATAAAACCAGAAGATTTTAGCATTTAAATATTATAAAAAGATAGTTGTCTCTTTCCTGCTGAACTTGGCTTTGCTATTCATTCCTTCAGAAATTCACACCAGGTAAACATACTGTGATGTGCACCCTGCTTCTCAGAGGCATTATCCTAAAAATATTATTCATAGGCCAATAAAGAATGTAGTAGAAGGGCACTAAGGAGAGACTTGAAGCGGATTGAGAATGTTGGGGAGATGGAGAGATTGTTTTGATACTATGAATTCATGTTTTTCAACCCTCTGGGCTAAAAGAACTGTTCATGACATGGCATTATAAAGGATTGAGAAGATGCTACAACAGATGAATGTTCATTGAAGGGAAACTTGAACAAGTAAGAGAAACAAGAGGTATCAAAGAGAAGTTTTGAGTTCGAGCCGTTGGCAGTGAGGCAGAGGATGGTGTGGTGGATGAGGAAGGCTGGTACATGAAGGAATACATGCAGGGAGGACAAAGGACAAAGGACATTTATTGTCACATACACCAATTGGTGCAGTGATATTTGAGTTACCTTGCAGCACACAAATAAGATAAACACAACACTTTAGAATTGAAAATAAAACATAAAAAACATCCCCCCACAGCGGAATCAACGTTTCCCACTGTGAGGGAAGGCACCAAAGTTCAGTCCTCTTCCTCTGTTCACCCGTGATCGGGGCCTATTGAGGCCACTGCAACGGTGGCCCGATGTTTGTTTCAGGCCCTCGAACGGAAAAACACTCTCAGCGGCCCGGAGCCTCCGAATTGGCCGCTTCCTACTGGAGACCACGGCCTCCGAAGTCCACAGGCCGAGCTGGGCGGAGATTCAACGCTGGCGACTTCGGCGAGAGATTCCAGGCTCTCTGGCTGGAAGCTCCGCAGACCACAGCTCCACGGTGTTCAGTCGGCAGTCCCAGCACTCCAGAGCTCCAACACGGCAATTCCCAGTAAGGCATCACTCGCTCCGCGATGGAATCCAGTGCTGCGCCGCTGCTGAAGCTGAAGCTCTGGCCGGTTTCTGGCAGGAAAGGCCGCGCCAATCCAGATGGTAGGCCGCGAGATGGGGCGAAATGTGGCTCGAAGAATAGTCGCATCCTCGACCAGGAAGTGACTAAGAACACCCCCCCCTCCCCCCACATAAAAAAAAGACTCAAAGACCTCCAAAAACAAACTTTAAAACAGGTGAAAAATAACAAAAAGAATGAAAGGACAGACAGCTGCAGGCGAGGTAGCCAGACTCGATGGCGCCACCACTCGACTGGAGCTTTGAATGATCAATGACACAAAGCCAGATGAGAGAGCTTGGGAATACTCGGGTCTGGGGAGATCAGGACATTGATGAGGTATTCAAGTTGTAATTAAACCTGCAATCTGTTAATCATCAACCTGCAGAGACATGAGAAAATCTTTTTTTTTTTTTTTATCATTATAAAAAAAAAAATTTACCTGTGTCAACTGACTATTTTAAATTCAATTTATATTGAGTCTATTCCATTCATTTTAGTTTAGTTTAGAGATACAGCCTGGAAAAAGGCCCTTCGACCCACGCCGACCAGCGATCCTCACATATTAACACTCCCCTACACACACTAGGGACAATTTTCACATTTACCAAGCTAATTTACCTACATACCTGCTGTTATTTTGCTGTTTTAGGTAAACAGCACAGGAGTTTTTCTTTGTAGAGTAGCGGTCCTTAATTTAACTATACCAATGCAATTTTGACTCCAGTAGGAAGCGGCCACTACGGAGTTAGCTCTAAAAGTCCAAAGACCATGCAACTGCACCCCCTAGTGACAATATTCAACATTAAAAACAGGAGAAGATAGAAACATCAGCAACCAAACAGCATCAGTAGCAAGAAAACTAGTGTTAATGCTGAAAAAAAAATCTTCATCAGAAATAGGTAAGAGAGAAGATGAGTTAGTTCTAGACTGAAGAGATGGGGAGAAATGGATAGGATGATGGGAATATTGCTAATAACACAGTCAGGATTGCTGGGAGATCATTCAAGTCACTGGGTAATGGGGAGAGAAAAAAGAAAAGGATCTGAACAACGGAATGGAAATGCTATGACAAGGAATGGTCATTATATGTTATGTAATAATAGTACGTACAGTTGGAAAGCATGAAAGAGCTGGTCATCTTAAAGAGTAATATGCTTTTGATTATGGGAATATACTGTTCTATGTAAATAAAAACACCCAAGGAATTTGTGTAGCTATTGGAAGTATAGCTCATCTGGTTGGAAATAAGGCACCTAAAATATTCAAATCTTTTTCACAGCCATCTGATTAGATATGGGGTTTCCGTAAGAGCTGCAGACAGATCAGCACAGTGCAGTAAAGCCAGTAGAAGCACGATCTAACATAATGCATGGATTTATATAGAGCGTTTTATGATTTTGACATATTAAAATGCTTTATAACCAAGAATTTACTTTCAACATCTGGGCACTGTGACATTTCAGCAGCTAATTTAAGCATATTAGTTGTATTGTTCTTATGTGGCTACTGTTTTAGAGGTGTTGATAATATTGATCAAGGCACCTAGAAAAACATAACTGCTTTTCTTCAAATAGTAATGTGGAGTAATTTAATTTTACCTGAGAGAGCAGAAAGTATCTGAGTTTAAGTTTCATCTTATGGTACAATGTTTCCTTAACACAACACTGGACTGAGGACAGATTTTTCTAAAATGAATAATCTACTCAGAAAAAATGTGCAGCTGATAAGCAATGTGCTGATCTTGCATGCTAAATTAAACATTTATTATAAAAATTGGGAGCAGCACGTTTGGACTCAAAAAGAGAACAAATATGTTCAGAATCACAGTAAAGGACAGAAGAATCAAATCAAAGAAATACACAACTATCATAAAGCATGAAATTATTGATCTAATCTTCAATGGTATCCTTGGCACATAAACTATTGAGATGTTTGCACGCATTTTTGATTTCTTCCCCATGCATGAAAATGTAATGGTATAAACAATGATGCAAGATTAAGTTAGAGTCAAGGTTGAACCAGATTTTAATAATAATCCACTCAGTTCACAGTATTAACCACATCCAACACAACGGTGACAGGCACAGAGTAAGCAGATGCCATAGATGACTCAGAGGTCAAGGAAGGAAAAGTTCCCACACCCCCTAAAAAAAAAAATATTGTATTTTTAAATCATCTAAAAGAAACAAGCACATTTTAATTATCCAAACATGCTTCCACAGTGCAAAAATCAACCAAGGCAATTGCGCAGCAATTAATGGTTACCAGTACGAAGAATGGCCATCTGAAATGCTCAATAAGTCATTTGATAAGTGCAGCTCACTTTTGGCTTTAGTTCTTAATGGAATCAGACTTCAGAGTTATACCATCACTCTCAGCATTAAAATACATAAAGCATAAAATCTGCCCATGGCAGTGAAAATTCACACCCCCATCATTATTTTTTAATGGTTGATTTTGTGCCCTTTTTTTGCTTCTCACACAAGTAATATTAAATCTACTCTTCCCTAGTTTAGGCAGAAAGAGTGTCCTAACTACATGTAGATGTCCGCTATTACAACACTGATCAGTCTGGTCAATGGAAACGAGGTTCAAAAGATCATTCCCTTAAATCAACATCATCCTTTGAAAAAAAAGTCAAAGTGCTGGAGTAACTCAGCAGGTCAGAAAACATCTTTGGAGGACATGAACAGGTGATGTTTCGAGTCAGACTGAAGAAGAGTCCTACTCAAAATGTCGGTCCATTCCCTCGAGATACTTCCTGACTCAGTTACTCCAGCACTTTGTGCTCTTTTTTAATAAACAAACATCTACAGTTCCTTGTATCACCATCTTTTTTTAAAACAATTAAAACGCACACACATTTTGTAGTTTACTTCAATGACTTGTGTTTATTTGAATAGTGTATCGCTTGATGTAAGAGCTGAATTACCCATTTTAGTTGTGAAGTGCAAGACCATTGTTGTTTGTGTACCAATCATAATTGTGTGCTAACGAATGCAAATCAAGTGGAGACATTGACCAGTCGTCAACTAGTTGGACAGCAGCCGAGTTTGAAAAGAGAAAGATCTTTTGACAAATGAGTTGATATTTTTAATTTATTGCCATATTATCATTAAGCGATGCTCATGCTGACTGTCCCAAATCAACCCATTGTCTTCCAAAGGGGAGTAAATCCTTTCCCAAATAATCCTCTCCAATAGTTTCCCTACCACTGGCATGAAGTGCTGTAATTCCCTGCCCCAAAATACTGTTTCACAGAAACACTAGTCACCTGACCAGGCTCATTTCCCAACACATGGTCCAGTATGTTACCTTCTTGGGTTGGACTATCCACATACTGTTTCAAGAAACTCTCTTGGATACACCTCACAAATTCTGCCTCGTCAAAGACGTTGGCACTGAGGAAGTCCCGGTAAATATTGGGAAAGTTAAAACCATCCACTAAGACAACCCCATTGCTTTGGCATGTTTCGTTAATCGGTCTACATAACTGCTCCTCTATCTCCTACTTGCAATTTGTGGGCCTATAGTGCAATCCCATTAGAGTGGTTGAACATTTCTCATTTCTAAGCTTCACCTATACCGTCTCAGCGGACGAACCCTCCTCCTGCATGTGCTCTCTGCGTGCCACCATAACAGTCTCCTTGCACGTTCAGCTTAGATAACACGGAACTTTGTGTGAATCCAAAAGATATTGCCTAATGAACGAAACAATTGACACTGTTGAGGAAAAAAGTTAACTAAAATCATTTGCACAACTTTTGGTAAAATTTAGTTATGAAAATCCTTTTGTATGGTTCAAACCATACAAAAGGAATGAAGGAATTAACAAAACTATTCATGCCACTTATTTCACTTTATTGAAATATCTTGTGCACTTAGATCTGCATTAATAATGAAGCAACAATGGAACTCTATACTAAGTTTTGTAATTGTGAGAATAATTTAAGTATCCATTTTGTAATCACTGTACAAGATAAAGACTACAGCAGATTATTTCCACCTTTACAAGGTAGCAGGTTAAGATATTAAATCAACAATCTGGCCAATGCAAATGATACACATTCCATTTTATAACTGGAGTAGCAAACTTTGATCATACTGAAATGTTTAGAGAACTTCCGAACTATAGCGCACTTAATAAAAGCTTCACAGGATTTCCTCAATATATTTGGGATAAATTAGTTAATATGCACTGATTACACCATCAGTTTCAAAACATTTAAAAGTGACTATGGGAGCAAATGGAATTCTGCAAAGGGGAATTTAAAACATTTTTGGCAGTCTGTTGCTAACATCCTCAAGTCACAATTTGTTACATCAGGGTACAAATCCTATTTCCCCACATTGTCATTTGTCACTGATACAGCAAACCCTCAATCCAAAAACATTTGCCAGGTCTTAAGGCAAATGATACTGGGAGCAATTTTAGGGGTAGATCTCGAGTTGTAGCAAACACAACAAATAAGCTTCAGGGTTGAGACTCATGAGAAGATTGCTTCTCTATTACCCAAACCTGAACAAGAGCACACCACATATGAAACATGGCAACATGAGAAGTCTCCAGAGCAACTTTGCCCTTTAAAGATAACTATGGCTGATTTGTACTTATCTTTGCTCCATACCATTTTAAGTGTCTGTTGACCTCAGCAATTTAAAAAAAACAATTAACCTACATTTCCACATTCTTTTGGAGAGCGAATTCCAATATGGAAAAATGATTTCTGATTTCACTCTGGAATGGACTCGCTGTAACTTTAAAACTGTAAACATTGGTAATTGTTTCCCGTACCTACCCCATAAAATGCCTTTATAGTTTGACTTACTTCAATTACATTCAGGAATTAAAAGCTTTAAAATGTGAGCAACAAATATTGTTGATGTTCATCGTGACAAAAATTCTGGAGGCTTTGAACAAATATTTAGTTACGAAAAATAAATTTGTGCAATGTTTTATCTTACAAACTTTTGAAGTACCTCTGCAATAAAATCAGAATCCTTCACAAAGGAACTTAAAAGAAAATTATTTCTTAGAAACATCACATTGAAATATATATACATTTTTGTAACAGATAAGTGGTTCCTATTGTGCATTGTGCACCTTACATTTGGAAGCTACACGTGGCTGTATAAAGTAGCCTGGAAATACTCAACACAATTGCCTTTCTGCAAATAAGATACAGCTGTGAATATCGTACTGCCTTATATGAATCATGACATTTTCACCAGAGAAAGATCAAGACAAAATCTAAAGGGCACTGTTCTTCTCCAGCACATCCGTACAAGGGAGAAGAATGTTTTTCTAAATGCAACACAAATGGTGCAGATTAATATTCACCCCTCCACCACATAACTATGTATTGGAAAAAACCCTCTCCAAACAGTGCACCAGCAGGTCTCACATTTTGTAAATGATTCAATACATTACACGTTGCATGCAGCATGCTTTACACTTAACAATTTCTGCATCTTAAAATGTTTGTACGTGATTTTGTAAAATTTTCAGCTCTTTAAAATGACTTTGGTAATGTCCCTCATAAATTGCAACTCTGAGCAAAGGCAAGGTGAATCTATTATTATTTGATTTAAACACAAATGTGTAAATTTTGATGGATTTCCAACCTCTTCCAACCATCAACAACTCTCCCCACCGTATCTTCACTCAATTTCTAGATTCCCTTTCAAAACATAATTGTTTTTTGTTAACAAGCATTTTGCTTTTGTGGGTGGGGGAAATCATTTGACAACTTAAGTATGAAATAACTCCATCTGCATTGGCGGAATATCAGGGCTGTTTTACAATTACACATTGGTAGCAATCTGGTATTGAGAAAAAGTAAAGTGGACCAGAATATTTGAACCAGAATATTTGAACCATCCACATTTTTTTTTTTTAAGATGTAGTACCAGCTCTAACATCTAGTAACATTTGAAGTGAAGGAAATTAAAAGATAATTGGAAATGCTCACCAGCTGTTTAAAATAGTAGTTTATCAGAAACCAATGTCTCTTTTTTTTACATAGGCACAACTTACTGGTATGCTTGCTCTACAAACATTTCTAATTTGATTTCCAATGCCTTCTGCCTACTCCCTCCTCACAGGCAGATTTAAGTATGCAGATAGAATCTGAACAAAAGGAATAACTTTACCAAAACAGATTAATATTACCACTATCTGGTAATATACGGAATTCCTGCTCGTGGGGGAGAGACTGTAGACATCCATCAACATCTTTACAATGTAAGTTAATAGGACTGTGCTGAAAAGAACTGTGCATTTCCGTTTTAACCAAATATGTTCTGTCAGACAGAATGTAGATCCGTTTAGGTCAGGCAAAACCAAACATTACATTCAAAACAGTTTATGCCGATGTTAGGACATTTATTGCTGATTAAATAGGAAGAAGCTCCCTGTTTTTTTAATGATAAGAATGACCAGATTTATAGTTCTTCATTGCACACTCTGTCATATAAACCCAACAATGAAAATGTTATAATTAGCTGGTCAACTGCCTGATGCAGCCTGGAATTGGTTCATATATGTGTGAATTTAGTGCACATCAATTTCTGAATTATCACTAATTCACACAAGATCCTACAATTTAGCAATTCAGTACTCTGATAATTTATTATTTAAAATAACAGATCCAATAATTTCAGTTAAACAAAGAAATACAGCAAAATCAAAATTTAGTGCTTGAATTATGTTGAGTAACTGTATCAATGGTTATGTTTGATTTTTCTAAAATGATTATCTTTTATGACTGCTTCAAATTCCAATTAAATTTCAAGGCAAGTCAGCATACCAACCTGCCCATTCAAACACAACCAGTGACTTGTCAAGAAGAATATAACAAGAGGTCTCTTGGGTTTGGTTCACATTCACGAAGATCATACCAATGAGATCTACTCAAATTCTACTTTCCAATCTTTTCCCCGTATTTCTCAAATCCCGTGGTGTAAAAAATAATCTCTATATTGAACATACCCTTGGCCTGTGCATCTACAACATGTGGTGCAGAAAATTCCAAGGATTATCCCTAGCTGGGAAGAAATTTCTCCTCATTTTATTTCTGGGCTGTCATACCAGCCTTAAAACAACTTGTACATAGAGCTTGAACATATTATTGCAGTTTACTATCAATCTAGACAGCACGAATCCCACATCTCATTCTAAATTGCTACTCTCGAGATCTGTGCTTATTCTAAACATGGTTGCTCTTTTTAATTAATTGGAATTGTGGAACTGTGGTTCCTTCCAATTGCTCTTTCAGGCAGAATTCTGTAGCTAATTTAAATTGTACACTTTTCCCGAGAGAACTGTTTTAAACTTTTGGCAAGCAAGCAGCTTGTTCTGAAGAATTCCTGATCTTTTATGCATTATAGTGAGAGATTTTCGATAATGCTTACTTTAAGAAAAACAATATTATAATTATAAAATCAGAACAAGCTTACCTTCTCACAAACTCTTATAAGCCTGACCTCCAGTCATAAAGCAGCACTCATGGAGAGCTGCCTGTCGCTCAAGGTATAAGAAGTGATGCATAGAAATGGTAAAAACAAGTAGCAAGTAAAATTGATAATTGCATGTTTGCTTAAGAAATCCATTGCTGCTGCTTAGGTTAAAGTGAAACAAAGCAACATTTTCAACAACTTGAACAATGCATTCAGCTGACATTTAAAGGCAAATTTGCCTGTTATTTTTGCATAAAGCTGATACAGCCACTTTTCAGTAGAAAGCTCATGGCACCAAATTACATGAAGCTTATTAAGATCACACTGAAGAGGAGAACTAGTTCTCTGCAGCCGACCTGATCACAGTTTTTCTGTCAAAACACAAAGTGATGGAGTAACACAGCCGGTCAGGCAGCAACTATGGAGGGAATGGGCAGATGACTTTTCAGGTCAGGACCTTTGTTCAGACTGAAGGTCCCGACGCAAACATTGATGTTGCCTGCCTCCCCAAATGCTGACTGACCAGCGCTTTGTGTTTTGATCATTTTCCAACTTCTGCGGTTTCTTGTGTCCACACTGGTCTTCTGTGTTCTTTCTTACACAGCTGTCAATTATCGTCACAACATTACCACTTTCCATTTCTTCACTGCACAGTTATCAACCAAATATTCTCAAACAAATCTTCCATGTGAAGAATTCATTTAACGTGCCAGGTTCAAGATCACTCAGCTGGGTGTTGCATGTGTCATAGGTCTGCGGCAGAGGCTCGTTTAAAAATAAAAATGACTGGCCTGCTTAACAGAACACATGAACTTTTATCGATACACATTATATAGACAAAAATGTAGCCTCTAAAGAAATACAGTCATGTTTAGGCTGGTAGAGCATTATAATGGTCCCATAGCACTTTACTTTACAGTGTATAATGCCAAGCACTCTTTTGATTTAGCTATACAATTAGTCAAGAAGAAATAAAATGTTTTGTTTAAAAAAAAGATAATTTCTACAGTTAAATTACAAAGTGCTCACATAGATTCATCACAGGTGCAAAAGTTGCAGTTTTCACAACCTTCAGCTCAGTATCATAATCTGCAAAACAAAAAGGTTAATCCCTTGTTAGTCCATTGGGTTTTTGGTTGAACCATTGCATTAGGATTCCCCTGCTGTTCAGTTCTACTTTTATTTTCATTTGTTGCATTTTTTTTTGCTTTGTTAAACTTCATTACTGAAAAAAGACAACTTATAAAATGAAGTCATTGAAATAATTAGCACACCTGACAAAAGGGAAGGCAGATAAATACAAAGGAGAAAGGAGTAGAATATATGGATGCAGAAAGGCAAAATAAAAACTTCAGAATTAAAAACACTATGTGCTGGAAATGTCTGAATGAGCTTGACCCAAAACGTCATCCATTCTTTCTCTCCAGAGATCCTGCCTGTCCCGCTGAGTTACTCTAGCATTTTGTGTCCATCTTCACTGGAAATACTTAGCAGGTCTGGAAGAATATGTTTTAAAGTGGAGCCTGATCATTCTAACCATAGAAGAGGGTCTAGCGTATGCAGCATTGCCTGCTTCCTGATTCAAGTTGAAGAACGGTAATTGAAACGTTAACTCTTTTTCCCTTCTGCACCTATCCTGTTGAGCTTTTTGATAGGATTGAATAAATCAAGGCAGGAGGCGATTTACGTGGAGTATAATCACTTGTACAGAGCAATCAGGCCAAACGGCCCATTATAATTCTATCCGAATGTTACACTACATTTCCTAGTCTGCATTGTTGAGCTTCCAGACCCTTGCTAACAAACCTGGAATTACTCTTCCCCAACTTGCTTTTTAAGCAGTTTGACATCTCAGCATACCGCTTTCACTCAGAGTAACACATCTTTATTCTATTTACAACTTGATAGAAGGTAATTTGCCGGTGCTCATCCCAAACACCATCATAGAGATGCTGCCCATGTTAAGAGCAGTTTAGATTCTCTCCTCCTCTTCCATTAAAAATACAATTTTGTTTAAATGATATTAACAAGTAGGAATAATTTCACTGGCATAAATGGAACTTAGTGAGTTTAAATTACTCTATCGTCACCATGGCATTGGATAATACACGCAGACTAGGACTTTGATATTTCAGAAAATATTTGGAATCAATTAAGTACTTTACACTTCCTAATATTCCATGTAGATCAGGGGTTCCCAACCTTTTTCGTCCCGTTTACCCCAGGCAATTTTAATAGCACATAACAATGTTAATTCATTTATTTATGAACAACTAATGATGAACAGATACCGGTATACCAGAACCAAACACAGTCAGTCAATGAGAAAAAATATGTACAAATCCAGAATCAACAAATTTACCCCAGATGTAGATAAAAGATGTATGCAAATCATGCCTTCCAGTTGATCTCTCAAATAGAATCAGAGTCATACAGCCCAACTTGCCCATGCCGACCAAGATGTCCCATTACATCTAGTCCCATTTACCCATGATTGGCCCATATCCCTCTAAACCTTTCCTATCCATGTAACACAATTTAGTTAAATGGAAAATCGGTTTGGATTTTAGATTTTTAAAAATGCACCTATTGCTTGCTTCAGGAATTTCATAGCATGCCTAAGGATCTTGGGATGGCAAGTGGAATGAATCATTTTGTGGCACCAAATTACCAGGTGCTAACCATCAGCAGGATATCTAACTATCTCCTTTAACATTTAACTGCATCTCTATTTCCAATCCTCCAATAACATCCTCCAATTATTAAGCCAAGCATCATGACTTACCAGAAACTTAACTGAACCAGTTAAATACCGTAGCTACAAGGGAAAACTAGAAGATCAGCGAGTGACTCACCTGTCAAAGAAACTTAGCTTGAATTGCTGCAATGTAGCAATTTGACAACATCTACTAACACTGAAAACTCTTTCACTCAGTGGACAGCGCTATATCTCAACCTCTCTTTGAACCTCTGAGGCTGAATGGGCAGACAGTTGAGCAGGTAGAGGCCTTTAGATACCTGGGCACAGAGATTGACACCCGCCTGTCCTTTTCCCAGCACACAGACTCTGTGTACAAGAAGGCACAGCAACGCCTGTTCCTGCTGAGGAAACTCAGGAGCTTTGATGTCAGACAGGACATTTTAGCAGCTGTCTATAAATCACTTATAGAATCTGTACTCACCTTTAACATCACATCCTGGTTCACCCTCACCTCTGTCAAAGACAAATCAAAGCTTTCCCAGATCATCAATCAAGCAAGCAAAATAACTGGCAAAACTCAAAATCAATTATCAGTACTCCACACCCAGGCAGTTAAAAGGAAAGCCAACCTCATTACACAGGATCCCACCCACCCCCTGCACAAGTCCTTCCAACTTCTGCCAGCAGGCCGCCGATATAAAGTCCCCCTATCTAAGAAAAACATCCACAAAAACTCATTCATACCCTTTGCCATAAACAGCTTAAATAAAAAATGAACAATGGACAAATTAACCCTGACTTTACACGTATCCACAACTTTCATCTTGTCTATTCTTACAGTTTTTAATCTTTATACTTGCTTTTAAGATCTATACACACGGTGTGTGCTCGCAGAAATCTGTGTGGTATGACTGCTTATCAGTACATTGTCCTGTTTGTATGTTGAGCCACGTCAAAGAAGATTTTCTGTTACGACAGACAATAAAGTTTTCTGAATCTGAATCTGAATCTGAATCACAAAGTTGCATGACTAGAACCAATATATCATTTTCTTTGGCGTCTCTGTGACAAAACCTCACATGGAACAATCCAATCACTAGTTTCTGAAGGGTAATTAAGAATGGACATTAGCTTTGCCCGGAATGCCCTCATCACATTAATGAGAAATGTCAGTGTGTTATATTGAGCAAATTGGCAGAAGTTCAATTCTTTAGGATGGGGTCAAGGAAAGAGCGTTCACGTCGCGGCCCTGTTTTCACCCCACCACGCACAAGAAGCGTAAGACAGACACCATTGTATGCAGATGCCGAGAAGTGTGTTCAGCTCTGGCTGAACAATTTCTAATCTTGTGTGTGGACTCGATAAGAAGAAGAATTCTTTAGGAAGTGGCGGCGCTGTTAATCGGCTGCGGCTCGCCTGCAGTCCGTCTGTTTTTACTTTTTTCTGTTGTTTTTTTGTCTTGTTTTGGTTAAGTTTTAGTTTGTTGGGTTGTGTTAGGGGGGGAGAAACATGTCCTCTGTCTCTTCCTTCGGGGAAATGCGACTTTTTCGTGTCGTATCCCCCTTCCCTGCCTCCGTCTGCGGTGAGGCCTAATGGCGGAGCTGGCGGCCTGCATCCTGCGACCGACCCCGAGGCTACGGAGGCAGAGCCAGCCAGGACTGGCCGTCTTCGGGGCTGAGGCAGCGGTGGCCCGACTTGCTGGTGCGGCGTTCTGGCTTTCGGCGGCGGCCTGGAGCTGATGCAGCGGGGTCCGGAGCGGAGACTGCAGGACCCGGAGCTGGGGCGGCGGCCTGGAGCGGAGACTGCGGGACCCGGAGCTGGGGCGGCGGCCCGGAGCTGATGCTGTGGCGGGCCGTCTCGGAGCGGAGACGGTGTTCCAGCTTTCGGCGGCGGCGACATCACCACGGAGGTCCGCTGGACTGGAGGGCGGCATCTTCGGCCTGGATCGATCGCCTCAGCGCAGAGGGAGAACAAGGTGGGAAGAGACGGAGACTAAGACTTTGCCTCCATCACAGTGAGGATGTGCTTGGTGAACTCACTGTGGTGGATGTTTAATTTGTGTTTATTGTATGTTTTGTTATTATTGGTTCTGTGTATGACTGCAGGCATCACAATTTCGTTCAGACCGAAAGGTCTGAATGACAATAAAGGAAATCTAATCTAATTAATAAGGATTCCTTTTGTGAACTCTAGAAATTGATTATCCTCATCGAATCCAATAAATATAAAACTCATTTGAAATACAGCCTAATTTGGTCACTTTCATCCATCACCCAAATCCACAGATCTACTCAGACCAGCAATACCAAAGTTCTAAAATCTCCTCAGTCTCCTCTCTCCGTAGTCTCGTATCTCCTCAACTTTGCAACATCCTCCAGCCCTACAACCTATTAGCGCTCTCTGCACGTCTCCAATTTTGGTCTAATGATTTAAAAAATTGATCCACGATTTTTAGTTAAGTCTTAAACTCTAAAATTCCACCCAAAAGCTCTTTCCTTTTACTTTTAAAAAGCTCATCAAAACCTAGCTCCTTGGCCAAACTTTTGGTTATTTATCCTAATATCTCTCTGTGTGGATGAATGTCCGATGCTCCTGTATCATGTTCATATGAAGTGCATTGAGATATTTTGCTAAATTGAAGTTTACAATGCAGTTAATTGATGTTAACTTTACTACCCTAACAAGAGTTATCAGAAGTTTATAAAATCTTTGCACAAATCAGGGGAACATAGGAGCAGGGGATACAGACCAATTAGCCCACTCAAAACAGTCTCAAATTCAATTTTTTTTTTTTTTTTTTTTTTTAAAAGGTCAATTTGCCTCTTAACAATATCATTGGTTCCATAAGAAAGTCTGAGACATTTATCTCCTCCTGCACAAATGTACCTTTAAACCAGTTATTTTAAGCCAGTTCTGTCATCACACAGCACGGGTTTCGGCTTCTATTTTCCGCTCTCCCTGGGGACTGTCCAAATCAACTTGAATGACATTCTGCCGCATGGCAATTTCCGGTCCACCACTGTAGAGAGTAAACAGGTAGTTCCAGGTTTCCTCGGAAATCTGACCATAATCAGCACCTAATTTAAAATTTTAAAATTAGAAATTAAAATTATGATCCACAATGAGAGAGGATTCAGCAAAGCAAACTCAATCTATAGTGCAAGATTTACATCTTCAACCAGCACAACACAAAGTGCTGGGATGTACTCAGAAGGTCAGGCAGTATCTGTGGAGGGAATGGATATGTAACCCTTCAGATGTTTCAGGTTTCGATCCAAAATGTCATCTATCCATTCCCTCCACAGGTGCTGCCTGACAAACCGAGTTTCTCCAGGACTGTGCATTTTGCTCAAGATTCCAGCATCTGCAGTTCCGTTCGTCTCCATCTTACACATGCCACTACTTTTGATGCCAATATTCCATTCTTTTTATCATACTTTTTTATGTAGACAATGAAGTGCCGGTACACAAGTAATAAACACGTGTCACATGACTGTAAAATGAAACAATGATGTTTACATTTTTAAGAAGTGCCAGTAGAGCCGCATGCTATCACAAAAAAAATCAATGCTTTTAAATAGGGTACATATTTGAAGAAAATAATATTATTTTGAAACATTTTATATTTAAATCACAATTGTATAGCAAGCAAAGCATTTGGATCCATACCTTGTTTAAGTTGGACATGACCACTTTTAATTACCGCAATTTTGCTGTTGTCTATTGGACCCGGAGGTTCTGGGGGAGAAAAAAAAGATAAATGCATTGAGAGAAGGTCATCTCAGCTATTTTCAACCATAAATACTTAGTTTCCAGAATTTCCACCTGCTTTCAATGCAAAAGGAGTCTGAAATAGTCTGCAGTCAGAAAAGGTCAATCTACTCCTATCCGAATGTACGTGTGAATATTCTATTGCGAACTCTCCCGCCTATTATCCAATACTTAAAGGAATGCTATACTTTCCTTGGTAGACAAAAGTGCTGGAGAAACTCAGCGGGTGTGGCAGCATCTATGGAGCGAAGGAAATAGGCAACTTCTTCAGACTGATGCAGGGTGGGGGGGGGGGGCGGGAGGGGGAGAAGAAAGGAAGAGGCGGGCTTTATCTACTATACTTTCCTTAACATCTCAGAGAAAAGAAAATCCAAAGACTTCATAATATTTTTGTAACCATAAAGAAATGTGATGCAGCATTTTGGAGCTATTTAACTTCAAAAAAATCTCACACGGTTTTCCGAGTGCTATACTGGCCTACAACTCCATTACCTGCATATAGTACAACTGCTAGGTTGGCAAATCTATGGTTCTTAGGAATTATAAGACAAACAAGTTTGTATTCTTAGCATTGACTGTCAATATATACATTTCAAAGGTGAACCTGGCTTTAAAATCACATGTGATTAAGATAGGCAATTTTTAAAAATATGATATAATTTAAAAAAAATGTAATTGTTCAGATAAAATACAGATTCTACATGTGAATTTTACTGGGATTCAAGGAAACTGCTAATCTATTTGGCTTACTGGAAACATTTCCATCTAATGTTTCTTACCATTATCTTTGCCTTTAACAAAACCTTCCCACTCGCGGAACCACTGCATACTAATGCAGTATATAACACCGGGAGATTCCTCAGCCTGGAACGCTTTGTTTAGCTAGATGGAAAGATAATGAGAAGAAATGTCACAAAAAGTTGTGTTTACTTCATCATCATTCTAAATAAAACAGTTAATCTATTCACGATTACTTTCTGTCTTTGAGAACGTATTGTATGTAAACTGGCTGCAGTACGTGTGCTTCAAGTGACCATCATCAGTCGGAAAGTATGTAAGTCAACCAAGAGTCAAGAGTGTTTATTTGTCATATGTACAGATATGAACCAGAACAATTAAATTCTTTCTAACCGCAACTTTAGACCCATTAGATTAGATGCAATGACAGCAACAAATATATAATAAATGATCAGTTATTCAAATTAGACCAGAAAACAATTTGGAATATTGTGTGCAGTTCTGATCACCCCATTACAGGAAGAATGCAAGGCTTTGGAAAAGGTGCAGAGGAGGTTTACCCGAATAAATTCTGGATTAAGAGGTATTAGCTACAGGGAGAGGTTGGACAGACATGGATTGTTTTCTCTGGAATGCTATGTTACAGGGAGACCTGATAGAAGTATATAAAATTATGAGAGGCGTGGATAGGATAGACAGTCAGAATCATTTTTCCCAAGACGGAAAAATTAAATATTAGAGGGCATAGTTTTAAAATGAGGATTAAAGTATAAAGGAGATGCGTTGAGCAAGTTTATTTTGTATGAAATCAGGATATTCTGATATAAAATTACATCTCCATGAAATGATGCAGGAATTTAGAACAGGAACAAGCTATTTGTTCCTCCGATCTGTTCAGTTATTCAAAGATCGAAACCCATTTTTAATCTGCCATTTTCGTCTGACACCTCTTAATAACTTTACTTAACCAAAATTTAGCAGTCTCAAATTTAAAGTTAATCCACCAAAAATGCTCATTAAGAACAATGTTCTCAAGCTACCACTAATATGAAATTATACTCCTAAACTTTTCTAATAAACTGTACAAATCAGAAGCATTCTTTATTTAATTAATCACTGTCCCTGGATAAGGACTAAATGCAACTCTCATTTTTTCCTTTTACTTTGCGTTAAATGGAAAGATTTATTTAGAGCCTGCATTTCATCTTTATCCGCATGTTTAAATTAAGCATTTTTAAAGTTTTCCATTGGTATGAGGATCAGAGTTTCAAACATCTACCACCATTTCATGCATGTTAACTTCACTTCAGGAAAGTATGGCTCGATTTCTAGAATGTGTTCTGTTCTCCAATCAGTAGAAATAATTTCCATACCTCCACCTTATTAGATTTATTTCACATCTTAAACATTGTAATCTAAACATCCCATAACCTTAATCTTAATGTAAACACTGTATTCTTGGTGTGGTCTAACTGTGGCTTTCTATTTCTACAACATAATTTCTATCCTTTTATAGTAGGTGTCTACATACCAGGGCAGCATTCATTACCTTTTTTGATTATTTTACATTCCCATCCTGACAACTTAATGCTGAGTGTATGAACTCCAACCACCCCCACCCGGCCCAACCGCCTGCCCTGTCATTTCTCCAAATACTCTCTAGGCCTCTCCAACCGCTGAAAATTTGTTTGGTTGGACGAAGATTTAAAATCATAAATCTTTTAATTTTGCAACAACTCGGCCAAAGTGACAGTTACAAGAAATTTCAAAACAGATGCTAATATCCACATGCAGAAATGCAGGGAATGGATGGACGTGGGTCGGGTGCAGGCAGAGGAGACTAGTTTAACTTGACATCATGTTCAGCATGGGAATTATGGGCTGAACGGCCTGGTCCTGTGCTGTTCTATGACCATGCCGCTGATAAGTTTTTTAATGCAGAAGAAGGGATTCTATTTGAAAAACAATTTCTCATAAATAGAGTTAGCTTTCCTTTCAATAAGTCATCCTGAAAGCAACACAACGCCAAGTTAGATCAGTCTCTTGTTTAATTTAGTTTAGAGATACAATGTGAAAACAGGCCCTTTTTCCCCACTGAGTCCGTACCGACCAGCGAGCCCACACACTAGGGACAATTTACACTTATACCAAGCCAATTAACCAACAAACCTATACGTCTTTTAGTGCGGGAGGAAACCTAAGATCTCGGAGTTAACCCACTCCGGTCACGGGGAGAATGTACAAACTCCGTACAGACAGCATCCGTAGTCGGGATCCAACCCAGATCTCCGTGCCGCCCTTGTTGTTGGGTGGTATATGCTAAAAAAAACTTGCTTTGCTCTAACTCAATCTACATCTAACGTAGAGAACCACATTTCAAAACACAGCAGTATACAAATTCACAGAAGTACAAATGTTATATTTTAATCCATAATATCTTTCATCACTAATTATTATCTCTAGGGTGGCATTGATATTTAACTGCCTACAGCTGGGACAGAGGGAAGTGTCCAAGGCTGTACTCCTGCACTAGCTAAAGACAGAAGTAGGGACAGAAGTCAGGAGCAGGATGTTACTTTGATATGATGCATTGGTGAGACAGAGGAACGTTTATCAATTGTACCATGATAGAGTACCAGCAATAGTCAAGAAATTTACTGATCATGGGTGTAAACAAATACAATGTTCTCAAACATTTATACGGCAATTGTACAATTAATAAACAGTTGTAAATTCAGTTAAAAATCTAGCTCCCCCCTTTTAGTATGATGCTCAGTGATCTCTGACCTTTATAAAAGTGTCTACTTCCATTTTCCTCCTTTTAGCAATTGCCTCAATTTCTACTTGGCAAATGGAACAGATGTATAAATGGTTCACAGAAGGGCCACCTCCAAACCTGCCACAATCAAGACAAGAATATTGAGACATGTAGCAATTTTGTTATTTGATCAGGAAGAATGCCAAATGTAACATTTGGCATGGCCACTTTTATCATGTTAAACCCAATTCTTCAAACTGTCTCCTTATTCCTCGAAATCATTCCTTGCCAAATAAATGTTGCTTTTAAATATCTTGACTAAATAACATTTGTGATCTTCTGGACATACCAGCATAATCATCATGCATCAATTAACATATTTTTGAAGGATTATTTTTCAAATAGCATAATTCTAGTTCAATTCTCATTCATAATTCTAATTAAAAGAAATTGTACCTATCCTGCCAATTTCTTTAAATTGCTTTAAAGAACTCAATCATTTCGAGATCTCAATCATGGGACCAAAGATAATAGTTACAATTTATCCAAATTCAGTAAGAATAGATTTCCTATAATCTTTGCATGGGACATCTGAGATATTTTCTTTCTTCAGTAAACATGGATTCTCACGATCACTTCTCTTTTCCAGCTGTCTCCCCCTAACTATAATCAATCTGAAGAAGGGTCCCGAATCAAAAAGTTGCCTGTCCATTTCCTCCACAGGTGCTGCCTGACCCACTTAGTTCCTCCAGCACTTTATGTTTCGCTCAAGATTCCAGCATCTGCAGTTTTTTGTATCTCAATCACATCAACTTTTCCTCATCTCTATTGAACGCAACTGAGATTTACTCAGTCTCTCATCATAGTCAATAATCAGATTTATTCGTCACATACACAATAAAGTGCAGTGAAATGAACTTGCCAGCAGCGGTACATATCCTCGAAATCATGAACATAGATTTATCCATTGCAAGATAGGAATGCCGAATGCACACAACACTTTGAGTGAGTCTATAATGGCTGACAGCCATACAAACAAAACTATTAATCATACCATTTTGTATGAGGGGTTAGATGCTTTCTGTTCAGCCTCTCCAAATTAGCACAGCTAAAACTAAAAGCAAAAGTTAGTACCTTTTGATAACGAAAGGTATTTATTCAGACTGAATCTGACCTAGTGATAAGGTTGGCTAAATTGTTTTAAAAATACAAAATAGAAGTCAAGACTCCAAATTTAAAAACAAATTGCAAGTATCAACTCTGAAGTGTTTCTTCACACCTACCTGTTATGAAGATATTCCCATACATTTTGGGGCAGAATCACTACCAGATCATCAATGTAATGATATTTATTTGGAGGAATACCTGTAAGCAAAAAATAGTGTCACCCACAATCATTTAGAAAATAGGAAACTAAATCACTCTTTGGGGAACAAAACTGAAATTGAAAAAGTTCAGCACCTTTGAGTATTTTGCACTTCCTGAACAACACATCTAAAGGCAAATCAGCATATCCTCCATGACTATCCATCTCTCAAAAACATCAGAGATTCACTTATAAAAATGTGTTTTTAGAACAAAGACCCAGATTGTTACAGTGGCTTGCAAAAGTTTTCATACCCCTTGAACTTTTCCACATTTTGTCACGTTACAACCACAAACGTAAATGTATTTTATTGGGATTTTATGTGATAGACCAACACAAAGTGGTGCATAATTGTGAAATGGAAGGAAAATTATACATGGTTTTCAAATTTTTTTACAAATAAAAAACTGAAAAGTGTCGCGTGCAAAAGTATTCAGCCCCCCTGAGTCAATACTTTGTAGAACCACCTTTCGCTGCAATTACAGCTGCAAGTCTTTTGGGGTATGTCTCTACCAGCTTTGCACATCTAGAGACTGAAATTTTTGCCCATTCTTCTTTGCAAAATAGCTCAAGCTCAGTCAGATTGGATGGAGAGCATCTGTGAACAGCAATTTTCAAGACTTGCCAGAGATTCTCAATTGGATTTAGGTCTGGACTTTGACTGGGCCATTCTAACACATGAATATGCTTTGATCTAAACCATTCCATTGTAGCTCTGGCTGTATGTTTAGGGCCGTTGTCCTGCTGGAAGGTGAACCTCCGCCCCAGTCTCGAGTCTTTTTCAGACTCTAACAGGTTTCCTTCCAAGATTGCCCTGTATTTGGCTCCATCCATCTTCCCATCAACTCTGACCAGCTTCCCTGTCCCTGCTGAAGAAAAGCATCCCCACAGCATGATGCTGCCACCACCATGTTTCACAGTGGGGATGGTGTGTTCAGGGTGATGTGCAGTGTTAGGTTTCCGCCACACATAGCGTTTTGCATTTAGGCCAAAAACTTCAATTTTGGTCTCATCTGACCAGAGCACCTTCCTCCACATGTTTGCTGTGTCCCCCACATGGCTTGTGGCAAACTGCAAACAGGACTTCTTATGGCTTTTTTTCAACAATGGCTTTCTTCTTGCCACTCTTCCATAAAGGCCCGATTTGTGGAGTGCACGACTAATAGTTGTCCTGTGGACAGATTCTCCCACCTGAGCTGTGGATCTCTGCAGCTCCTCCAAAGTTACCATGAGCCTCTTGGCTGATTCTCTGATCAATGCTCTCCTTGCCCGGCCTGTCAGTTTAGGTGGCCGGCCATGTCTTAGTCGGTTTGCAGTTGTGCCATACTCTTTCCATTTTCGGATGATGGATTGAACAGTGCTCCGTGAGATGTTCAAAGCTTGGGATATTTGTTTATAACCTAACCCTGCTTTAAACTTCTCCACAACTTTATCCCTGACCTGTCTGGTGTGTTCCTTGGGCTTCATGATGCTGTTTGTTCACTAATGTTCTCTAACAAACCTCCGAGGCCTTCACAGAACAGCTGTATTTATACTGAGATTAGATTACACACGTGGACTCTATTTACTAATTAGGTGACTTCTGAAGGCAATTGGTTGCACTGGATTTTATTTAGGGGTATCAGAGTAAAGGGGGCTGAATACTTTTGCACGTGACACTTTTCAGTTTTTTATTTGTAAAAAATTTGAAAACCATGTATCATTTTCCTTCCACTTCACAATTATGCGCCACTTTGTGTTGGTCTATCACATAAAATCACAATAAAATAATTTACGTTTGTGGAAAAGTTCAAGGGGTATGAATACTTTTGCAAGCCATTGTACTTCGGTGCAAACCAGCATCTGTAGTTCCTTCCTACAGAGCGGGCCATAGGGTCAGTTTCCATGCTGTATATCTCTATAACAGAGTGGGCTGCTCAGTCATTTCAGATAGCAGTTACAAGTCGACTACTTTGCTATGTGTATGTAGTTACATTTTATCCAAATTCAGTAAGAATAGATTTCCTTCCCCAAAGGACATGAGTGAACCAGGTCAGATTTTATAACAGTCCAAGTAGCCTCAACAATTATGATAGTGATATTACTTTAAATCCCAGATTTATTTTAACTATTTGAATTTAAATTTCCTTCCTGCTATGGAGGGATTTGAACGCCCTTCTAGAATCAGGTCACTTGATACCACTACTATCCTATTAACCAAGTCTTGAAATCCCTTCGGAACACTCTCAAAATCAGGATTGAAGCAATAAAAATGAAGAAAGTGAAAGCAAGAGAAAGAGCTAGAGTAATACTTGAAACATATAAGATTGTTAAGGGCTTGGACACGCTAGAGGCAGTAAACATGTTCCAGATGTTGGTGGAGTCCAGAACCAGGGGCCACAGTTTAAAAATAAGGAGTAAGCCATTTAGAACGGAGACGAGGAAACACTTTTTCTCACAGAGTGGTGAGTCTGTGGAATTCTCTGCCTCAGAGGGTGGTGGAGGCAGGTTCTCTGGATGCTTTCAAGAGAGAGCTAGATAGGGCTCTTAAAAATAGCGGAGTCAGGGGATATGGGGAGAAGGCAGGAACGGGGTACTGATTGCGGATGATCAGCCATGATCACATTGAATGTCGGTGCTAGCTCGAAGGGCCGAATGGCCTACTCCTGCACCTATTGTCTATTGTCTAATACTCTGTGGGGATAGAAGTGAACAAAAAGCAGCAAATTATTTGGGAATTTAAGTTGCTAGATCTGCCATTCTTCCAGGTTACTGACCTCCATGTACACAAAGGAAGGTGTGGTTCGTGATTGGGCCTGGCTCAGTGAAGGTGTTGAATTTGTTTAGCCACTCTCTGGAGATGTAGAACTGGAGGAGGCTGGGTTCCTTCAAGTTTGCCAAAGCTACAACCTTTTGTCTCTCACGCACTGCTTCTTCGCTACTCTTTCTGCACACACAAAGAAACATTAGCTTAGAACAGAGATGGTGCAGATGCACAAGTTAAATCTGAAATATTGATTGTTCCCCACAAAATTGCAATTCCCTGTTGGCAAATTGTTGCAGAAGATCAGTTTCAAAACGAACTCACAGCCAAGTGGCTTACTTTAAAAAGGTTTGCCTGCAAATGTAAACCAAATTAAACTGTTACACAAAACACAAAAGTGTTATTTAGCTTCATAAAATGTTAACAAGATGAAATCCTTTTATTGCCTTCCCTCACAGTAGAAAACGTTGATTCCGCTCATGTTAAATTCTATAATGTGCTGTGTTTTTCTTTTTATTTGTATGGCTGTATGCCAACACAAATTCTTCTATATACAGCACTTTGGTTCAACGCGAGTTGATTTTAAACGTGCAATATAAATAAAAATTGATTGATTGATTGATTGAAATCCGAGTTAGCATTTGTGCCTTTACAACACATAAAGAGGCTGGATGGGTTGGGTCATTTTTCCCTGGAGCGTAGAATGCTGAGGGGTGAGCTTAAAAAAATGTTAATAAAATCATGAGGAGTGAGATATAGTGAATGGTCACAATCTTGTTCCCAGGGTAGGAGAGTCTAAAACAAGAGGGCATAGATTTTAGGTAAGAGGGAACAGATTTAAAAGGGACCCGAGGGGCAACTTTTTTTTTTACACATACTTATGTGGTGCTCATGTGAAATGAGCTGCCAGAGGAAGTGGTAGAGGTGTGTACAATTACAATGTTCAAATGGTATTTGGACAGTACATGGATTGAAAAGGTCTAGTGGGGTTTAGGCCAACCACAGGCAAATGGGGCTAACTCAGATCGACATCCTGGTTGTTGTGGGAGAGTTGGGCTGAAGGGCCCATTTCCCTGCTGTATAACTCTATCGGTCTTCCAACATTTAAATCCTCCGTTAGGTAGATTAAGTATACACTAAATCACTAATTTGTAAATGCACATTTCAACAATTTAAGTGTTCCTTACCTGTAGAAAAGGACATACGCCTCAGCATTCTGTACAACTGTCTCGTGGACCTCTGTGACATATTGGTCATCAAATTCGTACCACTGACCATTAATTACATTCTGGCAATAGGCAATGTAGTGACCACCTGTAAAAACACCAGTTCTTATCATGTTTATATTAAAAAATTTGTAAAAGCCCTGTTCAGATGTCCAACTTTACAAGATTACATGATTTTCCTTCCTCAAAACTTTAAAACAGGAGTGCCCAAGCAGTGAGCCCAACAACTTGGCCCTTGAAGTTGGCCAGTTTAGTTCAATTTGGGTATTGTCTACTCCTGACAATTCAAACTAATTTCTGAAGCTGCTGAATAATTCAATTATTCTAATTAATCAAAGTGGGGATTTAATACTTTAAAAAAAAAAAAGCTAATTTGAATTTGGAAATTTTGAATTAAGAGGAGTAGACTGTATATTTCTTACTCACTGTTTATTTTCTTGAATTTTGTGGCCCTGGAAGTTTGGAAAGAGGTCTTCTTAAGATGGGCACTTCAAATGATGGATAGATCTTAAATTAGAACACCAAAAACCATTAGTTTTGGGAAATTAATGGAAATGTAAAATTTAAACAGTGTATGTAATTTCAATAGCTCAAGGGCCAAATGTAGAAGCTTGCACACTCCAGCTGTAAAGCATCTATTATTTCTGATCAACAAATACATATTTTTAGCCTAAGTATATATTACAAACTTAGCAAAAGCCCCAATGACAAACTTCCAACTTTACAGAATTAGACAATTTTCACTCGGACGATGTTTGGTTTATGGAACAAGCTGCCAGGAGGTAGATACCATAACAGCATTTAAAAGACACTTGGCAGGAAAAGCTTAGAAAGAAGGGTCTCGACCCGAAACATCACCCATTCCTTCTCTCCAGAGATGCTGCCTGTCCCGCTGAGTTACTCCAGCTTTTTGTGTCTATCTCAAGGCTTAGAGAGAGATATGGGCCAAAGCGTAAACAAGCTTAGAAGGAGCAGCTTGGTCAGCATGGACGAGTTTGGTTGAGGGGCCTGTTGCCGTGCTTTATGACACTATTTTTAAATGGCACCTATAATGTGCAAAAGCTGAAAAAATGTTCTAAAATTCTCCAAAACAGTCGTAATTACCCAGTTGAACTAATTTTGCTCAAACTATTGGATAAATTACATCTATTTCACATATTGTGACTTCAATTTGAATGCAGTTTTCCATGTTCTTCATTCTAGTTCATGTTCTCCAGAGCTGTGTAAATTGAGTGTCACTGGAATGCACTTGATGTTATTACCTATTTAACTTGAATCAGCTGATGTAACAATTTATTTAAGGCCAGTAACTTAAATCATGGATAGATCGTTCAGAATGCAATTTGAACAAGCGGCATGATTCAACAATTTATCAATTTTTAGTCAAACAAATCTCTTTTATAAGCCACTTGTGATCTTGATTCAAAGAATGATATTGTGTTTACTTACTGCCTGCAGTCCCATGATGACAAATAACAGACAAAAGATCATAAGTTGTAATTTGGGAAGGACTCTCCTTCGAGAGAAAGGGTCGAAGATCAAGACCTTCCAGTGGGAAAGATACGTGGCTGTTTACTTTAAAGGAATACATCACTTCATGTCGAAAGCGTTTCAAGTGAACACACAGAATCTAAGGAGGTTAAAAATTCAAAATGATCAGCAATTAAAAGCCGATTGCAATGCTTGCATCTACTACACACATTATATGAACAAACCTTAAACTGCATTGATATGAATCAATTATATTTTTGTGTCAATATTATCTAACATAACATTTCCTGCTCATTTTTTCTATGCCAACTATCATATGTTTCAGGATCTGGCTATCAGATGACTATCATGAACCCAGATTTGTGCAGGGATTCTCTTAACATGTTACCATCTTGTACATATGCATGTCTTGGTAAATTTACTGGCACTGGTGAATTTACTGGTGGATACAAATTTATAAAGTAAATTCCATTACTACAGTCTGTACTGATCTATACTCTCGTCTTTTCTGCCTGGCTGCATTGAGGTGTTTGTCCATTGTTCTTAATGCTATTCTCATCACACAGAGTAATGCTGCATTAAAGATGCCATCAGCCACGATACTTAAACCCTTTTAAAGAGCTGTCTACTCAATTCCATGTCCACGCCCTTTACTCACTTAAACAAAAATGGACTATAGTAACAGTAGAATCCTCCATTCAAGGAAATAATTATATGCAAGTTGATATTGTGATTGTTCAGTAATGAAATGCATCAAAAGAAAGTAGCTTAAACAAAAATGGACTATAGTAACAGTAGAATCCTCCATTTAGTGCTAGTTGGCTCCAAAAGTGCTAGTTTCTACCTACTGTCAACATATTTATAGAGACACAAGGATGCTTGTAGATGCTTGAAACTGGAGCAAAGTGCTTCAACAACTCCGTGGATCAGGCAGCATCAATAGAGGGAATGGACAGTTGATGTTTTGGGTCGAACTATGTTGATGTTTATTATGGACCCCATTCTTCTGCTTTCTTTTATGGGTGGAAGCTTGGAATTCTAAGATGGAGGATGTCTGTCATGAGTCTCCTACTCCTACTAAATGCTGTTCTCTGGACATCTACATTCTTTCAATAGCTTCCTCACAGTCCAATGGGCCAATGCAGATTTTCTTTTCCAGCCACTCAGCCAGCACTATTACTTCAATGAACGCAATTATATAAATGCAAAAAAATGACTGTAGTGAGAATGGCATGTCAAAAGTAGTTTATTTTTCTTATTTGACTCCAATTACTTAATTTTCAAATGTGGCTGTATTACTGCATGTTTTTCTTGTGAACATTCCTTTCAAGTTATAAATATATAGATCTCTTGAAATGTTTGCTTTTGTTCCTGAATGGAAGGCTGAGTTTCAAATTAATTCTACTTTTCAGATAGTTAAATTATTAGTGACCAGATATTTGTTATTTGAAGTCCTCCACTGGCATCCCCGTGGCAATAAAAGTGTGATTGTCACATGAGTCAGTGCGGGGTGAATCACCAAGATAATGTGATAGGCAGCCTGTGGGCATAGGAATAAAGGCCAGGTGAGTTTGCTGAGGGCCTTTGCTGAGGGCTATAGTTGCTGCTGCCTCAGCTGTTGGAAAGCTGCCTGGATCCTAACAATCCTCTCATTAGCTCCTGTTGGATGGAGGGAGCCGCAGTTTCCCCTCTCTTCGTGTTTGGCCGCACAGCTTTCCACCACCTGGAGATTTCCCCATGGCAACCGCAATACTGGTCGTTGGTCGTTTACCATTGAGAAATCTCTGGGCTGCAGACAGCAGTGCATTCCAACAAGGAGGATAACAGCAGCTTACATCACACCCATCTAGATGAGAGAGACCATGGCAGAAGATGTATGTGCCGGCAACACCTGCACTCAACATGCGGATCAAGATGCAGCTCCCAGTCTTGCATCTCACTGTAGCACAGCTCACACTCAACCAACCCAACGCTAGCTCACAGGGACATTGTGGTGAACAATTCTCTCACTGGTCTGTGGGAGCACTATTGGGGTTGTTTCTCAACCAGGTTTCAGGCCGGTGTATAGAACCACAAGAAGGAAAAGTGTTTTGATTGATTGAAAGACACAGCATGGAAATAGGCTCTTCAGCCCACTGAGTTCACGCTGACCATCTATCACCCATTCACACTAGTTCTACGTTATCCCACTTTCTGATCCACCACCTGCACACTAGGGGTCATTTACACATCTTTAGGATGCGGGAGGAAACTAGAGCACCTGAAGGAAACTCATGTAGTCACAGGGAGGACACGCAAACTCCACACAGACAGAACTCACAGTCAGGATCGAACCCAGGTTTCTGGTGGTATGAGGCAGCAACTCTAGCAGTTGTGCCAACCTCAAGCTCCCAGAAACCGGTATTCGACACAAAGCATACAGCAGCTGAGGGGCAATGAGTCATGCTCGATCAATGGCACAGTAGCGTGCAGCACACAGGTATACACTTTTATATATAGAAGTTTGCAGACCAAGTTTGCAATAGAAGTCTAGCTGTAAGTATTTAGTTTAGAGATACAGCATGGAAACAGGCCCGTCAGCCCAATTAGTTCACAAGCAAACTTGTGTCAACTTGCTTGCCCCTTCATACAAGTTCTATGTTATCCAATTTTCTCATCAACTTGCTACAGATTTGGGGCAAATTTACAGACGCCATAACATTTCAGCGCTCCACAGGATTGCACTGTACATAAAGTGTCAAAACACATAAAAGACTTTCTAAAGATTATCCTAAGATAATTTGGAAAATACTTCAAAAATTGTCCATAATTTCAGGATGAGCTTTTTTTATGCAGGCAAGATGAAATAATGTATTTTTGCAAAGAAACAAATTAAAATCAAATTCAAGGAAGATATAAATTGCATTACCATTTGTAACCAGAAAGCAACACTCTGTAATGAACATGCTCAGATATAAAATAAGAATGGCTTTAAAGAACAAATATTTAATAAACTGGATAACCATATCGATAACAAAAGATTTGAGCATTTTTAAGATGGTTTAATCACCTACCTCTGGAAGTTTAAGGACTTTACAGTACTTGACTCCGTTCCTTAACCTGAAAGGGGAAACATGGGAAATTAATCCATTGTAAATGCCAAACATAAACCACATCATGCCCCTCAGAGTTTACTGCTAGTATAATGGCTGAATTGTCTGATATTCCTATTTATTTTTAATAAGAACATAGATCAGTCACAATCAAAACAAGTGGAGAAACAATGCCAGGAAAAACAGATATATCTCCAAACTTACTTCTTGCATTTTTCACAGCTGTACATGTTGTCACCTGCAAAACAAAAACTTATGGAAAAATAACTTGGGTGCGATCCACTTTTAAAGACTTCAAATAACAAAGATCTGGTCACTAATAATTTAACTATCTGAAAAGCGTAATTAATGTGAAACTCAGGCTTCAATTTAGGAACAAAAGCAAACAATTCAAGAGATCTATGTATTTATAGGTTAAAATGAATGTTCACGAGAAAAACATGCAGTAATACAGCCACTTTAGAACGATCAGTGCCCTCCAAGGAAAAACTTTTAAAGTTTTAATGTATTTTTGGAATTAAAGTAGGAAACTTGCAAACTCCAGTGAGGCAGTGATTAGATCCTTTTTGTTAAAATATTGATCAGGACATGAGGGAACATAAAACATATGGTCCATAGAGGGACATTTTAGTCTTCCATGGCAAGTGGACTGTTTCCGTTATGTGATTTCTATGTATTAACATATCGCACTGAACTCACCTTTCAGTTCATCAGCGGCAAAGAAAGCAGCTAAACAATCTTCTAATGTTACAACAGGACCCCAAAACCAGCTTGGGATACAGGACACGACAAATCTGCAATGGAAATTGCGCAAGTATTGATCTATCAAAATTATCATTTTGTTTTGAGATGAAACCAAGAGTTAAAACTGGTACTTTTGTACCTGGTTGTGAGTGGAAAAAAGAGATAAAACACAAAGTCTGGCATGCACATTGTGAAAAGATAGTTGGCATGTAACATAATCCCAAAATCTGTTCATCTATTCTTGAAAAATATAAAGTAAAATTTTGAAATAAAATTTAAATTGACAACAAGTTCACTTTTATATGCTCTAATATTCATATATAGTGGACATTATAAAGGATATAGAGGACATTATATTATAGAGGACATCCTTGAACACTTAATTACAGTATGGGCATTTGAAGCTATGGAATGAACGAAGAAAATGATTCTGCACAGTTTACGTGTGATCAGTAGAATAGCCCAATGAATGAGGAAGTTTAATACAAGGATCACCGAATCATGGAGGAATATTCAATACTTTGAGTGATTCTATTTCAAAATGATGGCTGAAATGTTCAATGCATCACTGTTAATTTAATGGAGTAGAGAAGCAGGCAAAACATCCAAATCTCCAAATACGTCAGATCGTACAAAGGTGAAACATCAAGTTTTGATTGAGTGTAAATGGCAGACCCATGTGCACAAGGTCCCCTGCATGATTTGCATTGCGCTTCTCAACATAGTTTCATTTTTTTTTTTCATACAAGAGTTTTCCTTGGTGGTATTATCAAGGAAATAATTATATGCAAGTTGATATTGCGATTGTTCAGTAATGAAATGCATCAAGAGAAAGTAGCTTAAACAAAAATGGACTATAGTAACAGTAGAATCCTCCATTTAAACGAAATGGGAATAAGGTTAGAATATCTAAAAAATTTTACAAACATTATTTACCTTCTAATATAATCCATAATGAATGCTACCCAGCCTTGTGTAGAATAGGCATCACTACAGGTGCCACTTTTCACAGGTAGGTTTTGGTGGATGGATGCGTGTAATTTGGCCAGGTCCTCTTTACCAGGGATTGGCAAAGACAGATCTTGAAATGTTTCCACTGTGGAAGAAATCTGTAACAGCATAGTACCATCATGTTAAAATACCAGATTCAACATTGACACCAAATCTAACATTATTGATGTTTTACTGCAATTCAATTACCGTGCCTCATACAGTATCTTCACCAACATTACATTGTCTATTAACCTATTTTCCACATCCTCTAAATTGGATCATTCTGTATGGCTAGCCTTTGCCTTTGTTTGTTAATTTCAATTATACATTTATTTACCTTGTTTATCACAGCTGCCATTTGATAACATGTGGCTCTTTTCAATCCAGGGTTAAAGTATTCCAATAATCCGTGTTCCACACAAAGAAGCTGAAATAATGTTACCAAATCAAACAGGCAGTGTGGTTTGCTGTATTTCCCATTAAATACAAAAATTTAGTGCCACATATTACACAAGTTGGGTTTATAGTTCCACTGAATGCATCTTGTATTACTGTTGATGACAACACTAAAAGTGAAAATTTAATCCCACACTCTATGATAATTTTGTAACTTTGCAAATTAATATAAGATTCTACACCAAATTACAATTTATAGGTGAAAATGAGACTTACTCTGTCACAGGTGAGACATTGGACCAGGCTCAATATTGACCCATCAAAGATATCAGAAATTACACTGCGATACTTGGGTTGCTTTTTCTTCTTGTTTGACAACAGAAGTTGGGCTGAATGAGGCAAAAAGAAAAACGGAATTGCATTTTGCAGCATGGCTAAACCAAAATAACAAAATTCCACATTAACAAGAGCAAGTTGGACGTGTAACGCTATTATACAGCAGAATTCCAGAGTGCTATGCGGGGGTATCACCAAACAAAATTTGACACCAAACCACATAAGTTATTAACAAAAATGAGACTTAGATAGCTAGATGGGGTATAAGGGAATTCTATACTTTGCAATTGTGCAATAAGGTATGGCCACAAATGGTGAAGTAAATAAAATAAATACTTAATTGCAGGGGCACTGGTATCTTCAGGTACATTCTGCACTCGAGGGTAGAGAAACAGTGAGGCATGGGGGTATATAAAAACAAAGATGGATATTCTAAAACTAAGACATCACTTAACTTAAAGCCATTTGTGGTCGCAGGCACAGACCTGATATGTGAATTGGACAACGCAAATTTGAAAACTGAAGGCGAGAGTTTTGACTGATTCCATGTTATTGATGAATAGTGTGAGGGAGTCTGGCCCAGAGTGCTGTGAAATAGTGCTTTAGGGGAGTAACACAGACACGAAAGAAAAGCTTCAGCAATTTATGAACCGAGGCAAGTGCAGAATCGGGCCATGTTGTAGAGCTATCTCGCAATCAAAGTGATCCAGGTTTGATTCTGACTTCTGGTGTTATCCATGTGGATTTTGCATATTTTCCATGTGACCGCATGGATTTAATCCAGGTGCTTAGCTTTCTCCCTACATTCCAAAGCTGGTTGTTACTGTCAGTGGTAACCAAATCTGATATTTATTTTTTTATAATTGGTATAGAGAGTTCATGGGGTAGAGTTGAGTGTTGCCAGCATAGAATTGGAAACAGATTATATTTCCAGATGATGTTCGCACAACAGAGCAAGGAGGAAAGAAAGGAAGGTGATGAGAGGAGGGTGGTAAACAGAGATTAACAATATATCCATCAAGCAGCAGAGTTAACGCTGAAGGCAGAACAAGAAGCAAAGCCAATAAAGATGATTCTCTGGCTACAAATAGAACCTAATGAAAGTAGGCCCACCAAGTTGGATAGCAGTGAAGAGGTCTCTAAAGAGGATAGTATGTTAATGTCTGTAGATGAACCAATATTTTCTTCATTATATCAAAATACTATAAAACAAAATACAACAATTTCAATACCAAAATCATGTAGATGCAGACAGGAATACAGGACCAATCATTTGCATTATCTGATTAAAATAAAACTTTATAAGTCTTCAAAAGGCAGAACAGGTGGTTTTGCCAATTCATAGGCACATTACTGCAAAATTATCATTTGGTCAATCTGGTAACTTCAGCCAATGAAGAATGTTTACAAAAAGTCTGGTAATAAACATTGCTCTGAACTACAAATGAACTAATTTAGAAAAAGGTAAAATTTGTATACATTTTATACAAAACAACTGAGACTTTCAGGATTTGCTGGTATGTTTTATGTTTGGGTATTAAGCCAATGTAATTTAAAAAAAAGTGGTGGTAAAGCCACTACAGAGAAAAATACCTTTCTTGAGGGAATACGGTGGTACTGCTCGCATTGGACTCGATCGAGGTGGGGTGCTGGACAACTTGGAATGAAGTGCTTGATGGATAGGGCTGCATGATCGTGATATGCGACGCATGTTTTTTTCGTTGTCAGGTTCTGGGTCAGGCAAATAGAAATAAAATTAAAACGTTGTCTTGTCCAACAGTACAGCAGGATGGCTGGAGTCACAGTAGTTTGCACTATGTCAGAAACCATTTGATTCATTTCAGTTATCACAATAAAGCTCTCAGTGAAGCGAATAATCTTGCTCCCATCAAGATTCAGATCCTATTAAAATTCCCTGAGGAAATAAAATTGAATTCAAACCCTACTAAACCAGATCATTGAATGTCATGGAGGCACAAGGAACTGCAAAAGCTGGAATATTGAACAAAATACAAAGTGCTGGAGTAACTCAGTGGGTCATGTTGCACCTGTAGAGGGAATGGATAGTTGATGTTTTGGGTACGGTCCCTTCTTCTACTCTGAAAAAGGGTCCTGACCCAAAACGTCTCTTATCCATTCTCTCCAATGATGCGGCATGACCTGTTGAGTTACTCCAGCATTTTGTTTTGCTCATTGAATATCATTCTGCTTCCCTCTATGTGCAAAAATGACACCAAAGGTATAATACAATTTATTGCCAAAAGCTAGTATATAAGCAGCTGCATCTAACAGTAAAATATTAAAACTGTATTAAACTGCTTAAGCATAATTCAGTAATTGAACAGGTCAAAGTAAGTTTGAAGAAAAGTCTTTAAATACAACACCTGGTGTTCTGCAAGGACTATTAGAAACCATGGTAGTTCTGGCATCGCCAGAGCCTCCAGCATCTCCTGAACTCAAAGACGTGTCTACATCTGCATCTTCATCAATTGCATCCACTAATCCCAGCCTGTGGTGCCCACATGAAAATTTTCTATCCTTTTGCCTCTCTTTTTCTGAAATTCCTTTTCCACATTCATCCTGGATCAGCAGCTCCGTTTCAATCTGCTTCTCAAAAGAACATTTGCTTCTGTTTTCCCCTTCCCCTTTGTCGCTGCTTGCTCCAGAGTCACAGGAGAGAAACTCGTCCTCCGAAGGACTCCTGTCACCATCTCGTTTTTCCTCTGTGTCACTCGAGGAGTCGCAGTCTCTCTCTGTCAAGGGTTCCTTAAGCTCTTCATGGAGTTGATCCATCAAACAACGGAGGAATTCCTGTGTGTCCTGGAAAACAAAATCAGAAGTAGAGGAGTACACCAGTCTCAGAAGTACTTGTTGTAAGATTACTTATCTCTTTTAAGACAAAATATCTCTCAGCCAACCTGCTGTGCATAACCTCGGAACATAGGATTGATCAATTTAATGCCATGGGCAAGACTTGTAGGAACAACGTAGCTGGGACTGCACAAGAAAGAAAAATAGAAAATTAGAAAGGAGTAATCAATGATTCTTAATTCAAATAATCAAATGCTCTTTTACATTCTTCATTCCAATCAATTCCACTTCAAATGGTCAAGTCACATTAGCTTCCTTTTCTCTTTGACCCTTCTATTTCAATTTCAATACCTTTCTCAAATTCACATTGTGTTGAAGGTGGAATTAAACACCTGAATTTATATCGTAATCGGATCCCCATACTACTTTCTTCAAATTGAGCGGTTAGCTGGTGTGGATTAGAAATATAGCAAACTTACAGGATATAGCACAAAAAGGCAGCCGCACTATTCCAGGCTTGTTAAATTCTGTTTATTTCTTAAATATATTCCCATACACAGCAAGCAAACTGGTCCCATTTGGTCATCGATCCACTGGCATTAATGCCCTCTCCCTCCCCCCATTTACACTATCAAATTCAATGATATGTCAACCAAGAATTTACAAAACAATCAGAGATAAACCCATATAGTCATACAGCATGGAAACATGCCCTTTGGCTCAACTTGCCCACACCAACCAACATGTCCCATCTACACTAGTCCCTGCTTTTGGCTCATATCCCTCTAAACCTGTCCTATCCATGTACCTGTCTAAATGTTTCTTAAATGTTGTGATAGTCCCTGCCTCAACTACGTCCTCTGACAGCTCGTTCCATACACCCACCGCCCTTTGTGTGGTGGGTGTCCTTATTCATTTTTTCTCTGCCACATTTCGAACTTCTCAGTTCTCAATCGCAAAAAAAAGACATTATTCTGTTCCTCGTTCCACTTTTGCTGCCTGACCTGTTGAGAACTTCCAGGATTTTCTGGTTTTATTTGTACCATCTGCATGAAAATGCGGCCTAATTAGATTTATTAGTAGTTTCATTGGAGAAAGCCCCCCAATAATTTGATAATAGAATCTACCATATGGATGGTCTCAATTAATGAGAGTAATGTATCTGGGTTCCAAATTGAGCCATTAATTTTCCTCCCGAAATATGAACCAAAGTTTTAAAACAACAAATAAATACAGCAACCTAAAATAAAAACATCACCAAATAGTAGGTAATACTCTTATTACCCAAGGTAAATAGAATATAGTTAAGTGATTATTCGTATAGATCTTGGATTACAGATGTTAAAGTATATTGTTAAATTATATAATGACAGTTAGTGCAATTGCTCCAAATCCCCAACTCCTCTCTGCCATTTTGGAAGGTGCATACTTGGAAATGTTTTCACAAATGCCCCTTCCGTTGGCTGCATGCAAACACCACTTAGTAAAACCCAGTTAAAGGGACTACAAACTCTGGAGCTGAAAAATATTTATTTTAGTGGTATACCACCATGGTTGATGAACTGCAACATAAATAAATGGCTATTCAACAGTTTCAAATGAAACAAACAGCCTAAACCCATGCCAACCTTAATACCCCCTATCATAGATTTGTCCTTGTCCTATTCATCTCTCCCTCTCTCTCTCACACTCTCCATATTTAAAACCAGCTTATTTTCTCTTTTCTCTGTCCTTAAGGGTCTTTGACTGGAAAATTAACTTTGTTTCCCTTTCCACAGATCTTGCCTGATCTGCTAGGTTTATCCTGCATTTTCTGTTTTAAATAGACATTGATATTGTTCCTTGTTGAAGACTTAAAGGGGTATCCAACAGTGTCTGAATCGAAGCAGTAAGATTTTTACTTTCTGTCAAATCGCAGGCAGCATTTTAGCATTATGTGCAAAAACAGATCCATAGTCATAAATTGACATACCGTTTTTTGTGCCATAGCTCAGAGATAAGCTTCTGATAACTTTTGCAAAGAGCTGGCTTTTTATCTGTACGAACCAAACCTACACATTCCAAAAAGAACTGGGTGAGAGGTGGGCTGTAACAGAAAAGTGGCAACTGAATTAACATTAACTTGGACATCGTCAGCCAAACAGCTAAATAATAACTATTCATTATTGACTTAAAGACTTATAACATTTGCAATAGATCTCAAGTGGCACACTGAGACTACAAAAGGATTTTATTAATATTTTAAGTTTGTAGGAAAAAAGCTTCAATGTAAATCACAAAGTTTAAAGACAAAATCAACAGATAACATTTTAAGGAGGCATACAGTCAATCATCAAAATGAAACATTGGTACTGACCATAAAGAGTGGGAGCTGGACCTTCCTATTTGCAGCTTAGACTGGTTTGAGAACTGGTACTTTTATATTATATTGGAAGATTTAGAAGACTGAGGCCAAATACTTTTTTTCTTGAATCCACATTCACAAAACCTTTAACTTTTTCTATTAGAAGTTGCACATTTTCCACATATTATTTTGAATGGCTACACCAAGGTAAGTTACAGTTAACATTTCCCCTCTTTAAGGTAACTACACAAATGGAAGCTGACTGATTAACTTCCGAAAGGGCACTGGATATATAGTTTAAAGAAGAGGGGTGGTTTAAGGGAGGAATCTACAATTCTAAGGAGGCAATAGATGAACTCTGCTTTCAATAAGCAGTCTCGGGAGAGACCGAGTCGGGAGGTTTGACCAGCCCCGACGCAAGGTTCGATCGTCCAGCGCGGGGGAGCTGACATCCCCCAGATGCAGGAGCTGATCGCCTCGACGCAGGGGGCCCAAACGCCACCGGCTACGGGAGTCAAGATCGTCCCATCAACGGAAGGCTCAAAGCCCCCGACCGAGGGAGAACAAAGGGAAGAGTCTTGAACTTTATTTCGCCTTCCATCACAGTGAGGAATGTGTAGGAGTCACTGTGGTGGATGTTCATGTTAAAATGTGTTTTGGGTGATCTGTTGCTTTTTATTTGTATGACTGACTTGGCAAATGAAATTCCTCGTATGTTGCAAAACATACTTGGCAAATAAAGTACTATTCTGATAAGTATGCAGAAGTAAATGGGCATCCTGAGGTATCATTCTGTTTGATGTAATGCTTAAAGTAGTTATTCCATGGAATAGTCTAATTTATGAAAAAACAAAATTATTAAAATGGAAACATTTTAACCTAACTACCGAATAACCTGTGCCATTTGACCAGGAATTTGCATTACATTTCATAATTTTTTTTCTTCTAGCAAATATTTATCAATTGTAACCCAAAGTCAATAAAACTCGTCCTACCAGTTGGACAAAGCTTGCAGTGCAGCATTCATGTAGCAAGAGTTTCCAATATTCTTCATCCCAGTAAGCCCTAATAGAGAGATTTGAAAAAAAAAAGCAATTAAAAAAACCCCAAATCAGCCAATTTCAGGGGCAACACTACAATGCATTTGAACTCAAACTTTCCACACTAACATACTACATTCTATCTATTGAGATAAATTCCCGGTTTGTACACAATAATTTATATCACCAACTCGATACATTATCAATTCTTTTTTACTTCAGTTGCATTCAGTACCATCTGTGCTCCAAGTACCTCTTGGTCTTAACTCATCATCCTCAGACTCTGATTCTCCTTCATCTGCAACAGCAATGGGAACAATTTTGAATGGATGATTTCCAAGTGATATGCCAGAGTCCTAATAAAAGAAAAAGCCAAGTTACTGCAATGATATAGAATGTAAACATATTGGTTTATTGCTCATAAATGATATTTTATACTTTCATAGGAAATCTATTTACATATCACCAAGAATGCTCCCACAATACCTAGCTACCTTAATTTTTGCTTAGGAACGCAGCTCTGACTGGATAACTTAAATATCCTCAAATAACCAGTCTAATATGGAAAAATAATTTTATTTTACAAATAACACAAATGTCTCAATACATACACCTTAATAGTAGTCCGCCTTTGTATTACCTGCTCTGTTGATCTGCTTGATGGAGTTGGACTAGGCACAACAGGTCGCTGTTCCAGGAACACTTCCTTCTCACAGGCATAACACCAAACTCGAAAGGTAGTTAGGTTCACTGTCAGATTATGTTTCTTAGCCTATGTAGGCAAAAACAGAAAATTAGGTAAATTAACATTTTGATGAAAATGAGAAAATCTCAAAAATGTCATTTGTCACTTAAAATATTTTTATAATATCAGAACTCAAGGCATTTGTTCTTCCATCAAGTTTAGGTTTATCATTGTCACATGTACCAAGGTACAATAAAAAGCTTTGTTTTGCAATCCAAACATAATTTGCTATCCAAACATAATTATACATAGATGCAATCAGTTCAAACCCAAGTATGATAAAGTAAAGGTTACAGATTGCAGAATATAGTTCTCAGTATTGTAGCGCATCAACCCCACAAAGTCCAATGTTCTCAAAGGGGTAGAGATGAATCAGACAGAACTCTAGCGCAGTGCTTCTTAAACTATTTTAGTGTCATTCACCCTTGAGTCTTTATCACAAAATTTCATTCACCCTCGACTATTTTGGTAATTTTCGTCTTATTCTTCCTTGTGTATAATTTTATATATAATTTATTTTGTCACATGAGCAAAAAACATAAATTAACTCATTTCTTAAGTGTTCAAAAAAGTATTCAACTTTTTGAACATCCTAAAAATATATGTAAAGAAAACTAGGAGTGAAAACAAGGTTTAATTACCACTGGAGTTGGAAAATCATTCTATTAGAATTCCAATGTCTAAACACTGGGCTTCAGCCCCATCCTACCCTTTCGGGCTTTGATTACTGCAGTTTTTTTCTTGGAAAACTAGCACAAAAAACCATGGAGTATGTGATTTAATATATTAGTATCCAACTAATATAACTTTCTATAACTCTCCCCGACGAAACCTCACAATACCACCAAATATCAACTTTGGTAGCTAGATTGCTACACAAAGTAAAGTTACAGTTCAACAATTGCCTAAAGCGATCCTCCAGTGGTGCCATTTATAAATTTATGATCCCACTAGCTCGTCTTGTCTTCCCTAAAAGGTTATATTACAGTGAATTTGGGAAATATCCTGCTACTTTGAAATTACAAAACCATTGGTAGAGAGAAAAAAACATATCAAATTTCCAGCTCAAATTGCCATTAAAACCAATAAGAGCTTACTAACCACTTTAATGGCAATGCCTTTAAGTATAGGGGAAAAAAATCTGAATAAATTGTCATTCATCCCTCTAGTTTCATTGACCCCAAAATAATTTCATTCGCGCTTGGGTGAACTATTCATCAATTTAAGAAGCACTGCTCTAGCGAATGGAAGGACGTTCAGAAGCCACTGTTCCTGAATCTGATGGTGTGCACTTTCAAGCTTCTGTACCTTCTGCAGGAGCAGGGAGAAGAAGGAATCACTGGAGGGGGACAAATCTTTGGTTATGTTCATGTTGCCTGCTTTTCTGTGGCAGCAGGAAGTGTAGAGTCAATGATGGAAATGCTGGTCAATGTGATGGACAGGGCTACATCTACAACTTCATGCGGTCTTGGCCAGATCTGTTCCCAAACTAATCTGTGATGCAACCCAACAATATGTTTTCTACAATGCATCTGTAGAGTTTGTAAGATTCACTGGAGACATGCCAAATTTCCTCAGGAAATAGAGGCGTTTGTGTGCTTTGGCTGTCGCATCAATGTGGTTGATCCATGACAGATCATTGGTAATATTAACGCCAAGGAACATGAAGCCCTGAACCATTTCCACGTCTGTACCAATGATGCACATTGGGGCATGTACTCCACCATGCTTCCTAAAGACCTTGCAGGAGAGGTTAACGTCTTAACATCATGTCATTAAGGTCTCTATATTCTTCCTGTACTCTGTCTCGTCATTGCTCTTGATTTGGCCCACCCTCTGCAAGCCGAAAGATGGTATTAGAGCCAGATTTGTGAGTGTATGGAGAGTATAACAGGGGACTGAGGACGCATCCTTGTGGAGCACCGGTGTTGAGCACTATTGTGGAGGAGGCACCTATCTTCACTGATTGAGGTCTGTGGGTCAGAAAGTGGGTACAGAAGTTTGAAAACACATACCTCCAGATTCAGTTTCTTCCCAGCTGTTATCAGGCAACTGATAAATTCCGATTAAAGATAGTTCTAGTCTCCATTGAGGAATATGGGAGGTATGGACCACATCAGCTGGAGTGCAGTCCTGACCTTCCATCTATCTCATTAGAGACCTTTGAACTATCTTTAATCGGATTTCAATGTCATATCTTGCACTTAATGTTGTACCCTTTATCTTTTAATTTTGCACTGTGGATGGCTTGATTGTATTCATGTATAGTCTTTCTACGAGTGGATAGTATGCAAACAAAAACTTTTCACTGCACTTCGGTACATGTGACAATAATAAATGAAACTAAATTTAAATATCTTTTTTCCGAAGCTCAATGCATAAGAACAAATAAATGGTAAGCGTTCTGTATTACTTGATCTTAATATCTTTAATTAACTCCAGTACTTGCAGGCATTTTAATTACTCTTTTTGGACGATGTTTAAGAAATTATTGAATGAGTCTTGAACATATTTTTAATATCTTTGATTATCAGTCATTTAGTTCCAGGTCAAGCATCATTGCTGCTAGAGAAACTGTCAGACAGTGCCTGTCCCACTTAGGCGATTTTTTTTTGGCAACTCTCAGTCGTAGCATGTTGCCGAAAAACCGGCAACTGTAGCCCCCTACGACCATGTCTACGACAAGCTACGACAACCTACCACCTAGTCGACGTCAAGCTACGGCAAGCTACCGACAACTGGCCACCCATTAGGAAGTCCACCTACGACCACACAGGCAACAATCTACGACAACCGAAGTCAACCTACGTCCACCCGCGACAAGCTACGACAAGCAACGACCCTGTCGGCGACAACTGAAGACAACTGAAGACAATTCAGTCGCCGGTACCTGTCGCCGGTTGAAATAGGTGGTCACCAATGGAATTCACTGAAGTCAGCACCCGGCGACAACCAACGTCACCTGACGACAACCTGCGTCATTCTGGCAACAACCTACGACAACACCTTCGACAGGAGTAGACAAGCTACATCAAGCCCACAGTCGCCGAAAAGTTTTGAACATTTCAAAATCTAGTGGCGACCAGAAAAACGTTATGACTCTATAGGCGACTTGAGGAGACTACTCACAACCATACAGGCGACAGCCCGCGACCATGTGGCGACAGCCTAGTTGCCTGTAGTCGCCGAAAAAAATCGCCTAAGTGGGACAGGGGCTTTAGAAGACCATTCTATTGCAGGTCTAGTTAATGCTCACACCCTGTTCCACTGAGATTAGGGGCATTCCCTCCATATCCATATCATATTAATGCTAGTGAAATACTACTTTAGGAACTGGGTGAAATGCAGTGTGATCCAGCCCAGTGTTACATGAATTATAAAGGAAGATTGGGAAAAAAGGACAACTTAATATATCCTCACACAAAACATAAACTGATGATGTCAACTGCTTAATATATGACATTCTTAGTGTCAAAGAGATGAAGAGAGCATGCACGTGGCTCCACTTTCTCCTTCACAAAGATCTCAATTACCTGTGAATGTAATGTGCTGTGGTCAACGTACGATTCCCCACATCCGACATAGGAGCAGCCATTCTGTTTTTGGAAAAGGGTAGAAGGAGATGGATTTCAGGGGAAGGAAAATTAATTAATGCAACTACTATTCAGTCCTCCGCTCTTATTTTTGGCATTCCAAATGTTATAGCATTGAATAAAAAGCAATGATTACATACCATGACTTATTCCTTACAGCAGGACAAAAAGCATAAAGGAATTGCCCATGAAAGAAGCCATATTTACAAATTTGCATGCTAACAATGACAAATAAATATCTACATTAATATACTAAACTCCTTGATTTATTAATCTAGACTAGTTTGTAACCAATCAGGGGCATCAATATTTTAATCTGATAGTTTAAATGACTTCATAGTTAAAACAAACTTCTAAACAATGAACATTTTTGTAAAATAAATGACTTTTACCTGAAGGCAAGCCCATAGGTTTGGTCCACCAACTCCACAGGATTGGCATGTTCCCTGAAAAATAGTTTTTAGTACAATTATCTCAAATCATTACATCAAGCAAAAACATGCTGAACCTACCTTGGATATCATTGTTACAGGACGTGCTCTGTGGGCATCAAAGTCTATTAGCAAGAACATATTAACAACAGTGGGATTACGAATGACCAAACAAACCAAGCTATAAATAAATAACTGTAGACTGGGATCATGGCAGATACAAAGAATCAAATTAAAATAAAACTACTGAACTCATCCTCAACAATCTATATGTCACAAATGGATCTGTCCATGACAGTACATAAAAGTGACCACTGTACGTATACATTGATACTGAAGACAAAGCCTTACCGTAACACTGGGAACAACTTTCATCGGGCCGCAGGTTAAATGGGATACATTCAGAATATATGAAACAGCTACATAGAACTTAAACATAATAGTACAGCACAAAACAGGCTCTTCAGCCCACAATGTCTGTGCCAAATATGACGCCAAGACCAACTCTTATCTGCCTCCATATAATTCATGTCTCTCCATTGCCTGCATATTCATATGCCTATCCAAAAGTCTCTTAGATGCCACCAATGTATCTAACTCAGTCACTACTACGAGCAGCACATTCCAGGCACTCACCACCTTGTGTGTAAAAAACTGTCCCCACACATCTCCTTTAAACGTTGCCCTCCTCACATTAAAGCTATGCCCTCTAATAAAAGGTTCAGACTGCCTTCCCTACCTATGCCTTTGAATGTTATATACTTTTATCAGGTCTCCGCAGAACCTCTGGTGTTCTGGAGGATGAGGGTAACTCTGAGCATTCATGAGGAACAATGAGCTTTCAGTAAAGAAAAGCATTCTAACGCAACATGTAACGTCCAGGCCTAGCATATACTTCACCTTAATATTAACTACCAACTGCACAACCAAATGTCCTCAGTGAAAAGTGTGGAAAAACATGCCAAGTGCAGCAGCAGACATGCCTACAATTATGATACCAACCGTTGTGAAGTTGAATTTGTGCTTAAATCTTTGCTTACAGTAGAACTAAATGTTACAAACATACATAAGGAACCCCACAACCCTATTCCACTTTTTGCTCCAATGAATACCATTCACCCGTCTCCTGTGTTTGGAATCATTTCCAATTCACAGCACAAAAAAAAAAACTACCATATGCCAACAAATTCTTTCCAGAGTCTTTACTTGATATTATCGATAGTTATGTCCTAGACTTGAGTTTGAACTGATTGCATCTATGTATAATATCTATGTTTGGATCGCATGCAAAACAAAGCTTTTCATTGTACATGTGACAATGATAAACCTAGACCTGCCCACAAATGGAACAATTTCTCCACATCAATCCTAATGAAAGCCTTGATGATATTTAAGACCTCCAACAAGTCATAAACTAAAAGACTGGCATTTATGTAGGGTCATTCACATCATTGTCAGAATGTACTAAAGTCCTTCGCAACCAATTAAATGCTGATGTTACAGCTGTTTCAATTTCTAAACTGCAAGCTCCCACAAACAAATGTAATAATCTGTTTTAGAAATGTTGATGGAGGATTAACAGTGGCAGGGATTCGCTCTTTCCATGAAATAGCACCGTGGAATTCAAAACACTTGACTGTAGGTCTCAACTGCCTTTCACTTCCAAAGTCCAGGTATACCCTCAACTGAGAGCAGAACAAAGTCTTATTGAAGTCCAGCCCCCTAACCCAGCAGTCCCCTCCAGCACCACCTAACCTTCCAACTCCCAGGCCCACTCTCCAATAGCCCCTAAGCCTCCTGACGCCAGCCTTGGCCCGCCTGCTCTCCCGATTTCCAGCCCGACTTATGTACAACCTCTCTCACCTTTTTGATGTCCAGTCTCTTTCCAGCCTTCTTCTCTAGCTCCATTGAAATTACAGTGGAATCCAGTGACGTCTCTGTGCTGATCACATCAAAACAATCAGCCAGAAGCCTACCATCTGTCGGCACATTGCATTCAGGTGCACGTTGTACTCCCAGCAGCTTGGGTGACTTGACAGTCAAAAAATCTGCCCCAATTTGTCCCCGATTGCTCATTCTTCATGCCAATTTACGTCTTTGAGCATGGGACTAGATCGATTGACATTTTGATCTGCATGGACAAGTGAGTTGAGTGGCCTGGTTCCATGCTGTAGGGCTCTGACACCTTCATCCATATTATTTGTTATGCCGTCCATCCCATTTCTAAAGCTCAACTCATAAATTTCTGTTTCCTGGAAACTTTTTAACTACCCTTTGCATTTGATCACAGTCTCCGAGGCATTGCAGTCAGATGACCACAACGTTTTTATGGCAGTTCTTAATTTGAAAATAATGGAATAGACATGGATTAATAACATATTCAGAACTATGTATCACAATTTCACTTTGATAAGAGTGAATGAGCAAACAATACCAAATAAATGAAATTACAAGATGCATTAAAAAACAATAGGTAGGATCCCAAAGCAAAGTTTTAATCTGATGCAAGGTCAGAGAACTTAAACATTAACTCTGCCATTCCGCATGGTGCTCCCTGTACTGCTGAGTATTTTTAGCATTTCATTTTAAAAAATAATACTGGCCAAAATCTGCACTTGACCAGACAATAATATTGTACAATTCAAGGAGGGGCATGTGGCCCAAGAAAAGATCACAAGCCATTAAAAGCTGGAAAAAATAAGTAAAACACTAAGTGCTGAAGGAACTCAGCAGGTCAGGCAGCGTCTGTGGAGGTATTAGACAGATGTTTCAGGTTGTCAGGGGAGAGCAGAGCCTGTAAGTGATAGATGGATACAGTTGGAGGAGGGTCGTGGGGGGTGGAGTGGTTGGTGGTGATGGGGAGAAATAATAGTATTTTTCTCTTTCTGCCTCTACCATCTCGCCAATTATTCCTATTGCAGCATGGAAAGATGTATTAGCACAGGGACAAAACCAAAGACACTTATGTAAGTCCTGCTCTCTGTGAACATCAGCTGTTTGTCGGGTGGTTACTAAAAATAAGTGTTGTGCATCATATGTATCAACAATTAGTCAGATCTGGGACTGGAGAGACAGTAACAAATGGCTATTAGAGAGAAACTTACAATCAGCAGAAACTGCTCCTAAAATAATGCATAGTGAATCTTACATCCCATTTGGTAGTAACCAACATATAATTAATTACAAATATTTATTCAGCTGCTATCATGTCTGATGGAAGAATGGAAAACTTTTCAACTGATAACACTCTCTACGGCTTGCTTTACCAATTTTGTGGGTAGACACCAAATGCTGGAGTAACTCAGCAGGACAGGCAGCATCTCTGGAGAGAAGGAATGGGTGACGTTTTGGGTCGAGACCCTTCTTCAGACTGATTTTGTGTTCCTTGCACAAATTATCCAGACTTACGATCTTTTTGGTCATGTAACAAAATTGACTGAGGGATGGTGGCAGATCGGAACTACAGCAATAGCGAAATCTGAGAAGTAAATTTGGCTGCTTGTCTGCATTTCACACAGGCCTTTTCTTCAACTGCTAGTTCTACAAACCAACCAGGATCTTAATGAGCGGACACCTATCTATACCACAAAATAAAAGCAAAATATACAAAGCTAGCTCCTCACACACTAACATTCATTTTCCCCATCACTGTTGCATTGTGGCTGCAACGTGCACCATTAAACAGTTACCTGCCTCGGCTCCACCAACAGCATCTTCTAAAGCAGGTAACTCGCACTGCTCCATCCCTTTCTCTCTCCTCCTTTCCACCCTGGTCTTCTCTCACACCCACCTTGTCCCCAAACACTATTTATTCGCTGCCACTCATCATAACTCCCCCAACGGATTCCCTTTGCCCTCTTATAACCAACCCCTTCTCTCCCTGTTGTTCTCATCTCCCGTCACCCCTCATTCAATTCCATTATTCGCCTTCCCTTCACATTGGATTCCAGAATCTGTAGCATTTTGTTCCCCACCCATCACTTTTTAGTCTCTCTTGTTATCACCACCCTTCTGACCTTTACCTTCGAATCAACCCCTTCTCAAATGTATCCATCTATCACTTCTAGCTCTTGGTCCTCTTTTACCCTCCACTTCTTTATACTAACTAGGTCCCTTCTACTCATTCAGTCTAGATGAAGAGTCTTGACCAGGAATATCGACTCTTCATTTTCATCCACAGATGTTGTCTGACCTGCTGAATTCCTCCAATTGCTCTCCTTTTTCACTATAGATTCCAGCATCTGAAGTCTTTTGTACCTTCTAAACCAGTGACTTCTAAATCCAAGAAGGTCAAAGGTAGGAAATGCGACATAACTACCTGCATATTTATCTCCAATTTGCACACCATCTTAACCTGGAAATATATTGCTGTCCTTTCTGACTTGTAAATCTTGGAACCCTTTATCCAGCATTGTTTTGGGTGTACCTTCACCAAACAGACTACAACAGTTGAACGTGGCTCACCTTCTCAAGGAATTACGGATGGGAAATAATCACTGACTTTGCCAGCGGCACCCACATCCACATCAAGAGTACTAGTTTAGGAGAAATGGTATTGGTTTATTATTGTCACGTCTTTCGAGATACAGTGGAAAATAAATTATGTGCTATGCCATACGTGAGTATAATCAAGCCATACACAAGTACAACATGTAGTACAAAGAGAAAAATAACCAGAGTGCAAATTATAGTAGACACAAAATGCTGGAGTAACTCAGTGGGACAGGCAGCATCTCTGGAGAGAAGGAATGGGTGACGTTTCGAGTTGAGACCATTCTTCCTGACGTTTCGGGACGAGACCCGTCTTCCTGATGTTTCAAGTCGAGACCCTTCTACCATCTCGTCTCGACCCGAAACGTTACCCATTTCTTCTCCCCAGAGATGCTGCCTGTCCCGCTGAGTTACTCCAGCATTTCGTGTCTACCTTCGATTTAGAACAGCATCTGCAGTTCTTTCCTATGCAAAATATAGTGTTACAACTGCAGATAAAATGCAGATACAAAAATGTTCAAGAGCCACAACAAGTTGAACAGATCTCACATAAAATAAGGGGGTATTCATAATCCCAAGATTACACCCTTAGTGTACGAGAGATCTGTTCCAACAGTAGTATCAGTCCCAGAATCTGGAGGTACAGAACTTACAGTTTTTTTTGATTTGTCAGTCTCCCATTGAATTGAATTACTTACCGAGTCAAAAGTTTGCTGTTTCATAAAGCAGGGAAATTTATATTGTGTAAGAGAATATCAGACCATAGATTTACAGCATTGGGAAAAAACAATTTCCATTTCATTAAATAGAATTTGGAATCTAGCTAGTGCTTAGGAATTAAACTTAATTTAACAGCCCTCCAATGTTCTGTGAAAACTGAAAAAGAGTGAACCTATATTCCCACAATGCCTTTGGGAAATGAGTTCAATGATTTACATCAAAGGATTCAAGGAACAGCAATATATTTCCAAGTTATGATGGTGTGAGACTTAATGTGGACTCTGTAGATCATAGTGTTCCCATGATCCTGCTGTCCTTGCCCTCCTTTATGGTCAGAAAAGCCTAGATTGAATCCTTTGCCACAGAAGGCTGTGGAGGCAAAGTCAATGGATATTTTTAAGGTAGAGATGGATAGATTCTTGATTAGTACGATTGTCAGGGTTATGGGGAGAAGGCAGGGGAATAGGGTAAGGAGGGAGAGATAGATCATCCATGATTGAATGGCAGAGAAGACTTGATGGGCCGAATGGCCTAATTCTGCTCCTATCATTTATGACCTTATGAGGTAAGCAATTGCACAATTAATTGTATGGATGACATGAACTACATGGTGAATGAATAAACCTTTAAGTGGTTGGGGTGCCAATTAAGCAGGCAAGATTCCTGAATAATATTACACAGCAAGGCATATAAACAACAATTTAATAAATGATCACATAATCCTTCTGGTTGTACTGGCTGAAGGATAATGTTCCTATCAGCATTACAAATCTATGCTTTGATCAGTGCCTTAGAATATTTTACATTGGTTGAATTTGTTTAATATATGTCCAATAAAGGCCACCTCGCTTCTGCACTGGTGTGAAAATCTTCATTACATGCCCAAGTATTTGTAGTGGAGGTTAAGTACAAATCCTACTAGGACCGAGCAGAGAGCCAAAAATATGAAAAGAGAACATCGATCAATAAAAGCCATGATATGGATACAATTTGCAGTGCAAATATTATCTTGCATTGGTAACAGACACAACAAGATTTCAACATGAAATGAGGCCACATATCAAGATTAGCCAACTCAATTTGAAGGTTTAACAACTCTTTTACCTTTGATTTTTGCAATAGCTCCTCTCTGGTGATTTCTCCTACGGAATCCAAATGGGGGCAGATATCACCTACATTAGACATCTTATGGAACTTTGATGCTGTAACACAAAATGCGGTTATTAAGGGTAAAAACAGTACATAGATTTATAAGCAGGCTCATTATTGACAACAGATATTCAGCAAAAATTATTGACTTAACCCAACTTCACCTTAGCCAGTTTACTCAATATAGAGTTTCCTACATGTTTCAAAATATTAATTCGCCTTTTTTACATCCAGTGAGATATATTTGGTGGCAAATGATGTAGTTATGTTCTAGAATAGAGGGGAAAAGAGACATTCAATGTACAGACATCTTAACTAATACTAATCTACCAACTCCCAAGCAAGGTCTCTATAGAGTTTAGAAATCTCACATCTTGAAAGGGTAGATGCCGAGATGATGTTTCCTGGACACGGTGCCTAGTCTTCATTCAAATGGTAGTAAACATTTAAAATTTTCTACTGAATAGTTTAACTCCAGTTAAGAATGTTCATACATTAAATTAATCATTTCTCCCCATTCAAGAGCATAAATACAGAGTGTAGATTGTCAATATAAAAAAGACAGAGACCGACAGATTTTGGATATAGAGAGAGCCCAGCATTTGTAGTTATTAAAGGGACCACAAATGTCTTGCTTCCCTTAATATCGGAAAATCTATCATCCTCAGTCTTCCTTACATTGAGCCATCATAACCCTCTTCAGAGAGAATGCCAAATATTCACTACCCTTTGGATGATTTTTTTTTCTTTCCAGAGCCTTGAATGCCTGATTTTAGTAACCAAAGTCAGGGGGCATTATTTAGTAAGGTAAAGTGGCAAGGAGCTAAGATCTTCTGTAATGGCAGGGCAGGCATGAGCGATCAATCAGTCTACTTTTACTTCTATTTATTGACTTATGTTAAGTCACTATTAAAACCTCTTTCTACTTTATATGCCGCGACTAATGATAGACTAATGTGCTAATGTTAATTTTATCCTTGAGTAAAGACAGCTCTCAGGTGGCTGGTTTACAATCACCTTCAATCAGACTACCATAGGCAGTTTGTAATATAGTTACAAAATTGTTGTTTCTTTTGCATTACTTCAAAGATAATATTTGAATAAAATACAAAGTGCTGGAGGAACTCAGCAGATCAGGCTGCATCTAGGGAGTGAATGGACAGGCGACGATTCGGGTCAGGACTCTTCTTCTTCTGGAATAATAGTGAACACAGGCAAACTATATTGCTTCCAAAGTACAGATGTCCAGCTGATCCAGGTTGTTGTGGGGGAGGGTGGGGTAAGAAATACATTGATTATAGCCTGCGATTTCTTGCTTGAAAACCCATTCAAAACATAGAAAAGTACAGCATAGGAACAGGCCCTTCAACCCACAATGTCCAAGCGGAACATAATGCCAACTTAAACTAATCTCCGGTAGACACAAAATGCTGGAGTAACTCAGCGGGACAGGCAGCATCTCTGGAGAGAAAGAATGGGTGACTTTTCGGGTCGAGACCCTTCTTCAGCCTGAAGAAGGGTCTTGACCCAAAACGTCACCCGTTCCTTCTCTCCAGAGAACCAGCTTCAATTTAAACCAGTTCTTTCCAACAACCATATAAACTAATCTCCTCTGTATACATGCGATTCATATCTCTCCATTCCCTACATATCCAAGTGCCTATTTAAAAGCCTCTCAAATTCCACTATTGTATCTAATACCATGATACCAAGCCAAAAGGAATAGAAAATCTGACCCTTGGTTGGAATGACAGTGTGCAGGAAAGAGCTGTAGTTCTGATTACCATATAGCAGGTGGAATCCTGTTCCAACATCCTCACATATAATAAAGGAGTGCTAATGTATGGTGCATCTTGCATTCTAAGTAATAGTGAGAAAATAGACTACAGATGCTGGTAATCAAATAATTATGCATATCACAACGTTAAATATTCTAACCATGCTCACCACAGATGCTGCCTGACCCACTGAATCACTCCAGCCCTTTCTGTTTTGCTCAAGATTGCTTGTGTTTCATTATTTTGCTGAATAATCCTTGGTTTGCTCCACATTCCAGCATCTGCAGTTCCTTGTGACTCCAAGTTATTACGCATGTTGTAAATCAAGCCCCATCGCCATTCATTCGCAGACATGTCTCCATCCCAACCTCACAGCAAATTGAAATCGGAAGGAGGACGTGTCTTTTTTTAAAAAATTGCTTTAGTTTCAGACAACAACATAATGAGCGTTGCAATCATGAAGTGGTAGTGAAGCCGGGTGTGGCGGAGGAGGAAGCGACAGCAAGTCCTCAGCCCAACAGCTGTCAGGACTCAGTGCCCACAGGGGTTGGCACCACACAAAAGGCACTCAGCAGATACGCCGCCGAATATTTGTTTTCAAAGACATTTATTACGTTCAAACAGATCGCGATTCCAAATCTTACCTCCCTTCTCCAGGCCGTGTTATACCCGCCGACACCCCTCTTCCTCACCCTCTATTATTTTCCTATTAACGATGCACAGCTTGCCACCTCCGCCATATTGGAAAAGCTAAGGTGTCCCGGTGCGGTCTGGGAATTGTAGTTCCACTAATGCCGAAAGAACTACACCCACCCACCATAGGTGTGACGGGGAGTCCAGCGGCACAAAAAAAACACGCAGATGCAGGAAATCTGAGATAAAACAGTAAATACTCAGCAGGCTGGGTTGCATCTGTGGAGAAAGAAACGACGTGTAACGTTTCAGAGCGATGACCTTTTATCAGAACTAAAAAAAAAGCGAAATAAGGCATTTCCCATTGCAAAGAAGGGAAAGAATTACATGCACCAACAGCTGAACAATTAAGTGCTTACTTGCAGCAGCAGTTGCAGGCTTATAAACACCGTATCCATAGATAATATACAATAACAAAAGTTTACAATTAATAACCCCAATATTAGATTTAAAAATCTTGAAGTCCTTACTGCAACCACAGACCATAATACATAATTGAGGTTGTGTGAGGAGGTGTAGGACTGCAAGAACAAAAGATCTGTTTTCATCTCTGGGAGAATTCAAAGCATTATAATCAGAAGACGAGCTTTATTAGTTTTTAGATGAGAGAGGCAAAGTTTAAAGGAAATGTGTGATGCAAGTTATATGCAGAGAATGGCGACTGCCTGGAACACGCTGCTAGGGGCTGTGGTGGAAACAGATGCAACAGTGGCATCTAAGAGGATTTTGAGTTGGCACATGGATATGCAGGAAATGGAGTGATGTAGATCATGTGCAGGCAGATGAGATTACTTTAACTTGGCTTCATGTTTGGCATGGACATTGTGGGCCAAAGGGCCTGTTCCTGTGTCGTACTGTTCTGTGTTCTAAAAGGCTCTGTGACTGTATCCGGTAGAGTTTGTTTACTGTGAGCTCCTGGCAAGGCAAAGGTGAGGAGTGGGAATATCAAGGAATAGTGCTGGTATAAGGTTTTAAGGATTGTTGCATGACACTTTGTGAAAATTCATAAAAACAACATAGACATTCTACTCCCAGTGCATGATACTGTGAAGAGTGGTGAAGAAGACTATGCAACTGTAGACATGAGAGAGAGAGAGAGAGAGAGAGAGATCACCTTTTCCCTCCTGTGGTCAATGCTCTTCCTGTTCCCAATTTCAAGTAATCGGTGAGGTTATAGTGAGGTCAAGAAATGGCAGGGAAATGTCAGAAATGGTCCAGGTGTATTTGAGTGCCGGATGGAAGTTAGTGATGAAATGGATGAAGCCAGTGAGTTGTGTGTGGGTGCAGGATGTAGCACCAATGCAGTCGTCGATGTAGCGGAGGTAGAGTTCGGGGATAGGGCCATGGTACGTCTCGAACAAGGATTGTTCGACGTACCCTACAAATTTGTAGCCAACCCTACAAGTCTGAAGAAGGGTTTCGACCCGAAACGTTGCCTATTTCCTTCGCTCCATAGATGCTGCCTCCCGCTGAGTTTCTCCAGCATTTTTGTCTACCCCCAATTCCAAGTGTTTGGGGTTCCCTCACAGTTACTCCTTGTGCTATGGCTGCAGCAAACCTCAATTACCCAATCAATCACACCCCTGGAACTTGGACCAAGAAGCCAACAGAGGAACTGAAAAAAAGACGAGTTGCTAACTTGTTAAAAAATTCCACAGATGTACATTGAATGATTTAATTACGGAGTCAAAGGTTTGTTTCCACTTTGAAATTGCAACACGGTACTCTCATGCTTATTTTAGTGGAATTGCACAGTGTGGTGAAATTACCAAAACCTGCTAAATACGTCAGTGATTTACACTGCCCAAGTGTTATCTCATGTAACCTGCTATATTATACGAGACATATTCATAGATGATGTGTTGATATTCATTAAAAATGAGATTGCCATCAGAAAATTAACCACAAAGCTAACCTGATCTGAATTTAAAAGCAAAGTATCAGACAACTATTGTATCCATTTTCATTGCAGCACTGAGACCTGACATTTAATGCTTGGCTTATTATGAACTTATTGAAGCTATCTCAAATACAAACATACCAAAGGAGAAACTAGATAACATGTATTGAGATCACAATCCAAAACAGATTCCTATCATCAATGCTCTACTTTCCGCTGTCTAACATTGTCAGGATTATTTACCCAAGGTATTTGAAGTAAGAATATAGGAGCCGACCAGATGAATAATGAAAGATGATTCCGCAGATACAGCGTTTAACAAATCAACACATAACTATATATATATCCTGTTGCTGCATCCAAACTGGTTCAGAGGGTTGCTGTCATTTATTTGGATGATGGTATTTTTGAAATTATGATTTATTTATATTCATTAGTGCTGCAAATGCTTGACAAATTTTAAGACACAATTCGCCAAGGTGTCCAGGACAGTGATTACCAAAGCCATTGTACTCAAGCGTATAATGTGGTTTTGCAGGGATCGCTTTGTGAATTGGCACATTTATCAATGTAAAGTAAAAGCCTAAGATAGACACAAAATGCTGGAGTAACTCAGTGGGACTGGCAGCATCTCTGGAGAGAAGGAATGGGTGACTTTTCGAGACCTTTCTTAGTTTAGCATTTTGTGTCTATCTTCGATTGAAACCAGCATCTACAGTTCCTTCCTACACATAAAGTAAAAGCCTGATTATCCAGCATGTTACAAACTGACATGGAACTGGAATGGCTAAGCCAGTGGAGGGACAGTAGTAAAAGAGCACCCGGCTGGCATCAGGATTGCGCTGAAGGATGACCAGGCTAACCTCAGGATAACGTTGAGGGAATGCTTGGAATGAGATCTGGACAGTGTTGAGGAGCACCTGGGCATACACTGGAATAGCACTGAGGGAGTATTTGCACTGTCACTATAAGACCACAGGGTGGAGTTCCCAGGCTAACATCAGGTTAAAATGGATATTTAATAAAATCACATGTCATGTCTGGCATCTGCTGGGTAACGTGCACACTGAAAGCTTGACCTGCAATCAAGGGGGCTTTTTAAAAAAGTTGACAAATTTACTGCTTTAATGGAAATTACACAGACCGTAAAACACTGAAGTTTCTAGATAGCTTCTTTGCAGAACCAGAAAAATTGGTCTCTGTCCACACACATTACTTACCGCCCAGGAATTTATGATTTCATGCAATTCTTTACCAAACTGAGCAAGTCAGCGACTCTTGTTTAAGAAGGAATTGCAGATGCTGGAAAATTGAAGGTAGACAAAAATGCTGGAGAAACTCAGCGGGTGCAGCAGCATCTATGGAGCGAAGGAAATAGGCAACGTTTCGGGCCGAAACCCTTCTTCAGACCCTTGTCAGCGACTCTTGTCAGTTTATTGTGTGCATGTCCGTGATCAGTAATAGAGTGGTTGGATCACATGCAGACAGTGGAGATTAGTTTATCTTGCATCATTTTTTCCATGGACATTGTGGGCCAAGGGGCCTGTTCCTGTGCAAACATCTGATGTTTAAAAACAGTATTAAGAGAATTTTCCATATCCCCCCATTCCTTGCATATCTATGTGCATATCTAAAACTTCACTATGGAAACTGCCTCCACCACCACCCTTTTATGAATCTTTTTTGAACATGAACGATATTATTTGTATTATTTGAGTTACTTATTTGTTTGTTTTCCTTTGTGTTTTATTTTCTTTTTTATTGCTTATAAGTTTATTTGTGTTTGTATATATATTTTTTTAACATGTTCAAATGCTCTGTGTATTTCAAAATGTATTTGATTATAAAACGCTCTATGTGTTCCTCAGGAAGTTGTGAAACAAAGATCCGCTCTATGATCTTTGATGTGAAACACCTTTCCTCAACACGTCCTTTGCCTTATAATTAAACCATAATGCTCTGACCTCCCTACCATCGAGGGGATCTATCGCAGTCGCTGCCTCAAAAAGGCTGCCAGCGTCATCAAGGACCCACACCACCCTGGCCACTCACTCATCTCCCCGCTGCCTTCAGGTAGAAAGTACAGGAGCCTGAAATCTGCAACATCCAGGTTCAGGAATAGCCACTTCCCCACAACCATCAGGCTATTAAACTCAACTCAAACAAAACTCTGATCATTAATAGCCCATTGCACTTTATCTGTTTATTTATGTGTGTATATATATATTCATTGGTATATGGTCACACTGATCAGTTTTGTTCTGTATTTATTTATGCCTACTTTTTTCTGTTGAGCTGAAGCAAAGCAAGAATTTCATTGTCCTATCTGGGACACATGACAATAAACTCTCTTGTTTCTTGAGCAAAGACTCCTGGGAACGTCACGCCCAGTGCCTAGTGGGTAATGTAGTCCCAGCAACCGGAAGTACTTTCGAAGACCGGAAATGTCCGTCTGCCAGAACCTTCCTCCCCGTTGTTAATGCGCAACGTAGCTCGGAGTAGAAAGACGGTTGTCACCTGAACTGAAGAGTGAGAATCGCAGGAGGAATGCCGGCGGGGAAAAGTTACAGGAAGAGGCGAGAGGAGGAGTCGGACGAAGAAGATGAGCAGAGGGTGGTGGAGGTCAGGTAGGAGCAGATACTCCGCTGGTCAACAGGAAAACAGTCCAGCCCGGGCTTTGGCTGAACCACTGATTAATGCAGGCAGGCTCCCTACAACTTCTCGACATCTAAAATAGGCCTTGATTTGAAGGAGGGTCGCGACCCAAAACATCGTTTGTCCATTCTCACCACAGATAGACACAAAAAGTTGGAGTAACTCAGCGGGACAGGCAGCCTCTTCTGAGAGTCAGGGGAATGGGAAACTATATATATAATAGATGGTGATATAGAGAGATATAGAACAAACGAATGAAAGATATACAATGAGACTAAAAAAGATGACTGAAGCTTGTACACGACTTGGATGGGGGAGGGACGGAGAGAGAGAGAGAGTGTTGCAAGGGTTAAGGGCCTGTCCCACCATCATGAAGTTAGAGAAATCCATATTCATACCACTGGGTTGTAAACTGTCCTCCACAGATGCTGCCTGCCCCGCTGAGTTCCTCCTGCTCATCGATTTAAATGTAACTGCCCTATACTTCATCCAGTCTTCATCCTCAAAATATCCATCAGCTTGGAGAAATTGGGAAAAGTTACTACTTTTCCTGTAATATGTCCTATATATTGATAATCCTGTCTGTTTAATGGTGATTTAGATATGGGAAGCATGGAGACATATTCTCTCATTAATTGACTGACACATCAAGGTTGCATAGAGAAAATGAAGACACTAGGAACTGCAGATACTGAAATCTTGAGTAAAACACTACTCGAGTAACTTAGTAAGTCAGGTAATGTCTGTGGAAAGAATGGATGTGATATTTCAGGTCAGGAGCCTTCTTCAAACCAGAAAGTGAAGACATTGAGATACTGAAATTGGTTATGTTGTGTTTGAAACTATCTTTTCCAACCACAAATTGAAATCCTCATAAGTCTCCTAGAAAATGTCTATGAACAAGCCAGGCTATTTACAGAGGCATTGTTATTAATGACCCTGGAATGAAGTTGGGATCTCATGTTTCCCTCGATTAGACAGATTATATTATCTTTGACTTTGCGCAGACTGCTTCTGCTTCAGTTTATGTTGTAAAACCGTCATTTCAGACCTACCTTCCCTCTACATTTGAGAATCCCAGTGCATTTCCCTTCTAACTCTTTCATTCTCTTCTCTGTAAACATGAAGTCATCCATAAATCTGTTGTCCATGTCCTAATTTGTACCAAATTCTATTTGTCCATCACCTCTATTTTTGCTGACTAACATTGGCTCTTGGTTGTTACAACTCTTGCCATGTATTTAGATCCCCACATGTCTGCACTTTTCCACAACCTTTTCAGTTATTAGCATTTCTCTGATTCTGGCCTTTTGTTCCATAAATTTAGTAATCCTATCATTCAGCTGCCAAGACTGTAAATTCAAGTCGGAAGAAGGGTCTTGAATAGAAACATAGGCTTTCCATTTCCTCCACGGATGCTGCGTGAGCCGCTGAGTTCCTCCAGCACTTTGTGTTGGTTTTTTTGTCAACTAGCATTTGTAGTTCCTTGTATCTCTAAATACAAGATGTTGTTGTGCATGACACACAGTTGTGTGGTCAATCGGTCAATGTTTCCGGGTTACTGATCTCTACTGCTTTGTAGCAATTTAGCTTCGGGCATTGTAATAACAGGTCATGTTTTTATCAGTTATATTTCTTTTCTTTGCTTTCTCAAGTTTGATGGAGACATGGAGCCTCAGTCAATGATTCTGATTGACATGCAATCTATATAGTTATGCTTTCAAAACATTTTGTGCAGATCTTGATGTTTTTTTATTTATAACAAAACAGTGTTCCGAATCAGTTTTTGTAAATCTTCTTGTTTACTAGGTCAAAACTAGACGAACTGAAGGAAATTCAGAGTTTAAGGAAGAGACAAAATGGAGTGAGGTAGGTACAATTCACGTGGTGTGAAAAGAGTGTGTGAGTATTACATACAAGGTGTGTGCACCAAATTACATGCCTAGTTTACAAATAAATTATTTTATTTGGTGGAGCCAGTGAAAATGGATTTAGGAGGTGCCACGTCAGCTAGTTGTATCTGCCAACACAGTTCCTTTTTGGCGTGGTACCCAAAGGTGGGTGAGGTTTTAAATGTTAGTGACTGTAATATGATTACATTTGAAATATAAAAAATCACAAATAATAAAGAACCCCAGAATAAATAACTCGATTTTAACTGTTTGCTAAACCTTGGCAAAGTGGGCCTATGCAGTTTGAAGGCGGAGGAACTTCCTACAAGGAGGTGAGTCCAATGGATCAATGAGTATACATGTAAAGCACATATTCCAAGTTTAAAGACTTGGTCTGAAGAAAGGACCCAACCCAAAACGTCATCTGTCCATTCCCTCTACAGATGCTGCATGTCTGGCGGAATTCCTCAAACCATCCTTTGTGCTTTGCTCAAAATTTTAACATCTGCACTTCCTTTGTCTCCCAAGTATAAAGCCTGTGCTATTTAATAAAATAAAATTTTCAAGCCATTCATAAAAATAGGTGAAAATAGATATGATCTTTAAAGCAAATGTTGCAAAATTAATTCTGATTCCTACTCAAAGGCATATTTGGAACATTTGTCTCTCTCTATCGCTATTGTTGATCTCTTTGACCAAACTCTTGGTCACCTAATATTCCTGTGTCTGATTAATGGCAGATTTTGTAATATGCCAGCCTGCCTTAAGTCAACTCTTTCTCTGCCTGTCACAGTGCTGCCGCCCTGCTGGTTGGGGAACAAACACCGGAAGAAACTTCAAATGTGGTAAGTTGTTACGTTGTTTGTCAATGTCACTGCAGCTATATAGAGAAGGGTCTGTTTATTTAAAACATGAGGCAAAATATAAAGCATAAGCTCTGGAGATTATTGCAGTTTAGTCAATGTTACCAAAGATGCGGTGCCACAGTTATCACTGTTATATAACCATAGAGCACAACAGTAAGGCATTTATTCTGTGGTCCCTTTCCAGCTCTTTGACAGTTATTCATCTAAATCCACCCCCATCTTCTGTCATTATCGTGTAAATTTTACTCCAGGAAATAACTTGTAGACAGTAATTGCAGGTGAAATAGCACCAAAGGGTCTTAGTGCTCATGAATACATTTGTGTGCCAGAGTAACTGGCCAAGGGCAGATGCATCACGACTTCATCCACTGTTATACTTCCTTATTAGTAAATACATTGCCGCACTTGTATGTACACCTGGCAATAGATCCACCTGAAATGTAATAGTTGCTCATGAGTTAGTCCACCAACTGCCTGGATGCCTTGGACAGGTACATAAATAGGAAAGATTTAGAGGGATATGGATCGAATGCGATAAGGTGAGACTTGCGTAGATGGGGCATCTTGGTTGGCATGGACAATTTGGGCCAAAGAGACTGTTTCCATGCGATGTGACTGACTCAAAGTGTAGCAAATAAATGTTGTATAGGTTTCTTCCATCAAAATTCTACTCGGAACATGAATTTTCATCAATGTTTGCATTTTCCCTCCGGATCTTTCTTGGCACTACCGTCACCCTCTTGTACAGCACAGGTGACTGTTTACATGACCAATGTGTATAAAAGCAAATAGTGAATTCACTGAGATTGTTATAATTTGTCACAGAGCTGGGATGTTAACCTGACTGCTTTACCCGGGTTGGGGGGGGGGAGAAAACTTGCAAGAGAATATTTTTGTTTAGCATCTGTTTTGCAGCATTTTTTTCCCTTTTGGATAGGATGACCCCTTTAAACTGAAGACGGGAGGTATGATTGATATGAAGATCCTGAAGGACCGAAAGCGAGAAAAGTGAGGAATCGGAAAAGCCATTTATTTGTTCATTTCATTATTATATACAATAATATAGCCCAGCAGTCAGCCTTTCAGCCCGTGCTGCTTCGACATGGTGTTTTTAAATAAAGCTATACTTGAGGCCCAAATAAAGCCTGTTGCAGCTTTTAGACTAAATAGCAATCATATAACTATATGCTTTGTCATACCCACCAGTATGGTTATTTAGGTGGATTTATGCTGTTTCTGTGGTATAGAAGAATATGTAGCTTTACTGTTTTTATTTTCCATTCATTCACCCAAATGACAAAAAAAATGCAAAGTACATAAAACAGAAGTTTTGTTCATTTAAGATGTCTGAAAAAGGAACAAACTACATGGACTAAAACTCCTATAATCTGCTATCTGCATGTTTGGAAATTACTATAGCCTAATATTTGGCTCACCTGATTGTGTTTGCTGTACGCCCTTTATACTGGCCAGGGTCCCATTTTGCCACACTCCATTCAAACTTGCCTGCTTCATTAGAAAAATTATCATTTTACAGCGGCACCCTTTTTCTTGTAATAAAGGTGAATTGGAGAAATGTTGATGTACTAATAGGAGCAATACCCAACTGTCCAAAAAAAAGTGCCAGTTCTGCACCACAGTGTCGAAGGTGCTGAATTATCGGAGTTTACTGTAATGTGAAGGGCAGAAGGCAGTGAAGTACAACTCGTGCCTCCTGTGCCACCTGGCAAGCTGGTGTGAGGTGCCTTAGTATAATTTAGACTTGACGCCTCTTTTCCCTCCTACCCCTTCCCCACCACATCTCTCCTTATACCTCCATTCATAGAACGGTACCGCATGGGAACAGACCTTTCAGTCCAGGTCGAACATGACTAAGTTAAAGTGATCTCTCTCTTGCCTACATGTGATCCATGTGTCTATCCAAAAGCCTCTTTAATGCTATTATTGTATCTACCTGCACCACAACCCTGGCAGTGCATTCCAGGCGCCCACCAATATGGGTAAAAGCAACTTGCCCTGCACATCTCTCTTAACTTCTGCTCCCCTCACCTTAAACCTATGCCCCCCTAGTCTTTGACATTTTCATCCTGGCAGGAAAAGGGCTCCATCTATCTTATCTAGCCCTCTCATAATTTTTTATAACCTCTATCAGGTCTCTCCTCAGCCTCCAACACTCCAGAGAAAATAATCCAAGATTATCCAACATGTCCTTATAGCTACCTTCCTGCCTTTAACCTGTCTGAAAGCACTTGGCCTATTTTCTGCACTCTTCTGCAACTTTGGGAAAGTGTTAAGAATGAAATGCAATCTATCAGCCCTTGGTATCTGTTGCAGGCATTGTGATGATCATTATAAACTCGCCAATCTTGCAATTGTGCCAATGGAGTCCAGAAGTGCCATTGAAGCAGAATATTGATTAAGTTTGGGAAGTAATTGTGTAACTGACCCTTTTACTGCAGTCACAATGTATTTGGTTCCTAGAAACTGACCTTTTATTTTCCCTTTTCCAGGGTAGAGGAGGAAGACACAGACTTGAACTTGGGCACATCATTTTCGGTGGAGACCAATAGACGTGACGAGGATGCTGACATGTATGTTTGGCCTTACGTGGCACATTTTTGAAATGAAAAATAGCCTTTTCCCAGAAAACAAAAAACTGTAGGTGTTTGTAATTTGAGATCAAAACAGAAAATGTGGGCTCATCCTCCTGTCTTTGGCTAGTGCACTTTATCCATTGTCTTGCAATTTATTTCAATTATTTATCTGGTTCCCTTTTGTAAATTAATATTCAATTTGCTTTCCCGCTCTTTAGTTAATGAATTCCAAATCAGAACTTGTAATTTTTAAACAAAAACAAAAAAACTTTTGATAGTTACTGTTAATCCTGCTCTCCCAAGTTATTGACGCTTTTCCTGGTGGAAATGCTTTTATATTATTCACTACATCAAAACCTGTCATAATTTTACAACTTTTTAAATCTTGTCTTCCTTTTTGAACTACATCTGCTGCATTGTCCCTCTGCAATATCAACTCTGTTGTATCATCCTGGTACATTTCTAAGGCCGGGCATCCCATTTAATGTTAAAAAATAAGGAGGACAGATACGTTGCTTGCTATATTGATGTTTCTTCCATGGGCATTGGAGAATGCCAAAAGTGGATGGATCTAATTGCTGTTAAACTTCAAATACAGGACAGTAAGAATCTTAACCTGTCATTGCATACTAAGCACAACACAAAATGCGAGAGTACCTCAGCGGGTCAGGAAGCTCCAGTGGAGAGAAAGGAGCGATGAGGTTTCAAGTCACGTCCCTTCTTCAGAATGACTGTCATGTGGGAGAAAGCTGGAAAAGAGCTTTTGGGGGCAGAACAAAGCCTGGCAAATGAAAGGTGGATACAGGGGTTACGGCTGCGATTGGGTGGAGTAAATGACAAAGACTACAGTGAAAAGTCGATAAAAGGGCGTCGGATAAGGAGGAGTGAAATATAAAGACAATATTGGGGGAAGATGAGGCAGGATAGTTGGAAAAATGATGGGGGTGGGACACGGGAAACTGAGAGGGTGAGGGGGAATATTGCTTGAAATTGAAGAATTCAGTGTTGATATCTTTGGGTTGTCAGCTACTCGAGTGTATGATGTGCTGTTGCTCCAGTTTGTGTTTGGCCTTCATCTGGTAATGAAGGCAGCCCAGGACAGAAAGGTCGGATATATTGATCCCTTTGCTTCGTCTCAGGATGAAGTATATTGAGACGGAATTAAGGAGGAGGAAAGGAATCCTGGAAAATGAGGAACAGAAGACAAAGGTGAAAAATCCAGAAGATCAGCTCTATGAACTGCCTGATAATATCAATGTTTCGTCTGCCAAGCGTACAGAAGAAATGCTATCCAATCAGATGCTAAGTGGCATTCCAGAGGTTGATCTGGGGATCGAGTAAGTGTTGAATATTTCTTTTGTCCCAGTGAGAGCCATTTGAAATCTCCCTGAAAATCCTGGTTACCATGGTTCCTATTGCAAAATACACTTCATCCAGAGAACTACTCCATCTCATTGGCCTACAAGGGTTAGCAGCGATAATCATAACAACAGATAATAAATTACAGAATTTATCTTGCTTTAGCCAAAATGTTCGAAAGAATGGATACATTTTGCCAATTATTTAACATGGTTAGATGCAATATATTGTAGATGCTCAATCATAAGTCCCATTGATGCAGAAATGTTTGGGTAGACCTTTCTTTGTCATTAATTAAATCGATTGAAAAATGCAGCATGGAACCAGGCCCTTTGGCCTACCGAAACCATTCCGACCATCACTCATTCACACTAGTTCCATGTAATCCATATTCTCATCCATCCACTTTCCATTGGGGGTAATTTACAGAGGCCAATCAACCTACAAACCAGCATATCTTTTTGTTGTGGAAGGAAACCGGAGCACTCGGAGGAACCCCATGTGGTCATAGGGAGAACATGCAAACTCTGCACAGAGGTTAGAATTGAACCCAGATCTATCTTTCTGTGAGGCTGCACACTGTGCTGTACCTATCATTGTAACTGGGATGAATTTTACACACTTTATTTGCGGTATGTACTTCTCTTCGTTCACTGCAGTCTTCTGGGGGGGAAAAGGTATTTTCTGCAGTTTTGATCACCTTGCAGTGGTTTAGAGATTCTATTTGACTAGATTTATTAAATGGACACCTACTTTACTCCTGCCCTGAACTCAATGACTGACACGGAGGCAATAAGCACGAGAAATGGGACTGGAATTCCATGTTCTGCTAATATGAGATTCTCTGTAAATATTCATTTGTGAATCTACCCACTCTATCCATTGAATTTGCCCACAAAATCATTTTGAGGCATTCCTAAACTTCTGTAATCCAGAATTCTTTTTAACTAGTCTCTTTTAAAAACTGACTTATTTCTGGACGCTACCTTCCTTTCAGATGGTCTGTTCTACACTTACCACTGTTTGAAAAATTGTTGGCTGAATTTCCATTTAATTATATTCTTTCTCTGAAATGTGATCCTATGTTCTTTAATTTTGTACTTTTGCATAAGGAAACGTGATTTTCAGTTTTTTTTTTTTAAAGTAAAACCAATTCAACAAACCAATGATGTGTATATGTTGATACATTGACTTTGCATTGCTGCACAAATGGGAACTTATTCAAGACCATGTATGCTCAGGAAGCCTGAATTTACTTGTCCAATTGCTTCACTATGTTTTCCCTACGGTCCTGAAAATATTTTCATTTCAACTATTTATCCCTTTAGAAATTCCTTCAACCATTCTTTTAGACAGTGTGTGTCAGATTTTCATCTACTGCATGATATTTTTTTCCTTAAATTGTTATGTTCTTTTATTTTTAAGTGCAAAAATAAAGAATATTATCAGCACTGAAGAGGCAAAAGCCCTGCTCTTGGCTGAACAACGCAACAAAAAGAAGGATAACAGCACCTCCTTTGTGCCCACGAATATTGCAGTCAACTATGTTCAGCATAACCGGTGTAAGTAAAACCTACTTAATTACTAAAAGTGCTGGAGGAATGCACCGAGCTGGACTGCATCTGTGGAGGGAATGGACAGACAACATTATGTGTCAGGATCCCACAGACTGCATTATAATATTGGGATTGGTATTGAGTGAGCGGGAGGCAGCGTGTTCGGAGAAAGAGGTTAGAGTGGGTAAGCAAAATGAATAAGGCGAGACAGTTGATATTGAGCATATATGCTGCCTGACCCACTGCGTTCCTCCAGCACTTTGTTTTTAGCTTGAGATTTCAGCACCTGCGGTTTTTGTAGATGTAAAGCAAAAGCAAGAAGACTTAATATGCCAGAAACATGAAATAAAGGGAATCTTAGTAGCCCGGCCAACAATCTTCTTGCCACCAATCAGTCAATTTTGTCTTTGGGATCTCACTGTGTACGCTCTCATTTTGCATTCAATGCAACTGCTCCACATCAAAGTTATTACACCTTTTGAGATGCAGGATAAGCTATTGTTTGAATGCTAGCCTGCCACAACATCAGTTTAAATCCAGAAGTACCAACTATTTTGTGGGACTGAATTCGTACATGGCCTTACATATTAGTGACCCCTGAATGTATGGAGTGATGCCCGTAATACCAGCCACACCCTCAGAATGCTCAGATATTCACTTAATGCAGTCATTGTATTATGAATTTCCAGATTCAAAGATCTTGTCCGAAAACCAAAAAGACCTGAGAGTAAATAGATTGTGTTCTTGTCTGTTAGGAACTGATTGCACAGTAAGGAGAGGGCATTGGGTGATTATCCAGTTCTTGTCAGAGATTTTATTTTAAACACTTGTTAGCTTCCAAACCTGACCTATCTCAAGGACACACACAATGCCCCTAAATGGTGCTGCCTTGTGTTTTTACTGCTGATGAGTGAGTAGTTTAATTATCTTCGGGTCACCAGAAGAAATCAGAGGTACTTGGCTGCGTAGTTTTCTCTTTGTTTCGCTCTCTCCCGAGAGTTTACAGTGGTGTGGAGAAAGAGAGAGGTGTTAAGTTAACAACGATCCAGTCATCAGCTGTGAGACGGACCTGATGGACCAACCTAACTTATCTTGCCTGCCAGTTTCCTAGGTCCTATATAACCAAGTGCAACCTCATGCAATTTGTATTTGTCAGTCAAAAAATAAGGATCTTGGCAGCGAAAAGTTGTTTTCTCCACTGCAATGGGAACTAAATTAGTTTTCCGTTATTAGTCAATTGAGACATCTGGTTCTAAGGGTTGTTGCTGATACAGACAATTGAATTCCATGTTCAATACAGGTTTTAAAACTGTATGCAGTTGCTTTTTTGGCCAACTGTATGGAACTGCTTTCAGCATTGCTGTTTTGTTCTCCTGTAGTCTACCGAGAGGAATTGCATGCACCTGCAAAACGCCATAAAGAGGAAGCCAAACCTCGGCCCTTGCGAGTGGGAGACACTGATAAACCGGAGCCTGAACGTAAGTAACATCTGTCTTAGGAACAGCACAGCAATAGATTACAACAATAAAATAGGGTTAGAATCATTCTAATGATTTGCAACTTAAAATCATGGTTAACTGCTTGTAATTACTTTGGGACTTGGTCATGTGCAGTACGCTTTGTCGCTTTCTGTGCTTTGCAGTTATTTAGGGTGGAAGTTCGAAGTTCTGTTAAAATAACATTTACACTAAAACACTTATTATCTGTAGCTGTCTCCCTCATTAAAATCAACGTGGAAGAACAAATTCTCCACTGTAAATGACAAATGGGAACTGGTGCAACCCTCATTAGATTCTGAGTTCTCCAATATTGGAGTGCGGTAAAAATAATTACAAACTGCTGACATTTCCCAGCAAAGCAAATGGTCTATTATTTACACCCAGATCTTTCCACCTTCAGTGATTTTAAAATTCCTTCTGAAATGTATTCTCTTGCATCTCACTGACAATCATTGTAAGTCCTACTTGATGTATGCTAAAATACAAATGGGTTTAACCAAACAATATTGTTTGTTTCTATTCTGAGCTTTTTCCACATTAAACAGCACGAGTCCTTTAAAGTACATCACTCGAATGCTAATATTTATGTTCCATCCCTTTTAAAGAGTGATTATGTGTCAACTATATTGACATACATTTGGATCTATGTCACAACAAAGCTATTAAAATGTTGCTCTTACATATGCAGAAACTCCTCCAAATCGCAAACGGCCTTCAAATGAAAAAGCAACAGATGACTACCATTATGAAAAGTTCAAGAAAATGAGCAGAAGATACTAAAGAGTGGCTCAAACTATTCCAGGTGTTCGTGTATTTTAAATGTCTTGTGGCGACGAAACTGCAAACCGAATCTGGAAAAGTGAACAGGAGTTTATGTTTCAAGAGTGAACCTATAATTCTATCCAATGTTTGTCAAAAAGATCAAAACCACAGAATATTGGTATAACGATGCAGACCAAACCACAACCACCCTGAGAAATGGTCACTCATCACTGTTCTGAACTATTTTCATTGCTTTGTATCTGAGTTGAATGGTGGTGAAAATGTATAGACTTAATAGGTGAGGGAGAATTGGAGCACAATAACTTTATTTGACTAGCCTACTCCAGTTTGTTTGACAATTTCCTCATCTGAATTTTGTGTAAAACTTGAATTGCAGGAATGTGGTAGAACATAAATCATTAAAAAAAACATGAATACCTTTGGTTCCAGTGCTTCTGTTTGTAAATCTGAGTGATACATTAAAAGCAGCACTGTCACATATAGTGTTCCACAGTAACACTGCTGTTGTAAAAGCTAGTTAATCTCATCCCTTAAAATAGGATTTGAATTCCTCTATTTTATTCTGCAATTTCGCAAAGATTCTTTAGATTAAGTTACGGATTTTTTTTGGGGATTGTATGTAGTGAATGTATCCAAGATAAATTTCTTCTTGAAAGATTTTCTATAAATGCTTTTCTAAATTTAATTTACTTGGCCTTTCTGTGTGCAATTGGTACTGTATTTGAGAAATTGTGCTCAGGAAGTTGCAATTTTAGGATAGATGTGAAGGCTTTGGAAAGACTGCAGAAAATCATTTCAGGGATGATGGATAGACTGGAGAAATTGGGATTGTTTTCTATGATGGAGAGTAGGTTGCAAGTAGATCTTAATAGCATTATTTAAAAAACCATGGAGGAAAGACCATTTATTATGTTCTAGGAGCAGAATTTGCTCAATCATGGCGGATCTATCTTTCCCCCCTCAACCCCATTCTTTTGCCTTCTCCCCATAACCCGAACACCCTTCCTAATCAATAATCGTGTCAATCTCTGCCTTAAAAATATAGATTGACAAGGCCTCCAAGTTGTTAATTATTCGAGTGTCTCAAATGGCTGACAAATTTTGAAATAGCTTGCAGGTCTGGTACATTTAATGTTTAAGTGGGTAAGGCAGTTTTTTAATGCATACTGTCTAGCGTCTCTGTACTCCACAATTTGTGATTTGCAATAGAAAAAATTACATGTGGTTAAAGTGCACATTCAGATTTTAATAAAGGCCATTTTTATACATTTTGGTTTCACCATGTAGAAATTAGAGCAGCGTTTATACATACTCCCCCCATTTCAGGGCACCATAATGTTTGGGACACAGCAATGTCATGTAAATGAAAGTCATGTTTAGTATTTTGTTGCATAGACTTTGCATGCAATGACTGCTTGTAGTCTGTGATTCATGGACATCACCAGTTGCTGGGTGTTTTCTCTGGTGATGCTCTGCCAGGTCTATATTGCATCCATCTATAGCTGATGCTTGTTTTGGGGGCTAGTCCCCTTCAGTTTTCCCTTCGGCATATAAAAGTGATGCTCAATTGGGTTCAGATTGGGTGATTGACTTGGCCACTCAAGAATTGACCATTTTTTAGCTTTGGAAAAACTCCTTTGTTGCTTTAGCAGTATGTTTGGAAGCTTTGGATCTTGGGCAGTTCCTTCTCTCCTCCATACTTTGCTCTTGCCATCACTCTGATATGTTAATCTTCATCTCATCTGCCCACAAGACCTTTTTCCAGAACTGTGGTTGCTCTTTTAACTACTTCTTGAAAAACTGTAACCTGGTCATCCTATTTTTGCAGCTAACCAGTGGATTATATCTTGCAGTGTAGCATCAGTATTTCTGTTCATGAAGTCTTCTGCAGACAGTGGTATTGACAAATCCACAGCTGACTCCTGAAGAGTGTTTCTGATCTGTTGGACAGGTGTTTGGGGATTTTTCTTTATTATAGAGAGAATTCTTCTGTCATCAGCTGTGGAGGTCTTCCTTGGCCTGCCAGTCCCTTTGCGATTAGTAAGCTCACCAGTGCTCTCTTCTTAATTATGTTCTAAACAGTTGATTTTGGTAAGCCTGTTTGGCTGATGTCTCTGACAGTTTTACTCTTGTTTCTCATTTTCATAATGGCTTTTTTGACTTTCTTTGGCACAACTTTGGTCCTCATGTTGATAAACAACAATAAAAGTTTCCAAAGGTGATGGAAAGACTAGGTGCTGAGAGCTCTCTTATACCTGCATTAAGGAGGCATTTAAACACACCTGAGCAATTACAAACACCTGTGAAACCATGTGTCCCATGCATTATGGTGCCCTGCAATTGGGGGGACTATGTATAAACACAGCTGTAATTTCTACATGGTGAAGCAAATGTATAAAAATACCCTTTAATAAAATTGGACAATGCACTGTAACTACATCTGATTTTTTTTCTATTACAAATCTCAAATTGTGGAGTACAATTCTATTACAAATCACAAATTGTGGCAAATAAATAAACGATGGGTCTTTTTCCTAAACATTATGGAGGGCACTGTAGATTTCTAGTTTGATTTAGAAGAAGCAACAAACAGATCCTGATTGACAAGCTGAAATCTGTAGCTAGATTACAGAGTAGTAGTACCGGATATAGTCTGTTCATTGAGAGTAGAACCCTTTTCCCTTCAAGTAAAGGCTACATCTTTAAAGGATTCAAACTGCCAATTGACAGAACGTTCGTGCCCACAATGTCAAATCATTGATGAAAACTATCGGGCCTTAGAGATGTGGTCTGTTTCCATTCACCAACTGTAGAACACGGTGAAGGACAGTGGACACACATTGGGCGGTGGACAAGTACAAAACAAACTAGGTGAAGATGCAGACCAAATGCGTTTACTCTTGGATAGGTCAGGGGAAAGCAGGAGCCAGATTCCAAGAATGAGACTGCAACAGTAAGAGAGCTGCAAGACTATCTCAAGAAGTATTAAAGGTGAAGCATCCAGGACTTCATTAACTTCACCACCAATTTCCATCCTATACTCAAATTCACTTCGACCATCTCTGACACCTCTTCCTGCGCCCCCCTCTTGAACTATTGACTGTTGCCTGTTATAAACCTACTGACTCCCACAACTATCTAGACTACACTTCTTCCCACCGTACTTCCTGCAAAGACTCTATGCCCCTACTCCCAATTCCTCTGTCTACGCTGCATCTGCGCCCAAGATGAGGTATTCCATTCCAGGACATCTGAGATGTCCTCATTCTTTAGGGAACGTGGGTTCCATCATTGATAAGGCCCTCATACGTGTCTCCTCGTTCCCCCTCATCTCCGCTGTTACTTCCCGCCTAGTCACAACAGGGACAGAGTCCCCCTAGTCCTTGCTTTTCACCCCATCACGCGTCGCACACACACAATCTTCCAACATTTTTGCCACCTCCAACGGGATCCCACCACTAGTCACATCTTCCCTTTTCCGCCTTCCGCAAAGAACCTTCCCTCCGCAACTCCCTAGTTAAATCATCCCTGCCCACCCAAACCACCCCCTCACCAGGTACCTTCCCCTGCAACCGCAGGAGATGCATCACCTGTCCATATACCTCCTCATTCAAATCTGTCCAGGGAACCTGACAATCATAGTCTGAGCGATAGTGTGAAAACAGGCCCTTCGGTCCAACTTGCCCACAGCAGCCAACAATGTCCCAGCTACACTAGTCCCACTTGCCTGCGCTTGGCCCATATCCCTCCAAACCTGTCCCATCCATGAACCTGTCTAATTATTTCTTAAACCGCTACCGTCGCCCAGCCGCACGCTGGAGACCGGGGTAAGCGCCAGTGGTGCTTTTATCACCACCACCGATGCCGTCCCCCCTTGCAAGTTTTCGGGAAACGCCTCGGCCGATCGTCAGTACAGGCTATCGCGATCGGCCAAAACAACCGCCTCCACATGCGCGACCGCCACTCTGGACTTTGTTTCCTGGTGGACTCCGGGGCCATCGTGAGCATCCTCCCCCCAACTGGGCTGGACACCCGTGCTGGTAAGCGTGGCCCTGCCCTGACTGCCGTCAACCGCAGTACTATCCGCACCTACGGCACGCGGCCCCTACCCATAACCTTCGACTCCCGTCCGTACGTATGTACCTTTACCGTCGTGGACGTACGAGGCGGGCGCCTCATTCTTACGTGACCCTGCGACCCACGGCAACACCCTGCCCGCAGCTGAACGCGGTGGCTGAAGTTGAGGGCCCGTATGCCACCCTGCTCGCGGAGTTCCCAGAGCTCCTCACCCCTCGTTCCCGCGTTGCGGCCCCCAAGCACGGGGTGCTGCACCCACCACAGGACCGCCATTGCATGCTCGGGCGTGCCGGCTCCCACCCTACAAGCTGTGCATCGCCAGGGAAGAATTCCAGCTGATGGAGGACATGGGGATCGTGCGGCGCTCGGACAGCCCGTGGGCATCCCCATTACATATGGTCCTTAAATCATCTGGGGGGTGGAGACCATGTGGGGATTATAAGCGCCTGAACGCCGTTACGACCGCGGACCGCTACCCGGTCCCACATATACAGGACAGTTCGGCCCATCTGGAGGGCACTACCTTTTTTTTTTTAAGGTGGACCTGGTCCGCGGTTATCACCAGATCCCTGTTCGCCCGGACGATGTGACCAAGACAGCCACCATCACCCCGTTTGGGCTTTTTGAGTGGCTCTGTATGCCTTTTGGTTTGAAAAACGCCGCGCAGGCGCTCCAGCATCTAATGGACATGGTCGATCGGGGATTGAACTTTATTTACATCTACGTAGATGACATCCTGGTTGCGATCCGCTCCCAACAGGAACACCTCACACACATGCGGACGCTGTTCCAGCGGCTTCAAGACCATGGACTTGTCGTAGGTATGTTACAATATTTACCTTCAGCAGCGCTGCAATTGTGCCACTGGCCGTGTGCGCGATTTTGGCGCCTTTGAGGGGGGGGGGGGTTAAAACGCGGGTTTCTCCTACCTTGTCCTGAATTATATTTCGTTGGAGTGCCAGCGTTTGCTGAAGAATCGTTCCGAGGGGCGTTTTGTGTATTTTTTATTTTTATTCGATCGACAAGTTCAGCGCTGGAGTTATTTTAAAATCAGCTTCGAAAGCCGTCAACGCCGACAACGGGGACGGATTTCATGCATGGGACAGGTAAACGAAAGCAGTTTATTTTATGTATAAAAGTGCTTCTTAAGAGGCCTTTAATTCACATTTTTAAATGCGAAATGGTGATTCTTTTTCCCGAACTAACGGCAGTAATTTTCATGCCGATATGGGGTTAAATTCACCGCAAATCAACGTTCCAAATGATCGCGTTCCAGAAAAACCTACTCGGAAGATGATTTAAATGCCCATTAATTTACAGGTAATAAACATTAAATTCCTTCCATTTGGCCTATAAATCCATGACAATGAGATTTAAAAATTATGTTATATTGTGAATTCTTGTGTGAATGTTATTTGGACACTTAGGCTATTTAAAAATGTTAATCTATTCTTAAGAGATTGATAGATGTTTAGATCTAGTAATTGAATTTTGTAATTAGCTACAATTAGGTAACTAACTAATTATATGCTTTCATTTCATTTCATCTAAGTAAGATTGTTTCATATTTGTTTCAGAATGCTTCAATCTATAATAACTGAAAATTTATTTCAGTTCTTTTAATTTTTAAGAAAGTTATGGGATTTTGACTGCCCTCGATCACAGCTTTTGTGTTAAGTCAATGGAAAAGCAATAGGGAACAAGATGCTAATTTCCGAGTATGAAAATGGCCATAACGTTTTTAATACTGAAGATATGAAAGTGAATTAGGTGTCAAATTAAACTTCTCTTTATGCTTTATCTGATGGGATAAATTACAGACTTGATTTTTTAAATCTCAAAATTTTGTAACATTGCTACGTCGTCAATCTCGCAAAATACCAGTTTGGCCTCCGCACTATTTCGTTCCAGGGGCACAACGTCACCTCGCAGGGCGCCACCCCATTGCCCTCTAAGGTGGAGGCCATCCGGCAGTTCCGCAGGCCTCTCACTGTGAAAGGGCTACAGGAGTTTGTCGGTATGGTCAACTTCTACCACCGTTTCGTGACGGCGGCGGCCAGAATCATGCGCCCCCTCTTCCAGTGCCTCGCTGGTAAGCCACGGGAACTCGTGTGGTTCACCGAGGCGGAGGCCCCGTTCGAGGGTGTGAAAGCGACGTTAGGTGGAGTCACCATGCTGGTTCACTTGTGGGCCACGGCCTCAACGGCTCTCACGGTGGATGCCTCCGATTCGGCCGTGGGCGGGGTGTTGGAACAGCTCATTGACGGCCGCTGGCAGCCGCTAGCCTTTTTCAGCCGTCAGCTGAGGCCCCTACTTGCTGGAGGGCAGGCCGTTCACGGCCTTTGCCGACCACAAGCCCTTGGCGTTCGCCTTGGCCAAGGTGTCCGACCCATGGTCCGCTTGGCAGCAACAACACCTGGCATTCGTCTCGGAGTTTACGATGGACGTACAGCACGTGGCTGGGAAGTGCAACACGGTCGCCGACGCCCTGTCCCGCCCGGCCCTCCCTGCTGTGGTGGCTGTGGACCACGGTGTGGATTACGGGGAGTTTGCTGCAGCACACAGAGCGGACGACGGGATGGCGGACTACAGGACGGCCGCTTCAGGGTTGCGGTTGGCCGACGTTCCATTCGGTCCCAGGGGAGCGTTGGTGCTGTGCGACGTATCCATCCATGGCCTGGCCCACTCTTCAATCCGGGCAACTTCTGCGCTGGCGGCAGACAAATTCATCTGACAGGGCCTCCGCAAACAGGGCACGCGGCTTGGCCTAGATCCTGCGTCCCCTGCCAGACATCCAAGGTGCAACGCCATGTGCGGGCCCCGGTGCAACACTTTGTGGTTCCCTCGAGCCGCTTCCTTCACATCCATGTGGATTTAGTGGGCCTGTTGCCGCCGTCCCTCGGCGCCACGCATTTCCTCACGGTTGTGGATCGGTTCACGAGGTGGCCTGAGGCTATTCCGCTGTCGGACACCTCCGCCGCGTTTTGTTCCCGGGCTCTCGCGGCTATTTGGATAGCTAGGTTTGGGGTTCCGGCAGACATTTCCACCGACCGGGGGCTCAGTTCATGTCCTCGTTGTCGGCTTCGCTGGCGAAGTTATACGGGGCGCAGTTGCACCACACCACCGCCTATCACCCCCAGGCAAATGGGCTCGTGGCGCAGTTCCACCGCCACTTGAAAGCAGCACTGAAGGCACGGCTCACGGGCCCGGACTGGGTCGACCGGTTGCCTTGGGTGCTCTTAGGCATCCGCACGGCTCCCAAAGCAGACTTGGATGCATCGTCCGCCGAGTTGGTCTACGGCTCGGTTTTGCGGGTGCCCGGGGATTTCCTCCCTGCGGTTCGAGGGCAACTGGAAGACACCCCGGCGGTGTTGGCGATTCTCCGGCAGCAAGTGGGCGGCCTGGCTCCTGTGCCTACCTCGCAGCATGGGACAGCCCCGGTCCACGTGCCGCCGGAACTTAAAAACTGCTTATTTGTTTTTGTCCGCAGGGATTCGCATCGGTCCCCACTGCAGCGTGTTTACGAAGGTTCGTTCCGGGTGTTGCGTCGCGACTTTCCGGTTGGACGTTGGGGGCCGGGAGATCGTCTCCGTCGCTCGGCTTAAACCGGCTCACCTGGATGTCGACAGCCCGGTGGTGGTGGCGCAGCCTCAGCCTAGGGGCCGTACGCTGGCCGATCCAGCGGCACCTGTTGTGCCTGTTCTCCCCGCACCTCTTGCTTCTGTTCCTCCCACACCGTCAAGGTCCCCTGGCTTTGTTCCGCCAGCCCCACCTGTATCGCCTGTTGTTACAACGTGGGCCGGTCGTCGGGTCCGCCCTCCTGCTCAGTTCAATACCTCGGGTTCAGGAGGGGGTGGGGTCCTGTAGCGGGCCCCGAGTGGTGGCCTTGTTAATATCGAACCTTCGCGATTGGCTGGCACCGTCACATGAGCGTGGGAGCTTCTTCGCGGATTTTTTCTGTAACTGTTCATTCTAGCGCCACGCGAATAGATTACACATCGTTAAAATTTGGCTATTTCGACTCGGGTGACTACTTTGTTTCCGTTTCAAAATAAAGAATTTTTGCATACCTTAACGTCTCGACTCGCCAAAGTAGAATAATGAATTCTGAAGTGTATCGACACAACCTATCTGCTCAAGTTCAAACAAATGTCTCAAAACTCATTGGTCGGCGGTTCATTCTACAGCAAGACAATGATCCCAAACATACTGCTAAAGCAACAAAGGAGTTTTTCACAGCTAAAAAATGCTTGAGTGGCCAAGTCAATCGCCCGATCTGAACCCAATTGAGCATGACTTTTATATGCTGAAGAGAAAACTGAAGGGGACTAGCCCCCAAAACAAGGATAAGCTAAAGATGGCTGCAATACAGACCTGGCAGAGCATCACCAGAGAAGATACCCAGCAACTGGTGATGTACATGAATCGCAGACTTCAAACAGTCATTGCATGCAAAGTATATGCAACAAAATACTAAAATGACTACTTTTATTTCATTTGGCTGTGTCCCAAACATTATGGTGCCCTGAAATGGGGAGACTATGTATAAGCACTGCTGTAATTTCTACATGACGAAACCAAAATGTGTAAAAATGGCCTTTACTAAAATGTGACAATGTGCACTTGAACCACATGTGATTTTTTTCTATTACAAATCTCAAATTGTGGAGTATAGAGGCATATAAATAAATGATGGGTCTTTGTCCCAAACATTGGGGAGTGCACTATAAATTTATAATGTTCCACCACCCCAGCACCAGTCATTTTAGATCCAAATTGCTTTAGAAATGCAATTCACAAAAAAATTCCAATTGAAAAAAATCTGAGAAAATAACATGTATTTTATTATTTATTATTATTTTTTAAACAAAACCTCTTTACAGTGGAAAAAATGTAGTTAAAAATATCAGACTTTTCATGTTTTACCAAGTAACATGTATTTATTTTAATCATGAGCCTGTCACATAACTGGACACTATAACAAAGTAATAAGATTATTCTGGTATCTGTATGAAATATATTGTCTAGTAAACGTAATTGCTAAAACAGACACTATTTGCCTTTTTAGGAAAATGTATCTATCTTAACTGGCCTTAGTTAAAAAAAAAAAACACTTTACAAGATTTGACCTGTAAAAATTTGGACACAAAAATATCAGTAAAGGCAAAACAAGAAAATTGTTGGAAATTGTACGAAGGAGAAATTGAGTACCTTGTGCATGAATGGATCGTTAGTGCATTGCAACATAAATTAGTTTCTTCTCCTTGTCATTTGTTTAAGTGGGACGGTGGGATTAAACTTGAACATAATACATTGCTGATTTCTTTGCAGGGTTCCTTCGTCAAGAGCATTTACTCAATTTTAAAGTTAACACAAAAAGTGTATTTTTCAAAGAAGTGCAGTGGCTCAATCTATGCAATCTATCAAGCTATGCAATCATTTTCAACTAATTACTTCCCTACTGTATGTATGTAAACATGTGTGAAATTTTCAATCTTTAAATAGCAGCTTAAAATCACAGGAACAAACTGGCAAATTGAGATAGATTCAAATAGCGCGATCCCCAGGTAAATCCATCAACTGCAGCAATCAATGACCCCATTAATTTTATTTTTTTAATTAAAAAAGTGTCCAGTGTCGAAAAGCTAAATATATTCAATTAAAAAACACACACATTCTACAAGTAAAAATCCACCAGGGTGGCTATGGTTTTGCAGCCTTTATTTGAATAGAACTTTTCATTTTCTGGGAAGTATGTCATTTTATCAGCGACAGCAGTAATAATTTTCTCATCCGCCTGATAACCCCTGGCTACCAGTTCTTCCTTGACACACAACTTGACATGTTTATATTCCAGAGGAAGGAATGGGACAAAGTAGTCAATCACGTTACAATCAATGAGGCTGGTGTGCCAGAATCCACCTATCCAATTAAACAAAAATACATTAGTTTACAAAGATCACATCAGGCAAAGCGTCAAAATCATACAGCAATTCATATCTGAGCTCCGGTTATGTACCATTTCAATTTACATGGTTTTAAAATTCTTCATTGCCCTAAACACATCACAATCTAAGTAATCTTGACCAAACCATAAATCCGTCAGGATCTCTATAGATCACCAGCTCTGGTCTTGCATAATCATTCCACCACTTGTTCAGCTATCAGCATCCTCCAGTTCCTTCCCTTAACATCTGCCTTTAAGATGCTTCATTGACCAATCATTTGGTCACCTGTGCGATTACCATTATGTGACTCAGTTTCAAACTTTTATTGGATAACAATTTTTATAGAAGTGAAGCCTTTCCAATAATTTACAAGCTTCAAGCTCCTGCTGCACTGAATTAGCCTTCAACCAAACATTGTGGAAACTTAGCAATAAATGTCTGTGCTCCTGAGACTACAAGAAGAAAATGCAATCCGCCAGTGCAGCAACCTTTGATGGAAAACAAATAAAACTGTAGATGCTGAAATCTGAAACAAAAGCAGAGATGCTAGAAGAACTCAAGCATTATCTGTGCAAAGATAAACCAGTCAACATTTCCAGTCAGTGATCCTTCCTCAGAACAGAACTTTCAGCACTTTGATTACCCTCAAGTAGTCAATACTGGAAAGCACATAAATGCAAACAGCAAGCATGTAAGAATAGAATTAGATGCATGCAGCTCCCAACATGAGCCTGTAAAACCTGTATAAGGAATGCAATAGATGTGCACTGGTAACTAGAATACTCATGGAAGTGGAAAACGATATGAACAGATATGAACAAAGACACAATGTCCAAAAACGTCTAGCATAGCCTTCATAAAATTGACAAGGATGTTTAGTTTAGTTTTAAGATACAGCATGGAAACAATCCTTTCGGCCCACCAAGTCCACGCCGACCAACGCTCACCCATACACCAGTTCTATCCCACACACTAGGGACAATTTACAGAAGCCAATTAACCTACAAACCTGCACCTCTTTGGAATGGGGGAGGAAACCCACACCGTCAAAGGGAGGATGTACAAACTCCATACAGACAGCACCGTAGTCAGGATCAAACCCAGGTCTCTGACACAGTACGGCATCAATTTTACTGCTGCGCCACTGTGCCGCCACAATGGTTGTACAGATTTCCATTGGCGAGCATATTTTGTTCCAGTGTTCTTCATTGCACATTCCTCATTTTAAGCAAAAAAGTATATATTAATCAAATTGTACAAAGAAGATTCCAATAATTCCAAGTTGAACCAGTGCAGCTCATTTCAAACTGCCAAAATTTAGCATACATACTTACTGTTTTTGCTATTGAAGACTTCGATAGACAGTTTACTGTCAAGATCTTTCAATTGAATTTCCTCCCTTTTGCTTCCTCTGCGCCAAAAGTCCAGTGCAATCTCATTAATACCCTCAGCACCGGCATTGCTGTTCACAACAAACAATAGTGATTTATAACAAAGAACCAAACACTAGCTGGCATAGGCTTAAGGTGAGATGGGAGAGATTCATGGGGCAAATTTTTCACTTGGGAGTCTTGTCTGTGTCTGAAATGAGCTGCCACAGGAAGCTGTAAAAGTGTAAACAATGATGCCTTTTAAAAGACATTTGGACATCTATATGGATAGGAAGGTTTTTGAGGGCTACAGGCCAAATGCAGGCCAACAGGACCAGGCCTGTATACCAACTTTGGTCAACATAGACATGGTGAACCAAAAGGCCAGTTTCATGCCGTACAGCTCTATGACGTCACAAAGGGTATCCTCTGGAGCGTGTAGGCTTTAATACACCTCAACTCAACAAAACATAGCTACCCCATCCTTCTCAAGCATTTCTCCATCATGAGGCTCCAGAGAATTTATCATTAAATCTCTGATGACATCTCACTGTAGTACTGATGAAATGATGGAACAGTTAGAGATGTCTTCTTTAAAATAAAATGTTAAATATGCCCTCCAAGCTGATTGTCAAATATTTTATTGTGTTATTTTGCAGAAGACCAGGGAAGCTCCCTCCCATGTCCTGACCAATCAAATCCCACACTCAATTTCAGGCACAGGAATTATCTGACTAATTATCAAATGTGTTTGTGGGAGCTGTTGTGCTCAGATCAGCTGCCCTGCTTCCTATGGGCAGCACAGTGGCATAGATATGAGAGCTCCTGCTTCAGCACCAGTTGCCCAAGTTCAAATTTGATTGGGTGCTGACTGTGTGGAGCTTACATCCTTTCCTGTGACAACGAGTTTCTCACTGGGGTCTCAAATTTTCTCTCACATCCCAAAAATGTGCCACATGGTTGGTTAATTAGCCTTGCGTGGGGTTGGGTGGTAGAACCAGGAGGGAATTAATGAGAGTGTAGGTGAATAGGGAAAATTAGTGGGGGAAGGGGGGGAATGGGACTGTTCTGACCACCGTTTGCCTGTTGTTCTACAATGACTGATCATGCATTACATTTATTCCCCCCATTATAATTCCAATAGCATTTACAATATATGTCAACAAAGCCTTCAGTAAATGTGCAATAAAATAATGTACCCAATTACATTTCTATTTCAATTTCAGTATTTTTATTCCTTAAATTTGATGATAGACTTTGTTCATGTGATTCACTATATATATATATATTACCTCAGAAAAATGAAAATCGCCTTCCGGTACACCACTCCATCAATGTTATTATGGTACTCCAAATAAGGCTTAATGGCATCAAAAAATAGGCCTGCTTGCATCCAGTTCACTGCATCAAAAATGAACATGGACCTGTCACAAGTGGACACATTACCACGGATCCATTTCTGCAGCTGCTCCTAAGGATAGACATTTATTTTGTATGAAATATATTCACAGAAGCAACAACTCTTCACCCCACCACCACAAATCCCCGAACACACCTATTCTCAACACAAACACTGTTTCATACAGCATCACTGAGATGATTATATATTATCCCCAAGTCAGGGTTGATTGATATTACAGGACTTTGCCTCATTGTGGCAGGAACAAAAGTCACTACAAATAATTGGTTGGCTGCTGAAGACAAGTAAACTTGACACTTGATATGCACGTATTGTTATGTAGCTCTCTGGTGAAGCAAGAAATTTAAGTACAGAAGAGGGTTAGTTTGGTCGATTCTGCCTGTTTCACCCCATAAGATAAAAAAATATATTATCTCCACTTGAATCACTGACTCCCACATATAGAATGTCTCAAATACAGTGGTTTGCAAAAGTATTCATACCCCTTGAACTTTTCCACATTTTGTCACGTTACAACCACAAACGTAAATGTATTTTATTGGGATTTTATGTGATAGACCAACACAAAGTGGTGCATAATTGTGAAGTGGAAGGAAAATGATACATGGTTTTCAAATTTTTTTACAAATAAAAAACTGAAAAGTGTCAGGTGCAAAAGTATTCAGCCCCCCTGAGTCAATACTTTGTAGAACCACCTTTCGCTGCAATTACAGCTGCAAGCCTTTTGGGGTATGTCTCTACCAGCTTTGCACATCTAGAGACTGACATTTTTGCCCATTCTTCATTGCAAAATAGCTCAAGCTCAGTCAGATTGGATGGAGAGCGTCTGTGAACAGCAATTTTCAAGTCTTGCCAGAGATTCTCAATTGGATTTAGGTCTGGACTTTGACTGGGCCATTCTAACACATGAATATGCTTTGATCTAAACCATTCCATTGTAGCTCTGGCTGTATGTTTAGGGTCGTTGTCCTGCTGGAAGGTGAACCTCCACCCCAGTCTCGTCTTTTGCAGACTCTAACAGGTTTTCTACCAAGATTGACCTGTATTTGGCTACATCCATCTTCCCATCAACTCTGACCAGCTTCCCTGTCCCTGCTGAAGAAAAGCATCCCCACAGCATGATGCTGCCACCACCATGTTTCACAGTGGGGATGGTGTGTTCAGGGTGATGTGCAGTGTTAGGTTTCCGCCACACATAGCGTTTTGCATTTAGGCCAAAAACTTCAATTTTGATCTCATCTGACCAGAGCACCTTCCTCCACATGTTTGCTGTGTCCCCCACATGGCTTGTGGCAAACTGCAAACGGGACTTCTTCTGGCTTTTTTTCAACAATGGCTTTCTTCTTGCCACTCTTCCATAAAGGCCCGATTTGTGGAGTGCACGACTAATAGTTGTCCTGTGGACAGATTCTCCCCCCTGAGTTGTGGATCTCTGCAGCTCCTCCAGAGTTGGCTGCTTCTCTGATCAATGCTCTCCTTGCCCGGCGTTTCAGTTTAGGTGGACGGCCATGTCTTGGTAGGTTTGCAGTTGTCCCATACTCTTTCCATTTTCGGATGATGGATTGAACAGTGCTCCGTGAGATGTTCAAAGCTTGGGATATTTTTGTATAACCTAACCCTGCTTTAAACCTCTCCACAACTTTATCCCTGACCTGTCTGGTGTGTTCCTTGGGCTTCATGATGCTGTGTGTTCACTAATGTTCTCTAACAAACCTCTGAGGCCTTCACAGAACAGCTGTATTTATACTGAGATTAGATTACACACAAGTGGACTCTATTTACTAATTAGGTGACTTCTGAAGGCAATTAGTTGCACTGGATTTTATTTAGGAGTATCAGAGTAAAGGAGGCTGAATACTTTTGCACGCGATACTTTTCAGTTTTTTATTTGTAAAAAAATGTGAAAACCATGTATAATTTTCCTTCCACTTCACAATTATGCGCCACTTTGTGTTGGTCTATCACATAAAATCCCAATAAAATACATTTACGTTTGTGGTTGTAACGTGACAAAATGTGGAAAAGTTCAAGGGGTATGAATACTTTTGCAAGCCACTGTACATGTTTATGCTTATTACTACCAAACGTTTGGATATTGCTGCTTGGATATAAGGATCTCTGTTGTCGTTGATGCCATTTCATGAAGAGACTAAAGAACAATTTATTCCACAAATCATTTAGCTGTGGGGCAACCATTTTTAAGGATGGAAATACAGTATCAAGGAGCATCCAGTAAATAAATATGCACTCATGAACTCAAACTTCACATGAATTACAAATTTAAGCAGAAGTACTCGGTGATGTAACCAGAATCATTATTTGGAGGGCAAATGGTCTGATTTAATGTGCTACCCATTCCCAATTTTCTTTCCTACATCTGCCAAGGTCCAACTCCAAAGCACCGTACCAGTTCCAATAGCTCTCAGAATGTACCTACATTACATGTGTAGCAGGTTATTCTCCTTGATACCGGTCAGGCATCAGAATTGACAGTCTGATCATCAAACATAGTCAATTTATCAGTATATGAAGCTTATCTGTCCTGCCTAACTCAAAGGCACCAATCTGCATTATTGCTTCTCCCAATGCAGGGCTACCAATGTTGGGTGAGAGTTGGGAGTGAGAAATTGTGAGAGACCAAGCCTGAGGGAGCATAGCGACCAGGGGAGGGTGTGGGAGGAGGGTGCCCCCCCCCCCCCTCCCATTGGTGCGGAACTTTTGCATTTTTCAGCTTGAAATTGTGCAAAAAGGTGCATACTGTAGCGAGTTTTTTAACTTACACTTGAATGTAATATATATGCTTTAAATTGGATTAGCTATGAATAAGGTTAGACTAAATTACATTCCTAATTACATTCCACAGTAGAGCCCAGGCTCTGATCAACACGTGCAGCACAATGAATGATCTTAGTATATTCATGTATGGAAATCAGGTTATAATCAAACACTTGGCCCATGTTGACCAACCTGGGTCTCACTGCACACCTGGTACTACTCCTGGCCCTGACTCCAGTTGCATACCTTCTCTCATTCCTGACCATGAGTCTAGCCTTAAACCTGCCCCCCTATTCTACCCTGATCATCGCTGCTTACCTGCTTAGGTTCCCAGTGCTGAACACTCCCCTGGTCCCAGCTTTGATTGCACACCTAGTACTATTCCAGACCTTGACTCTGGATGCACACTTGGCCTTGCTCCTAGCCCCTCTGCACTGACAATATATCTGGCCCACACATAAAGCCCCATATCTGACCCCCTGGACTTAACCTATTACGTTCAAGTCCACAGATGCTTATCTAATGCATTAATTTTTTATGGGGCACTTCACAGACCAAATTATGTATAACAAAATTTGCTACATCCATTGGCTTCTTTGTTATCTAACATGCTAGTTACTTTGTCAAAGAAGTCATCAATTGGTTGAACACAATTTATCATCCATAAAATTATACTCACTCAGCTGTGTAAGTATTCTGTTACCATTTCTTTCATTTTCCTAACAAACTGTCCTGAAGTCATTTTCACCCCCAATATTTTCAGTATTTTGCTGTCTTCTTCTCAGCTGGGACTTTTCCGAAATGCAAAGTCCAATAACTATATATTTAAGCAATATTATTCTATTAAATGTCATCTTGAGAGTACATAATATTTTATGTGGTATTCATAACACAACAATGATAAAAAGATCTTTGTTTTGATTGCACCTACCAACATGCATACATTATTATATTACAGTTAATATGTACTGAGGGCAAATTTTTGTTCCAATGCTTCCCATTCCCAATTACTTTTACATTGAAGTGATTGAAATCCAAGTGGTTTAAATGGCATCATAAAAGTCAAACCTCCGGAATGGATGATATTCATCACGTGGTTGGTTGGTGTCAGTATCAGTACAATTACTATATTAAACTTTGAATCTTCAGATATCCTGGTTCAAGCTAAAACTAAAGACAAATAATAATCTCCTCACACATTCCCCTGCAAGTATCTCTGTCAATCCTTTAAAATATGCCCCTTCTTTGAACAAGCTCTTAAATATCGCATCTGGATCAGTTTCCATCTGATTAAACTCCTTGAGGATGTTCATCTATGTGTTAAATTAATAAAACAACGAGATTGGAGACATTTCTATTCAACCTGTCAAAGGAATTGGGGGGGGGGGAGTTTAGAAATAGTCAGTGAGGTAAACAAACATAATAGTTGAGTGGCAAATGACAATAGTGCTACCTTCCCAATATTTAACTGAAGGAAATAATGGGTTATCGGGGCTGTATGTTGTGACAGACAGCCTGACACCTTGCATGTCATTTTAATATTACACTTATCCCATCCCCCTGGATATTCCAGATTAATAAATTAAGGTTTTGTCAACTAATTACAAATCAGGCTAATTAGGAATCAATAACATTAGCCAACTCCGAAACATGAAGCGCTGAGCATTGGGATCCAGACATCAGTTCCCCGCTCACATCTGGCAGTGTTCTCCGTCTGAACCAGGGGCCATGGAGCGTTTTTGAAAGTGGGGAGGCTGAGCCATCACTGATCACTGGCTTTGGGGGTACCCGGTGAGGGAGTGGAGCAACCGAGTGGGGAGAGGGTGGGGAAGGGGGGTGCCCCCATCCTAGGGTAGGGAATTTTTGAAATTTGATGTATTAAAATCATGTTTTAGTGCATTGTAGAAGTATGATTTCAATGTTTTTTGTATGAATTATTTTTAAGAGGTAACTTTTTAAGGGGTAACTTTTTCCACACAAAGGGTGGTGGGTGTATGGAACAAGCTGCCAGAAGAGGTAGTTGAGGCAGGGACCATCCCAACATTTAAGAAACAGTTAGACTGATACATGGATAGGGCAGCTTTGGAGGTGTGGACCAAAAGCAGGTAGCGTAGCTGGGACATGTTGGCGGGTGTGGGCAAGTTGCGCCAAAGGGCCTGTTTTCACATTGTATCACTCTATGACTACATTTCCACCATGCATGAATGCTTCAAAATCAAGTGATTGAGTTTTATTACCATATACTCAAGCATAGAAACATGGAAAATAGGTGCAGGAATAGGCCATTCGGCCCTTTGAGCCAGCACTGCCATTCAATATGATCATGGCTATTCATCTAAAATCAGTACCTCTTTCCGGGTATCATTGATGTCATTAGCCCCAAGAACTAAATGTAACTCTCTCTTAAAAATATCCAGTAAATTGACCTGCACTGCCTTCTGTGGCAGAGAATTCCACAGATTCACAACTCTCTGCGTGAAGAAGATTTGTCTTCATCTCAGTCCTAACTGGCCTACCCATTATTCTTAAACTGTGACCCCTGGTTCTGAACTCCCCCAACATTGGGAACATTTTTCCTGCAGTTACAGTAAGTGAAAATCTAGCAGGCAAGCAGGATGCTTTCTCCAACCACTCCCATTTGGTCCACTATCTTCCACCGTTTCTACCCAGTGCTTGGTACTTACTACCAGCAGCCACTGGTTGTCCTCCAGGATGCACCGAGCCGCAGCCTGATCCATGCCGGTCACCTGGGCGAATTTGGCACAGAGACTCTCACGGCAGCGGCGCAACGCTTATAATGTCTCCAACATCCCGGGACTCTTGCACTGAGGCTGCTCCATGGCCGGAGTTGCAGTGAGCGACTCGCCAGCCCAGCAAACACTCGCCAGCCCAGCAAACACTCGCCATCCCCACTCCCCGTCCGCACCTGTCCCCGCCGCTGCTTCTGCTTCCAACTCCCGCGGCCCATGCAGTTGATATTAGTTTTGACATTTTCGTTGATCACAGAATTTCTCACGAGAGCGTGAGAAATTTGTGATCAGCGTGAGAATTTGGCAAAATGCGTGATTCTCACGCTCAATGCATGGGAGTTGGCAGCCCTGCCTCTATAATCCCCCTATCTCCCCCCTCTCTATCTCCCCGCTCTCTCTCTCCCACTCTCTGTTCCCCCCTCTCTCTCCTCTCTCTCTCCTCTCTCTCTCCCCCTCTCTCTCCCTCTCACTCTCCCTCCCCTCCCTCTCACCACCCCTCTCCCACCTCAGTCTCTCCCCTCTCCTCTCTCTCTTCCCCCTCTCCCTACCCTCTCCCTACCCTCTCCCTCCTCTCTCTCCCCATTCTCTCCCCGTCTCACCCCCTCTCTCTCCCCAGTCTCCCTGTCTCCTTCCCCTCTCTCTCTCCCCCTCCCCCTCCCTTTGAGAGTCTCTGTCCCTTCGGCACAGAGACTCTCACGGCAGCGGCGCAATGCTTCCGACGCCTCCGACGGCCCGGGACTATTGCACTGGGGCTGCTCCATGGCCGGAGCTGCAGCGAGTGACTCGCCAGCCCCGCAAACACTCACCAGCCCCGCTCCCGGCATCTGTCCCCGCCGCAACTTCTACTTCCATCCCTCCCTCAGCCCCGGCTCTCCAACACCCGTGGCCCATGCAGTTTATGAGTTTTGAAATTTGAGTTGATCACAGAATTTCTCATGACAGAGCGTGAGAAACTTGTGAGGGCGTGAGAATTTGTCGAAATGCGTTATTCTCACGCTCAAAGCGTGAGAGTTGGCAGCCCTGCAATGTAAGGGTGGGTGGCCTTAATGTGTTATGAAATTTAAAAAATGAAATAACTTTTACTTTCATCAATGCCACATTTATTGCTTGTAATAAAATTGGCTCATTTCCTAGCACTGTGATAGTCCCTCGTGAATGATTTTCAATAATTGCATTAAATCTAGCATAAGAAAAGTCTTGTTAAGTGTTGGCACTATAACTTTTTTTGATTAAGTCCCATCAATTGACCAAAACATAATTGATGACATATTTGTCAATTCCTCAATGAGTATGTTACCAAGTTATCTGCACTGAGGATTTAGTGCTCAACGTTCAGTTGGGTGGGATATCCCAGGCAGCCTCGTTTGTTTTATCTTCTGTAATCTTATGACCACCCAGCTAATCACACCAAGTCACTTTTGGGGGTATTTTTTCCCAATGTATGATTTCAATTGCTTTGTTTGAGAACACTCAAATGCCTTAGGACTTTTATACTACATTAAAAAGGCACATTATAATGAAGCTATTGTGATGACAGGCAGGAGAAGATTAGAAGCAAATAATCAGTATTTTTTAAATTTATGTAATGAAACATTAAATACAAAGAACTGATTTTCATGCACCACAATCTCACGGTTTGGAGTTTTTTTGACTACTTATATTTTTGCTTATGCATTCACCAAAAGTCTATAATTAGATTAAAACCATAATTCACTTGGTGATCCATTATTTTATAAAGAAACTTTTTAAACTGCATGATTAAAACACAGCATTCACCATGCACCAAATTTCCATCATTTCATTTATAATCCTTCTGAACACCTTAATTAAAATGGATAACTCACTACTGATATCCAACACTCCCTTTGCTATCCTTCACGTTTTGATTCTTTAACTGCAAGGAGCATTGCCCCACACAAAATATCCCATCTAGCAATTTAAAATGTGTCCATACTCTGATGTTACCTTATAGTGGCTGAGATATTCAGGGTGAGGGAAGTGCAAAGTGGAGATAAACTGATGAACATATGCACTCTGCATTCCATTTGTGTAAATGTTCTCAGCTATTATTTTACTAACTAGGGTTTTGCCTGTCCCGGTCCAGCCATGCAGAGACAAAGCCAGAGGTTTTTTAGGGTTTGGATTTGTGAAGAAACCATTGACAGCCTTCAAAACAACTTGCTTGGCAATATGTTGTCCAAATAGTTTGTTATCCAAGTCCATCTTCAAACCTGGTTATGGAAATAAAAGGTTCAGATTATCACACAAAGAACAAAATTCTTTAAAATGCAGACTTTAACTGTTACACACATTTTCCACATTTTTAGTGCAGAGCTGAAGGGATGTTAAACATTTGGAGATATTGCCTCTCCATCAGTACATAAAGCGGAGGGATTTTACTTTATAAAGTGGACATCATAGATCCCAAAGCATGAGGAAAGGGGGAATTATCCCTTGTTTCCTGGCCAATGTCTACCCTTAAGCAATGATCGAGTTATGTTGCTCTTTGGTGCATATTTACTCCACACAAATTGGCTGGCATATGAAGCAGGTTTATAATAGAGGCTATACTTCATTGGTTGATGAACCACTTTGAGATAGCCCAAGGATAATTTTCCAGCGATTCAATGCTTAAAAATGAAAGCACCCTATTAATGTGAAGTGCATCGGTCTGAGTACAGTTCAATAAAAAAACAATCAATACCCCACCCCATAAGAGTGAAAATGTCTAAATTCTGACCTCGGACTGTTTCTGTGCTGTTACACACATCTGCCATTCCTTAACAATGTCTTAAATTTGCTTCTTTTCTTACCCCGTAAATGTTTTTGACATTCTTAACGACACAAAGACCGCCTACTTCCATCTTTGTGTCATCATCTGTCCTACTTCATCTAATATCCTTAGGAAAACCTCATTCATTTGCTTGTGTCACTCCAGATTCCAATCCAACCACCTCCTGGCAAGTCTTCTATCCCCATATTTGGAATCTTCAATGCAGGCAGATTCCTGTTCCTGGGCTGTGACAGGAATCAGTGTTGGCCCTTCATAATTTATATTACAAATTAGATTAAGAGACTGTATGAAACTAAAACAAAATATGCGAGTTGGTTGATTGGTTTAGATGGTTTATAAGTTTATTGATAATACAGATAGAGGTGGATGTTTCATGTAAAGATGAGTTCAAAATCATGATAGATATGGACAAATTACATGACTTGGAAGCAGGGGGCAAAGGGAATTCATTCCCTTTGATAGGAGATATAAAAACAAACATTTTAAACATTGAGATTGGTAAATAGTGATGTACAGTGTAATCTTGGCATGTTGGTTCATATAAATGTGTAAATAAATGTAAATAAGTGAGTACCAGCAATTGGGAAAACAAATAATTTGACCATCTTATTTGCAGAGTTTTAAGTATTAGTTTTAGAGATACAGCGTATTTTGGTCCACCAAGTCCATGTTGACCATCAATCACCTGTACACTAGTTCTATGTTACCCCACTTTTGCATCCTACACTATAGGGGCAATTTCCAGAAGCCAATTAACCTACAAACCGGCACGTCTTTCGAATGTGGGAGGAAACCGAAGCACCCGGAGAAAACTCATGCATTCGTAGGGAGAACACGCAAACTCCAACAGGCAACAACCACAGGGTGTGGAAGTCAAGTCAAGTGAGTTTATTGTCATGCGTCCCTGATAGGACAATGAAATTCTTGCTTTGCTTCAGCACAACAGAACATAGTAGGCATTGACTAAAAGGCATTCTATAAATATATACACACATGAATCAATATACTGATAAATTGCAAATAACAGTATTGGCTAATAAAGTTCAGTGTTATGTCCGAGCCAGGTTTAATAGCCTGATGGCTGTGGGGAAGTAGCTGTTCCTGAACCTGGTCGTTGCAGTCTTCAGGCTCCTGTACCTTCTACCTGAAGGTAGTATGGAGATGAGTGTGTGGCCAGGATGGTGTGGGTCCTTGATGATACTGCCAGCCTTTTTGAGGCAGCGACTGTGATAGATCCCCTCGATGGAAGGGAGGTCAGAGCCGATGATGGACTGGGCAGTGTTTACTACTTTTTGTAGTCTTTTCCTCTCCAGGGCGCTCAAGTTGCCGAACCAAGCCACGATGCAACCAGTCAGCATGCTCTCTACTGTGCACCTGTAGGTTAGAGAGAGTCCTCCTTGACAAACCGACTCTCCGTAATCTACTCAGGAAGTAGATGCGCTGATGTGCTTTCTTAATAATGGCATCAGTGTTCTCGGACCAGGAAAGATCTTCAGAGATGTGCACGCCCAGGAATTTGAAGCTCTTGACCCTTTCAACCATCGACCCGTTGATATAAACGGGACTGTGGGTCCCCATCCTACTCCTTCCAAAGTCCACAATCAGTTCCTTGGTTTTGCTGGTGTTGAGGGCCAGGTTATTGTGCTGGCACCATATGGACAGTTGCTCGATCTCTCTTCTATACTCTGACACATCCCCATCAGTGATACGTCCCACAACAGTGGTGTCGTCAGCGAACTTGATGATGGAGTTCGCACTATGTCCGGCTACGCAGTCATGAGTATAGAGTGAGTACAGCAGGGGGCTGAGCACGCAGCCTTGAGGTGCTCCCGTGCTGATTGTTATCGAGTCTGACACATTTCCACCAATACGAACAGACTGTGGTCTGAGAGTGAGGAAGTCGAGGATCCAATTGCAGAGGGATGCGCAGAGACCCAGTTCTGCGAGTTTGGTAACCAGCTTGGAGGGGATGATTGTGTTAAATGCCGAGCTGTAATCGATGAATAACAGCCTGACATATGAGTTTTTGTTGTCCAAGTGGTCCAGAGCGGAGTGGAGGGCCAGCGAGATCGCATCCACCGTTGATCTGTTGTGGTGGTAAGCGAACTGCAGTGGGTCCAGGTTTTTGTCGAGGTAGGAGTTGATCTGCGTCATGATCAACCTCTCAAAGCACTTCATCACCACAGGCGTTAGTGCCACAGGTCGATAGTCATTGAGGCACGTCACCTTACTCTTCTTGGGCACTGGTATAATTGATGCCCTTTTGAAGCAGGTGGGAACCTCAGACCTCAGAAGTGAGAGGTTGAAAATGTCCGTAAAAACTCCAGCCAGTTGGTCCGCACAGGTTTTTAGAACACGACCAGGTATACCATCAGGTCCAGGTGCTTTTCGAGGGTTCACCCCAATGAAGTACAATCTCATTTTAGAATTACTGATAACTAGAACCACCGTGTCCGGCAAATAAATGAGGATCACAGCCAGAACCTAGCAATTAGACAGGCGCATGGATTTGCAGGGAATAGAGGGATATGGGTTATGTGCAGGCAGAGATTAATTTAACCCAGCATCAATGTTCAGCACCGATATTGTGGGCTGTAGGACCTGTTCTTGTGCTGTATTGTTCTATCTTCTGTGAGTGTTGGAGGTCAGGAGACTAATAAAAGTATATGAGAGGCTTCCTGTGGTGTCCTGTTTTATCTATTTATTACATTATTATAGAAACAACACTATTTCAATGACCACTTTTCACTCTCCATCCATCAAAAGAGACAAATAAAGTTAAGATTAAAAAATCAATTTCTTCTCCTTATTATTTCGGGCCAAATTATTACTGGCTTATTACTGGATTTATATCCAAATCTGAATTTGCATTGTAATTCCCATCAGCAAATATGTGTTGTGCATTGTTCATTGTCACAACTACCCTGGAGAGAGCAGACGTGTTGCAAGGTAGCCTGTGCAATCTGCATGTAAAAGTCCTGTGGATGCAGCACAAATAAATAGCCGGTGAACGTTAACGTGACGGTGAGATGTCACGACTATTTACCTGTCAGGTTGAGTTTCACCCACTCGTCCTCACAACACTCCTGGAACTTGCAGTACACTTTGGGGAAGAGGCCGGTAAGAAAAGTGGCCACGCCATCTGCGATGCCCATACTGATGGGCATCGCAGGAGTGGACAAGAGCATGAGCAGCACAGCCCGGACCATCACCTTCATGTTTTCGGTTTCCTGGCGGCCGCCCCCAAACAGGCGACGAGGCACAAGACCCCGCCTCAGCGCAGCGGCCAGCGAGCCCTGACAACCCGGCGGAAGAGCAGGCGTCGTCACATCCGCCCCTCTGACCTTTCCCCACCAACCCTCAGCCGGACATGTTTGTGAGGGGCATCCACACAGGCAGGAATATGGTGCTGACAACCAAAGATACTCCGCTATAGGATCTTTGCTGACAACAGTCAACTGGTCCCGCGCACTCACTCTATCTCTCTGTCTCATTTTCTGGAGAGTTGGAACCAAAGATCCTATAGCGGAGCAAGATAGGCCACTCCTGCGAAATGCAATGGGCTGACGTTAGTACGCAACGGAGCGGAACGTGGGCATTTTTGTCGTCCATTTCAGTAACCGGAACCTACCCGACCCGACTCGCAGTGTAATCAACGTTGCGGGGGAACGGTTTGTGTGTGTGATATAGGGTTAGATTCATAATTCTGTTAGTTCATTAATTCTTGTTAAAGAAAAAAATGTTTATAAATTATGACTCTGGTAATTTTCTTTTTTTTAATGTTTTTTTAATCATTTCTTTATAAATGGCTCATATGCTGTGTTTGAGTTGATTTTGTATTACACTTGTACTGTAATTCATTCATCTAATCACACTGTTCACAACTGCAGTATTTGGGAAAATAATAGCAATATGAAGATTCCAGTTGCTCTAGCCCTGGAATGTTACTTAATGTTTTTGTGTCTATGGAGTTGTTTCTCAACAATAAAATGGGTCTGGTCTTCCCAATAGCCAGAGAGTGGAATGAGATCTGTCTGTAATGGTGGGGTTATCTAATTTAAGTATTTCACAAAATTAAATTCGTTTTGAGCAAGATTTACAAATGATGTATAACTTAAGGATGGTTTTATTCAGCGGGCATACAACTGATTAGATTTTGCTGGAAAGAACACACATACATGAATGTGATATAGATGTATATAATAATATAACACACACATTTACATTTCTTCCAATTTTTATATCCAATGATGAACTTTATTTCAGACTAGACAAGGGACAACATTAAATAAAAAAACATTGTAAACCTCCCCGCAACTTCACTTTGGTGTCTCGGCCGTGCTGATCCGGGCCAGACTCCCCGCACGCTGTGGAAGGAACATCTTTTCGCTTTTATTGTGATTTATTTATCTTTTTAACACTGAATATCTGATAACGACACATTAGCAGCATATGGCACCAATATTGCACCAACCCACTCAATTTTAAATAATTCATATTAGAAATCCATTAACATGGTTAACACTTTGTTTCTGACATGCATAGTAAGATTTACTTAATTCACATTATTCTGTGCGCGACATATACAGGGTTGCAGTGTTCAGCATATCAGCTAACCAGTGAAAGTGATGTACAATTCAACATATGTAACACAATGATAGCCCCACCCCTGCTTACACCAAAGAGCAAAACGTCCAACGTAGATACAATAATAAATAAATCGCCATTTGCATTGTTTTGCGCAGCTAACAAATCACAATTTCACACAATGTACATAAGACGGCAGTTATTTGACAAATACTCCGCAGTTCGGTGTAGGAGATCATGTCGGCGAGTATTCTGGACCCACTGTCGACATCTGAAATGACAGAAAATATCATGCAGTCAATATGTTCTTTAAGTAACATTAAGAATGGCGGGACTGTCATATGCTGAGAGAATGGAACACTCTGGAGTATAGAAGGAGGAGAGGGAATCTTATTGAAACATATAAGATTGTTAAGGGCTTGGACACACTAGAGGCAGGAAACATTTTCCTGATGTTGGGGGAGTCCAGAACCAGAGGCCACAGTTTAAGAATAAGGAGTAAGCCATTTAGAACGGAGACGAGGAAACACTTTCTCACAGAGAGTGGTGAGTCTGTGGAATTCTCTGCCTCAGAAGGCGGTGGAGGCAGGTTCTCTGGATGCTTTCAAGAGAGAGCTAGATAGGGCTCTTAAAAATAGCAGAGTCAGGAGATATGGGGAGAAGGCAGGAACGGGGTACTGATTGTGGATGATCAGCCATGATCACATTGAATGGCCTACTCCTGCACCAATTGTCTATTGAGGCCTCGACTGTATCTGAGACAAAGGGGAGCACCCAGCTCTAAGATCTGGACTATAGTGAGAGTTCGGGCAGACTTAATAAAATTCTCAGTATAAAACAGAGTCAATATGTTCTTATTCTGTATTAAATAACAGAGAGGTAAGAAAGAAAATGCTCTTGAGAAGATTTTTACAAGCATGTTGCCATGAGGACTCGACTATCTGAGCTCTATGATCTAACTACAGTGAGAGATTGAACAGGCTAAATAAAATTTTCAATATGCCACAGAAGTAATAAATGTTTTCTTACCGTTCCTCCTTAATGGGGAACCTGAAGAAAGACAGGTCAGGTCGCCTACATTGCCGATTGGAGCAATTTACCGCAGAGCAGAATGCAACGCTAGTAGACGTGGACGCCATGGCCAAAGCGAAGATTTTTTGGATTCGAGAGCGGAGGCGGAAGCAAAGATCCTATCTTTGGGCGGAAGTAAGATGGCGGAAGCAAGATGGCAGAAGCTGGTTACGAAAATGGGTCCTATAATTACTGAATCGATAATGAATCTGCCCATGACCGTACTACGTGTTTAGCGTAGGAGTAGTCCATCTTGCTCCGCTACAGGATCTTTGGTTGGAACTATTCAGCAAGTCACGCAGCATTTGTGATGAGAAGGAAAAAAACGAATATGTCTTGGAACGAATAAAATTAAGATTATAGAACCCCATCTAATCCAATCAACATATTATTCTATTCCCTACTCACCTATTTATTTTTATGTTTCATTTTATGTGAATCTACTAATAATATGCCAATTTTCTGGATGTGTTAACTGTTATCTTCGATTTGTTCCCCGTAGTTTTAGACACATCCATATTTGTCCCCCTTGCAGAATTTATTTCTGGGGGGAGTTTCCAAATATACAAGGGAGGAAGATTATTTCCAGTTTTGATTAGTGCTCAGAACCGTAATGCCTTGATGATTCAGGCACACGTCAAACACAGGACAATTTTTTTGGACTTGAAATAAGATCTCCGAGGAAAAAAAATCCAGAGGATGCACAAAGTTCTCAAAAGCATTTCAATATTCATGTTTTTGGCAAAATCTGGAAATAGAAATAGAAAACCTGTTATATGTTATAAAACACTGGGCAGCAGGTTCAATGGTTTTCAAAAGTGAATTGTATAAATACTTGATACAAACGATTACTCAGGTCTGTGAAGGAAAAGTGGGTGGAAGAAGCTGAAAAGAGAGATATTACAAGAGACATCATGAACACGATGGAATAAAAATAAGGCGCAAGTCGGGAGCATGATACATTAAAAGCAGCACTGTCACATATAGTGTTCCACAGTAACGTCTCTCAAAATTCGCAAAGATTCTTTAGATTAAGTTACAGATTTTTTTTTTTTGGATTTTCTGTAGTGAATGTATCCAAGATAAATTTCTTGTTGAAAGATTTTCTTAAAATGCTTTTCTAAATTTAATTTGCTTGACCTTTCTGTGTGCAATTGGTACTGTATTTGAGAAATTGTGCTTTGCTGAGGAAGCTGCAATTTTAGGATAGATGTGAAGGCTTTGGAAAGACTGCAGAAAATCATTTCAGGGATGATGGATAGACTGGAGAAATTGGGATTGTTTTCTATGAAGGAGAGTAGGTTGCAAGGAGATCTTAATAGCATTATTTAAAAAACCATATCGAGGAAAGACCATTTATTATGTTCTAGGAGCAGAATTTGCTCATTCGGCCCAAGTCTACTCTGCTATTCAATCATGGCTGATCTATCTTTTCCCGCTCAACCCCATTCTTTTGCCTTCTCCCCATAACCCAAACACCCTTCCTAATCAATATTCGTGTCAATCTCTGCCTTAAAATAAAGATTGACAAGGCCTCCAAGTTGTTAATTATTTGAGTGTCTCAAATGGCTGACAAATTTTGAAATAGCTTGCAGGTCTGGTACATTTAATGTTTAAGTGGGTAAGGCAGTTTTTAATGTATGCTGTCTAGCATCTCTGTACTTCACAATTTGAGATTTGTAATAGAAAAAAATCACATGTGGTTAAAGTGCACATTCAGATTTTAATAAAGGCCATTTTTACACATTTTGGTTTCACCATGTAGAAATTAGAGCAGTGTTTATACAGTCCCCCCATTTCAGGGCACCATAATGTTTGGGGCAGCAATGTCATGTAAATGAAAGTAGTCGTGTTTATTGTGTTGCATATACTTTGCATGCAATGACTGCTTGTAGTCTGTGATTCATGGACATCACCAGTTGCTGGGTGTCTTCTCTGGTGCTGCTCTGCCAGGCCTGTATTGCAGCCATCTTTAGCTGATGCTTGTTTTGGGGGCTAGTCCCTTTAGCATATAAAAGGCATGCTCAATTGGGTTCAGATTGGGTGATTGACTTGGCCACTCAAGAATTGACCATTTTTTAGCTTTGAAAAACTCCATTGTTGCTTTAGCAGTATATTTGGGATCATTGTCTTGCTGTAGAATAAACTGCCAGCCAATGAGTTTTGAGGCATTGTTTGAACTTGAGCAGATAGGATATGTCTATATACTTCAGAATTCATTATGCTACTACCATCAGCAGTTGTACCATCAATGAAGATAAGTGATCCAGTACCTTCAGCAGCCTTACATGCCCAGGCCATAACACCCCCACCACTGTGTTTCACAGATGAGGTGGTATACTTTGGATCTTGGGCACTTCCTTCTCACCTCCATACTTTACTCTTGCCATCACTCTGAAATAAGTTAATCTTCGTCTCATCTGTCCACAAGACCTTTTTCCAGAACTGTGGTTGCTCTTTTAAGTACTTCACAAACTTCAGGTGTGCATCTGTGGTTGGGAGAAATTAACATCAGTGAAGGGCTTGAAGATCCACCAAGGGAAGAAAAAGTGCTTGAGAGAGCAGAAACATGGGCCTCGCATTGACCAGTACTTCTTACGAAGCAACCAGTCAAATCAGTCGAGTGAAGCACAGCGACGGGACACAAACCAAAGTTCGCAGAGCATCAGCACCCATGTCACTGAAGAGGGTGATACAAGCACAGAAATGCCGGTGGAGGAGCCCACGCAACAACTACAAAGACCTCCATTGGAGGGAAAGATCAAAGGGCACAAACCTGGAGTGAAATGGCCCAAGGCTGTTGAAAAGAAAGAGTGGGAGACGGTCAACAGTGACCTTATACATATCTTGGAGCAACAAGCGGGCACAGCAGTGGAAAAGCTTGAAAGGATGGGCAACACAATCTACAGCTATGGAGAAGAACGGTTTGGGGTGAGTAAAGGGAGAGGTGGAAAGAAATTACCAACACCAATCAAGTCCAGGAGGCAGCAGGAGATCGAGAGGCTAATCAGAGAGAGGAGACAGTTGAAAAAGCAATGGAAAAAAGCAACTGACGCAGAGAGAGAAGGTCTCATGCTACTCCAAGAGGACATCAAGAACCGATTGGCAACCTTGCGAAAAGCAGAGAACTTGAGGAAACTTCGCAAGAAGAAAGAACACACAAGAACACGGTTCTATAAAGACCCTTTCAAGTTCATCAAAGATCTCTTCGCAAAGGAAAAAAGTGGAACTTTGAAAACATCAAAACAGGAATTGGAGGAACACCTGGAAAAGGCCCACAAAGACACGAAAAGGCATGAGCAGTTGGTCATCCCACATGACATCCCGCCTATTCAACCACCTGAATTCAACATGGACACCAGCCCTCCGAGATGGAAAGAGGTGGAGAACACGGTCCGGCGAGCAAGAGCAGCATCAGCTCCGGGGCCAAACGGAGTACCATACAAGCTCTATAAGAATGCACCGGATGTGTTACGCTTTCTATGGAAGCTCATGAGGGTGGTGTGGAAGAAGCAAACAATACCTAAGGCTTGGCGAAGGGCCGGCGGCGTGCTAATACCTAAAGAAAAGGATTCGTCAGACATCAGCCAATTCCGGCCAATATGTCTCCTCAACGTCGAGGGAAAAATCTTTTTTAGCATTGTATCACAAAGGCTGTCCACCTATCTGGTAACAAACAAGTACATTGATACATCTGTACAGAAAGCAGGAATTCCAGGATTTTCGGGCTGCTTGGAGCATACAAGCATGATCTGGCACCAGATCCAAGCAGCTAAGAAGGACAAGAGAGATCTACATGTGATCTTCCTCGATCTGGCCAATGCATTTGGTTCAGTTCCCCATGAACTCCTTTGGGAATCTTTTGCCTTTTTCCATGTACCAGAGCTCATCACCACACTGGTCAAGAAATATTACCAAGACCTGCAGCTGTGCTTCACAACAGCTGACTTCAGTACAACATGGCAGCGCTTGGAAGTAGGCATCATGGCAGGCTGCACAGTCTCACCCTTGGCCTTTACAATGGCCATGGAAGTCATCATCAGGGCCTCAAAATGGGTGGTGGGCGGTGAACGAACCAGGGCTGGGCTCCGTCTGCCACCCATCAGGGCATACATGGACGACATGACAACACTAACCACTACTGCAGCATGCACCAAGCGGCTACTTGGAAAGCTGCAGGAGAACATCAAGTGGGCCCGAATGAAAATCAAACCAAGTAAATCTCGAAGCATCTCCATAGTCAAGGGGGTGCTTAGAGACACAAGGTTCTGTATTGGTGACGACCCAATACCAACAGTGTCTGAGCAGCCAGTTAAAAGCCTGGGAAGATGGTATAACGCACGTCTCAAGGACAAAGAGCAGGTGCAACAACTAAGGCAAGAAATTGTCAATGGACTGGAGAACATCAATCAGACCCTACTGCCTGGGAAACTGAAGCTCTGGTGCCTACAGTTTGGACTCCTTCCTCGGACAATGTGGCCACTGACCGTTTATGAAGCCCCAATAACAACTGTGGAGAAGATGGAGCGAACCATAACTTCATACGTGAAGAAATGGCTCGGTGTCCCACGATGTCTAACTAACATCGGCCTATATGGCAAAGGGGTCCTGGAACTACCTCTCACTAGTCTAACAGAGGAATATAAGTGTTCTAAAGTAAGACTCCAGATGACACTGAGGGACTCTAGAGACAAGATCATCAGTGCTGTTGCGCCGCCCCTAGCAACTGGCCGGAAGTGGACACCATCTGATGCAGTACAGCAAGCTTCATCAGCCCTGAGGCACAAAGACATAGTGGGGCAAGTCCAGCAGGGAAGAGGAGGCTTTGGCCTTACGACAAGTAAACCAACTTGGCGAAAGGCCACAACATCAGAGCGGAGGACGTTGGTGGTTGAGGAGGTGCGGCGACAGGAGGAGGCCGCAAGAAGTGCAAAGGCGGTCTCTCTTGCCAAGCAGGGGCAATGGATGCAGTGGGAAGGTGTGGAGCGGAGGAAGATCAGCTGGAAAGAACTATGGGAAATGGAAGCAAGCAAGATCAGCTTCATCATCAGAGCGACATATGACGTGCTTCCATCACCAAAGAACCTCCATCAGTGGTACGGCGAGGATCCAACCTGTGCCATCTGCCCAACTCCAGCGACCCTCAAACACATCATGGTAGGCTGCAAGACCAGCCTCACACAAGGGAGATACACGTGGCGGCATAATCAGGTACTAAAAAGCCTGGCATCAGCCCTTGAGAACAGGCGGTGTGCGACCAACTCCTTGCCTCCGAGAGCAAGCAACCCTCCCCTAAGGGTAATAACCTTTGTCCGAGAAGGACAGAAAACTTCCAAACTTCCTTCCACCAGATCAGAAGAAGGAAGCCAATGCAGGGCCCGTGACTGGAGGATGCTGGTGGACATCGGCCGACAACTAATTTTTCCACCTGAAATTGCTTCCACCACCCTCAGGCCAGACTTGGTGTTCTGGTCCCCTTCACAGAAGACTGCTTACATCATAGAGCTCACAGTTCCATGGGAGAACTCTGTTGAGGAGGCCTATGAGCGTAAGAAGCTGCGCTACGCAGAGCTTGCAGCAGAGGCAACGCAGCGTGGCTGGAACACCAAAGTCTATCCAGTTGAAGTGGGATGCAGAGGATTTGTTGCGTCATCTACCATCAGACTGCTGAAGGAGCTTGGAATCCACGGTCAAGCTCTGCGGAAGACCATAAGATCACTCTCAGAGGCGGCTGAAAGAAGCAGCCGGTGGATTTGGCTCAAGCAGAAAGACCCATGCTGGGCCCCAAGTATGTCGGGGTGAATCTTTGGGACGGTTTGACACGGGACATGCGCTGAGGGTTGATCATCCTGCAGCGGGCCGCCCTTGTGGAGGGTGTATAGTGTTAAAAGGCCGAAACACCCAGTGATGCAAGGGTACACTACTGATGATGTGTCATATGCCCAACTGTCCTGAAGGTTACCCCCCCCACCCGATGTTGAGCGTCTACCACTCTCAACAATCAACGAATGTCGTGAAATGCTCCCCACCTATTGGCACAAGGGACTTCTTAACATCTTGTCCTGTGTATTTGATTCTGAAATAAGTTAATCTTCGTCTCATCTGTCTACAAGACCTTTTTCCAGAACTGTGGTTGCTCTTTTAAGTACTTCTTGGCAAACTGTAACCTGGTCATCCCATTTTTGCAGCTAACCAGTGGATTACATCTTGCAGTGTAGCCTCAGTATATCTGTTCATGAAGTCTTCTGCGGACAGTGGTATTGACAAATCCACAGCTGACTCCTGAAGAGTGTTTCTGATCTGTTGGACAGGTGTTTGGGGATTTTTCTTTATTATAGAGAGAATTCTTCTGTCATCAGCTGTGGAGGTCTTCCTTGGCCTGCCAGTCCCTTTGCGATTAGTAAGCTCACCAGTGCTCTCTCCTTAATTATGTTCTAAACAGTTGATTTTGGTAAGCCTGTTTGGCTGATGTCTCTGACAGTTTTACTCTTGTTTCTCATTCTCATAATGGCTTTTTGGACTTTCTTTGGCACAACTTTAGTCCTCATGTTGATAAACAGCAATAAAAGTTTCCAAAGGTGATGGAAAGAATAGGTGCTGAGAGCTCTCTTATACCTGCATTAAGGAGGCATTTAAACACACCTGAGCAATTACAAACACCTGTGAAACCATGTTTCCCAAGCATTATGGTGCCCTGAAATTGGGGGGACTATGTATAAACACAGCTGTAATTTTTACATGGTGAAGCAAATGTATAAAAATACCCTTTAATAAAATATGACAATGCACTGTAACTACATGTGATTTTTTTCTATTACAAATCTCCAATTGTGGAGTACAATTCTATTACAAATCACAAATTGTGGCAAATAAATAAATGGGTCTTTTTCCTAAACATTATGGAGGGCACTGTAGATTTCTAGTTTGATTTAGAAGAAGCAACAAACAGATCCTGATTGACATCTGTTCATTGAAAGTAGAACATTTTGCCTTCAAGTAAAGGCGACATCTTTAAAGGATTCAAACTGCCAATTGATAGAACGTTCGTGCCCACAATGTCAAATCATTGATGAAAACTATCAGGCCTTAGAGATGTGGTCTGTTTCCATTCACCAACTGTAGAACACGGTGAAGGACAGTGGACACACATTGGGCGGTGGACAAGTACAAAACAAACTAGGTGAAGATGCAGACCAAATGCGTTTACTCTTGGATAGGTCAGGGGAAAGCAGGAGCCAGACTCCAAGAATGAGACTGCAACAGTAAGAGAGCTGCAAGACTATCTCAAGAAGTATTAAAGGTGAAGCATCCAGGACTTCATTAACTTCACCACCAATTTCCATCCTATACTCAAATTCACTTGGACCATCTCTGACACCTCTTTCTGCGCCCCCCTCGAACTATTGACTGTTATAAACCTACTGACTCCCACAACTATCTAGACTGCACTTCTTCCCACCCTACTTCCTACAAAGACTCTATCCCCCTACTCCCAATTCCTCAGTCCACGCTGCATCTGCACCCAAGATGAGGTATTCCATTCCAGGACATCTGAGATGCCCTCATTCTTTAGGGAACGGGGGTTCCCCACTTCCATCATTGATGAGGCCCTCATACGTGTCTCCTCGTTCCCCCTCATCTCCGCTGTTACTTCCCGCCTAGTCACAACAGGGACAGAGTCCCCCTAGTTCTTGCTTTTCACCCCATCAGCCGTCGCACACAACACACAATCTTCCAACATTTTTGCCACCTCCAACGGGATCCCACCACTAGTCACATCTTCCCTTTTCCGCAAAGAACCTTCCCTCCGCAACTCCCTAGTTAAATCATCCCTTCCCATCCAAACCACCCCCTCCCCAGGTACCTTCCCCTGCAACCGCAGGAGATGCAACACCTGTCCATATACCTCCTCATTCAACTCTGTCGGTCTTAGCGATAGTGTGAAAACAGGCCCTTCGACCCAACTCGCCCACAGCAGCCAACAATGTCCCAGCTACACTAGTCCCACTTGCCTGCGCTTGGCCCATATCCCTCCAAACCTGTCCCATCCATGAACCTGTCTAATTGTTCCTTAAACCGCTACCGTCGCCGAGCCGCAGGCTGGAGACCGGGGTAAGCGCCAGTGGTGCTTTTATCACCTCCACTGGGGCGCTGAGGCCCGCCGATGCCGTCCCCCCTTGCAAGTTTTCGGGAAACGCCTCGGCCGATCGTCAGTAGGGGCTATCGGGATCGGTCAAAACAACCGCCTCTACGTGCGCGACTGCCACTCTGGACTTTGTTTCCTGGTGGACTCTGGGGCCATCGTGAGCATCCTCCCCCGGACTGGGCTGGACACCCGTGCTGGTATGCGTGGCCCTGTCCTGACTGCCGTCAACCTCAGTACTATCCGCGCCTACGGCACGCGGTCCCTATCCCTAACCTTCGACTCCCGCCCGTACATATGTACCTTTACCGTCGCTGATGTGCCACTTGCTGCTCCTGGGCGCTGACTTCCTTCGGGACTTTTCCCTCATGGTGGACGTACGGGGCGGGCGCCTCATTCTTACGTGACCCTGCGACCCACGGCAACACCCTGTTCGCAGCGGAACGCGGTGGCTGAAGTTGAGGGCCCGTATGCTCCCTGCTAGCGGAGTTCCGAGCTCCTCACCCCTCGTTCCCGCGCAGCGGCTCCCAAGCACGGGGTGGTGCACCCACCGCAGGACCGCCATTGCATGCTCGGGCGTGCCGGCTCCCACCCTACAAGCTGTGCATCGCCAGGGAAGAATTCCAGCTGATGGAGGACATGGGGATCGTGCGGCGCTCGGACAGCCCGTGGGCATCCCCATTGCACATGGTCCTTAAATCATCTGGGGGGTGGAGACCATGCGGGGATTACAGGCGCCTGAACGCCGTTACGACCGCGGACCGCTACCCGGTCCCACATATACAGGACTTTTCGGCCCATCTGGAGGGCGCTACCTATTTTTTTTTTAAGGTGGACCTGGTCTGCGGTTATCACCGGATCCCTTTTCGCCCGGACGATGTGACCAAGACAGCCACCATCATCCCGTTTGGGCTTTTTGAGTGGCTCCGTATGCCTTTTGGTTTGAAAAACGCAGCGCAGGCGCTCCAGCGTCTAATGGACATGGCGGTCGGGGATTGAACTTTATTTACATCTACCTAGATGACATCCTGGTTGCGAGCCGCTCCCAACAGGAACACCTCACACACCTGCGGACGCTGTTCCAGCGGCTTCAAGACCATGCACTTGTCGTCAATCCCGCAAAATACCAGTTTGGCCTCCGCACTATTTCGTTCCAGGGGCACGTCACCTCACAAGCGCCACCCCATTGCCCTCTAAGGTGGAGGCCATCCGGCAGTTCCCCAGGCTGCTCACTGTGAAAGGGCTACAGGAGTTTGTCGGTATGGTCAACTTCTACCACTGTTTCGTGCCGGCAGCGGCCAGAATCATGCGCCCCTCTTCCAGTGCCTCGCTGGTAAGCCACGGGAACTCGGAGGCCGCGTTCGAGGGTGTGAAAGCGACGCTAGGTGGAGCCACCATGCTGGTTCACCCGCGGGCCACGGCCTCAACGGTTCACCCGCGGGCCACGGGCTCAACGGTTCACCCGCGGGCCACGGCCTCAACGGTTCACCCGCAGGCCACGGGCTCAACGGCTCTCATGCCTCCGATTCGGCTGTGGGCAGGGAGTTGGAACAGCTCATTGATGGCCGCTGGCAGCCGCTAGCCTTTTTCAGCCGTCAGCTGAGGCCCCCCGAGCGCAACTACAGTGCATTTGACCACGAGCTCCTTGCCTTCTACCTGGCCATCCAACACTTTCGCTACTTCCTGGAGGACAGGCCGTTCACGGCCTTTGCCGACCACAAGCCCTTGACGTTCGCCTTGGCCAAGGTGTCCGACCCATGGTCCGCTTGGCAGCAACACCTGGCATTCGTCTCGGACTTTACGACGAACGTGCAGCATGTGGCCGGGAAGTGCAACACGGTCGCCGACGCCCTGTCCCTGCTGTGGACCACGGTGTGGATTACGGGGAGTTTGCTGCAGCACACAGAGCGGACGACGGGATGGCGGACTACAGGACGGCCGCTTCAGGATTGCGGTTGGCTGACGTTCCATTCGGTCCCACGGGAGCGTTGGTGCTGTGCGACGTATCCATCCATCCATGGCCTGGCCCACTCTTCAATCCGGGCAACTTCCGCGCTGGTGGCGGACAAATTCATCTGGCAGGGCCTCCGCAAACAGGTCGCGGCTTGGCCTAGATCCTGCGTCCCCTGCCAGACATCCAAGGTGCAACGCCATGTGCGGGCCCCGGTGCAAGACTTTGTGGTTCCCTTGGGCCGCTTCCTTCACATCCATGTGGATTTAGTGGGCCCGTTGCAGCCATCTCGCGGCGCCACGCATCTCCTCGTGGTTGTGGATTGGTTCACGAGGTGGCCTGAGGCTATTCCGCTGTCGGACACCTCCGCCGCGTTTTGTTCCTGGGCCCTCGCGGCCAATTGGATAGCTAGGTTTGGGGTTCCGGCAGACATTTCCACCGACCGGGGGACTCAGTTCATGTCCTCGTTATGGGCTTCGCTGGCGAAGTTATACGGGGCGCAGTTGCACCACACCACTGCCTATCACCCCCAGGCAAACGGGCTCGTGGCGCAGTTCCACCGCCACTTGAAAGCGGCACTGAAGGCACGGCTCACGGGCCCGGACTGGGTCGACCGGTTGCCTTGGGTGCTCTTAGGCTGGCACGGTCACATGAATGTGGGAGCTTCTTCGCAGATTTTTTCTGTAACCGTTCATTCTAGCGCCAAGCGAATAGATTACACATCGTTAAAATTTGGCTATCTCGACTCGGGTGACTACTTTGTTTGCGTTTCAAAATAAAGAATTTTTGCATACTTTAACATCTCGACTGGCCAAAGTAGAATAATGAATTCTGAAGTGTATCGACACAACCTATCTGCTCAAGTTCAAACAAATGTCTCAAAACTCATTGGCCAGCGGTTCATTCTACAGCAAGACAATGATCCCAAACATACTGCTAAAGGAGTTTTTCACAGCTAAATAATGCTTGAGTGGCCAAGTCAATCACCCGGTCTGAACCCAATTGAGCATGCTGATGAGAAAACTGAAGGGGACTAGCCCCCAGAACAAGGATAAGCTAAAGATGGCTACAATACAGGCCTGGCAGAGCATCACCAGAGAAGATACCCAGCAAATGGTGATGTACATGAATCGCAGACTTCAAACAGTCATTGCATGCAAAGTATATGCAACAAAATACTAAACATGACTACTTTTATTTCATCTGGCTGTCCCAAACATTATGGTTCCCTGAAATGTGGATACTATGTGTAAGCACTGCTGTAATTTCTACACGGCGAAACCAAAATGTGTAAAAATGGCCTTTATTAAAATGTGACAATGTGCACTTGAATCACATGTGATTTTTTTCTATTACAAATCTCAAATTGTGGAGTATAGAGACAAATAAATAAATGATGGGTTTTTGTCCCAAACATTAGGGAGTGCACTGTAAATTTATAATGTTCCACCACCCCAGCACCAGTCATTTTAGATCCAAATTGCTTTAGAAATGCAATTCACACAAAAATTCCAAATGAAAAAAATCTGAGAATCACATGGTGGATTTTTTTTTTTTTTAACAAAACCTCTTTACAGTGGAAAAAATGTAGTTAAAAATATCAGACTTTTCATGTTTTACCAAGTAACATGTATTTATTTTAATCATGAGCCTGTCACATAATTGGACACTATAACAAAGTAATAAGATTATTCTGGTATCTGTATGAAATATTTTGTATAGTAAAAGTAATTGCTAAAACAGACACTATTTGCCTTTTTAGGAAAACGTATCTATCTTAACTGGCCTTAGTTAAAAAAAATATACACTTTACATGATTTGACCTGTAAAAATTTTGACACAAAAATATCAGTAAAGGCAAAACAAGAAAATTGTTGAACAAAAATCCCATGTTGGATATGCTTTTTCACATTTCCTACGAAGGAGAAATTGAGTACCTTGTGCATCAATGGATCGTTAGTGCATTGCAAAATAAATTAGTTTCTTCTCGTTGTCATTTGTTTAAGTGGGACGGTGGGATTAAACTTGAACATAATACATTGCTGATTTATTTGCAGGGTTCCTTCGTCAAGAGCATTTACTCAATTTTAAATTTAACACAAAAAGTGTATTTTTCAAAGAAGTGCAATGGCTCAATCTATGCAATCTATCAAGCTATGCAATCATTTTCAACTAATTACTTCCCTACTGTATGTATGTAAACATGTGTGAAATTTTCAATCTTTAAATAGCAGCTTAAAATCACTACAGGAACAAACTGGCAAATTCAGATAGATTCAAATAGCGCGATCCCCAGGTAAATACATCAACTGCAGCAATCAATGACCCCATTAATTTTATTTTTTTTATTAAAAAAGTGTCCAGTGTCAAAAAGCAAAATATATTCAATTAAAAAAACACACACATTCTACAAGTAAAAATCCACCTTGGTGGCTACGGTTTTGCAGCCTTTGTCTGAATAGATCTTTTCATTTTCTGGGAAGTATGTCATTTCATCAGCTACAGCAGTAATAATTTCCTCATCCGCATGATAACCCCTGGCTACCAGTTCTTCCTTGATACACAACTTGACATGTTTATATTCCAGAGGAAGGAATGGGACAAAGTAGTCAATCACGTTTCTATCAATGAGGCTGGTGTGCCAGAATCCACCTATCCAATTGAACAAAAATACATTAGTTTACAAAGATCACATCAGGCAAAGCATCAAAATCATACAGCCATTCATATCTGAACTCGGATTATGTACCATTTCAATTTGCATGGTTTTAAAATTCTTCATTACCCTAAACACATCACAATCTACGTAATCTTGACTAAACCATAAATCCGTCAGGATCTCTAGATCACCAGCTCTGGTCTTGCATAATTGTTCCACCATTTGTTCAGCTACCAGCATCCTCCAGTTCCTTCCCTTAACCTCTGCCTTTAAGATGCTTCATTGACCAATCATTTAGTCACCTGTGCGATTACCATTATGTGACTCAGTTTCAAACTTTTATTGGTGAAGAATTTTTATCGAAATTACAAATTTTATAGAAGTGAAGCCTTTCCAATAATTTACAAGCTTCAAGCTCCTGCTGCTCTGAATTAGCCTTCAACCAAACATTGTGGAAACTTAGCAATAAATGTCTGTGCTCCTGAGACTACAAGAAGAAAAGGCAATCAGTCAGTGCAGCAACCTTTGATGGAAAACAAATAAAACTGTAGATGCTGAAATCTGAAACAAAGGCAGAGATGCTAGAAGAACTCAAGCGTTATCTGTGGAAAGATAAACCAGTCAACATTTCCAGTCAGTGATCCTTCCTCAGAACAGAACTTTCAGCACTTTGATTACCCTCAAGTAGTCAATACTGGAAAGCACATAAATGCAAACAGCAAGCATGTCAGAATAGAATTAGATGCATGCAGCTCCCAAAATGAGCATGTCAAACCTGTATAAAGAATGTCATAGATGTGCACTGGTAACTAGAATACTCATGGAAGTGGAAAAAGATATGAACAGATAAACAAAGGCACAATGTTCAAAAATTGGAAACAAATAAAACAAAATTTAAAATTAAGAAATTTATCACTTTTATTACCTATAGTCAATAACCCTTCGTTTAGTCCTTCTATTATAGATAAAGCTTATACACAATGGGATAGACTAGGAATTAAAACGTTTGGTGACTTGTATGAAACTGGAAAATTACTTTCATTTCAACAATTACAAATAAAATATAAACTCGGAAATAATCAATATTTTAAATATTTTCAAATATGCGACTATTTGAAAAAATATACAAAAGATCATTATAATAACCCAGTAGATGTATTGGACGAGGCAATGCAGATAAAAGCGGAATCAGCAAACTTAATATCATATTTGTATAATATTATTTTAAATGTACAAATACCACCTACGGAGGGTATCAGAAGAGACTGGGAACAAGAGTTAGCTATTAAAATTTCAAAGGAAAGTTGGAATGAATACTTATTAAACGTGCATAAATGCTCGATTAATGTAAGACACACTTTAATACAATTTAAAATTTTACATAGATTATATTATTCGAAAACTAAAATTCATAACATTTTCCCAAATGTATCATCTATTTGTGATAAATGTCAACCCCAAGAAGCTACTATAGCGCACTCATTCGTCTTCTGTACAAAAATTCAAAAATTTTGGAATGACATTTTTGAAATCTTTACAAAGTTATTTAAAACAAGACTGATACCCAAAGCAGAATGGATTATCTTCGGAATAACGGAAGATGATCCAGAACTAAATGTGTTTCAAAAGAAATTAATGGACTATGGGTTAATAACTGGAAAAAAGCTAATTCTAAAATTTTGGAAGAAGGCTCCAATACCAACTATAAATATGTGGATTTCAAATATGTTTGAAACATTACACCTAGAAGAGATAGGACTCCTCCTAGCAGGTAAACCAGATCACTTCCACCTGACGTGGTCTGCATTTATAGAATTATTACAAACATAGGGTGCAAAAGTACTTTAAAAAAAATAAAAAATTGAGGTCAGGTAAGGGGGGATGACAGTTGAAGAGTTGGTATGTCCTATTTACGTAATACTCAAAAAAAAATTTTTTTTTTTTCTTTTTTTTTCCTCTCTTTCTCTTTTTTTTCCTAGGGCCTATCTCTTAACTCTTTTTTTTTTTTGTTTTTAATTTCGCTCTTATAGGGTCTTCGTCCTTTTTTGTTGTTACATTTTCTACACTTTTCTACACTTTCACTTTTTCCTTCACTTTCTTCTTTCTTTCAATCTTTTCCTTTTCTATTGTAAAAAAAAATAAAAATAAAGGGAGTACATTAATTGTAAGTAGATACAAATGACGAGTATTAATGTATGTGGTTGTAATGTAATGTACTTCTAATAAATAAAAATTAAAAAAAAAACAAAAACAAAAAAAAAAAACAATGTTCAAAAACGTCTAGCATAGCCTTCATAAAATTGAGAAGGATGTTTAGTTTAGTTTAGAGATACAGCAAGGAAACAGTCCTTTCGGCCCACCAAGTCCCCGCCGACCAACGCTCACCCATACACCAGTTCTATCCCACACACTAGGGACAATTTACAGACGCCAAATCATCTACAAACCCGCACCTCTTTGGAATGGGGGAGGAATGTACAAACTCCATACAGACAGCACCGTAATCAGGATCAAACCCAGGTCTCTGACACTGTACGGCAGCAATTTTACTGCTGCGCCACTGTGCCGCCACAATGGTTGTACAGATTTCCAATTGGTGAGCATATTTTGTTCCAGTGTTTTTCACTGCACATTCCTCATTTTAAGCAAAAAAGTATATATTTCACTGGCTTCCCATTTCCCACCGGATTACCTACAAAATCCTGGTCCTCACCTACAAAGCCCTCAACAACCTGGCCCCCCCTTATCTCATTGACCTCCTCTCCCCCTACCAACCCTCACGGTCCCTCAGATCCACATCAGCTGGTCTCCTCTCCACTCCGAAATCAAACCTCTGCACTTTTGGAGGCAGAGCCTTCTCCAGGGCAGCTCCCAGGCTCTGGAATTCCCTCCCACAACCGGTCCGAAATTCTGAGTCCCTCACCATCTTCCAGTCCCGCCTCAAGACCCATCTCTTCATCTCTGCATACCCTTAGTCCCATGTTCCCCTACCCTTTGTCTTACTGCTCTATTTTGTTTTGTTTATTCCTGACTCTCAATGTAAAGCGACTTTGAGTCCTGAAAAGCGCTATATAAATAAAATCTATTATTATTATTATTATATTAATCAAATTTTACAAAGAAGATTCCAATAATTCCAAGTTGAACCAGTGCAGCTCATTTCAAACTTCCAAAATTTAGCATACATACTTACTGTTTTTGTTATTGAAGACTTCGATAGACAGTTTACGGTCAAGATCTTTCAATTGAATTTCCTCCCTTTTGCTTCCTCTGTGCCAAAAGTCCAGTGCAATCTCAGTAATCCTCTCTCCACCGGCATTGCTGTTCACAACAAACAATAGTGATTTTTAACAAAGAACCAAACACTAGCTGGCATAGGCTTAAGGTGAGAGGGGAGAGATTTATGGGGCAAAATTTTCACTTGGAATATAGTCTTATGTAGAATGAGCTGCCAGAGGAAGCTGTAAAAGTGTAAAAAATGATGCCTTTTAAAAGACATTTGGACATCTATATGGATAGGAAGGTTTTTGAGGGCTACAGGCCAAATGCAGGCCAACAGGACCAGGCCTGTATACCAACTTTGGTCAACATAGACATGGTGAACCAAAAGGCCAGTTTCATGCTGTGCAGCTCTATGACAAGTCACAAAGGGTATCCTCTGGAGCTTGTAGGCTTTAATACACCTCAACTCAACAAAACATAACTACCCCATCCTTCTCAAGCATTTCTCCATCATGAGGCTCCAGAGAATTTATCATGAAATCTCTGATGGCATCTCACTGTAGTACTGATGAAGTGATGGAACAGTTAGAGATGTCGTCTTTGAAATAAATGTTAAATATGCCCTCCAAGCTGATTGTCGAATGTTCTATTGTGTTATTTTGCAGATGACCAGGGAAGCTCCCTCCCGTGTCCTGACCAATACAAATCCCACAATCAATTTCAGGCAGAGAAAAGATCTGACTAATTATCAAATGTGTTTGTGGGAGCTGTTATGCTCAGATCAGCTGCCCTGCTTCCTATGGGCAGCACAGTGGCATAGATATGAGATCTCCTGCTTCAGCACCAGTTGCCCAAGTTCAAATTTGATTGGGTGCTGACTGTGTGGAGCTTACATCCTTTCCTGTGACAACGAGTTTCTCACTGGGGTCTCAGATTTTCTCACACATCCCAAAAATGTGCCGCATACTGAGTTGGATGATCAGCCATGATCATATTGAATGGCGGTGCAGGCTCGAAGGGCCGAATGGCCTACTCCTGTACCTATTTTCTATGTTTCTATGTTTGCTTAATTGGCCTTGCGTGGGGTTGGGTGGTAGAACCTGGAGGGAATTAATGAGAGTGTAGGTGAATAGGGAAAATTAGTGGGGGGGGGGGGGGGGATGGGACTGTTCTGACTGGTCATAGGTTCGATAGGTTAAAATAAACTCCTTCCATTAGGAAATATGGAAATTACCACTTCCAAGGTATTTCATGGACTGTATAGTATTCTGGTCAGTATTATATAACAAGATATTACATGAATGCAAGTTCATTCTTATTCTTTAAGAATGCTTGTTTGGTGCTCAGGGGCTATGGTAAGAAGGCAGGAGAATGGGATTGAGAGGGAAAGATAGAGCAGCCATGATTGAATGGCAGAGTAGACGATGGGCTGAATGGCCTAATTCTGCTCCTAGAACTTATGAACAAACACAAATATAGGTCTTGAAGTTTAATTTGAACATCATGTAAAATGGCATGCTTCAGTTGTTGCTCAGCTCTTAGACCACTGTTTGCTTTGTTGTCTGTTGTTCTATAATGACTGATCATGCATTACATTTATTCCCTCCATTATAATTTCAATAGCATTTACAATATATGTCAACAAAGCCTTCAGTAAATGTGCAATAAAATAATGTACCCAATTACATTTCTATTTCAAATTCAGTATTTTCATTCCTTAAAGTTGATGATAGACTTTGTTCATGCGGTTCACTATAAATATATCTTTTACCTCAGAAAAATAAAAATCGCCTTCCTGTACACCACTCCATCAATGTTATCATAGTACTCCAAATAAGGCTTAATGGCATCAATAAGGCCTGCTTGCATCTTGTCCATTTCATCAAAAATGAACATGGACCTGTCACAAGTGGACACATTACCACGGATCCATTTCTGCAGCTGCTCCTAAGGATAGACATTTATTTTGTATGAAATATATTCACAGAACAACTCTTCACCACACCACCACAAATCCCCAAACGCACCTATTCTCAACACAAACACTGTTTCATACAGCATCACTGAGATGATTATATATTATCCCCAAGTCAGGGTTGATTGATATTACAGGACTTTGCCTCATTGTGGCAGGAACAAAAGTCACTATAAATAATTGGTTGGCTGCTGAAGGCGAGTAAACTTGACACTTGATATGCATGTATTGTTATGTAGCTGTCTGGTGAAGCAAGAAATGTAAGTACAGAAGAGGGTTAGTTTGGTCGATTCTGCCTGTTTCACACCATAAGAGAAACAATATTATCTCCACTTGAATCACCCACTCCTACATATAGAAATGTTTCAAATACATGGTTATGCTTATTACTACCAAACTTTTGGATATTGCTGCTTCTTATAAGCATCTCTGTTGTCGTTGATGCCATTTCCATGAAGAGACTAAAGAACAATTTATTCCACAATTCCTTTAGCTGTGGGGCAACCATTTTTAAGGATGTAAATACAGTATCAAGGAGCATCCAGTAAATTAATATGCACTCAAGTCAATAAACTTCACATGAATTACAAATTTAAGCAGAAGTAGTCCGCAATGTAACCAGAATCATTATTTGGAGGCAAATGGTCTGATTTAATGTGCTACCCATTCCCAATTTCTTTCCTACATCTGCCAAGGTCCACCTCCAAAGCACCGTACCAGTTCCAATACCTCTCAGAATGTACCTACATTACATGTGTAGCAGGTTATTCTCCTTGATACCAGTCAGGCATCAGAAATGACACTCTGATCATCAAACATAGCCAATTTATCAGTATATGAAGCTTATCTGTCCTGCCTAACTCATAGGCACCAATCTGTATTATTGCTTCTCCCAATGTAAGGGTGGGTGGCCTCAATGTGTTATGAAATTAAAAAAATAAAATAACATTTATTTTCATCAATGCTACATATATTGCTTATAATAAATTGGCTCATTTTCTAGCACTGTGATAGTCCCTCATGAATGATTTTCAATAATTGCATTAAATCTAGCATAAGGAAAGTCTTGTTAAGTGTTGGCACTATAACTTTTTATGATTAAGACCTATCAATTGACCAAAACAAAATTGATGACATATTTGTCAATTCCTCAATGAGTATGCTACCAAGTTATCTGCACTGAGGATTTAGTGCTCAAAGTTCAGTTGGGTGGGATATCCCAGGCAGCCTCGTTTGTTTTATCTTCTGTAATCTTATGACCACCCAGCTAATCACACCAAGTCACTTTTGGGGCATCTTTCCCAATGTATGATTTCAATTGCTTTGTTTGAGAACACTCCTCTCAAATGCCTTAGGACTTTTATACTACGTTAAAAAGGCACATTATAATGAAGCTATTGTGATGACATGCAGGAGAAGATTAGAAGCAAATAATCAGTATTGTTTTAATTTATATAATAAAACATTAAATACAAAGAACTGATTTTCATGCACCACTTTAATCTGAAGGTTTGGAGTTTGTTTAACTACTTATATTTTTTCTTATGCATTCACCAAAAGTCTACAATTAGATTAAAACCATAATTCACGGTGATCCTTTATTTTATAAAGAAACTTTTTAAACTGCATGATTAAAACACAGCATTCACCATGCACCAAATTTCCATCATTTCATTTATAATCCTTCTGAACACCTTAATTAAAATGCATAACTGACTACTGATATCCAATACTCTCTATGCTCCCCTTCACGTTTTGATTCTTTAACTGCGAGGAGCATTGCCCCACACAAAATATCCCATCTAGCAATTTAAAATGTATCCATACTCTGATGTTACCTTATAGTGGCTGAGATATTCAGGGTGAGGGAAGTGCAAAGTGGAGATAAACTGATGAACATATGCACTCTGCATTCCATTTGTGTAAATGTTCTCAGCTATTATTTTACTAATTAGGTTTTTGCCTGTCCCGGTCCAGCCATGTAGAGACAATGCTAGAGGTTTTTTAGGGTTTGGATTTGTGAAGAAACCATTGACAGCCTTCAAAACAACTTGCTTGGCAATATGTTGTCCAAATAGTTTGTTATCCAAGTCCATCTTCAAACCTGGTTATGGAAATAAAAGGTTTAGATTATCACACAAAGAACAAAATTCTTTAAAATGCAGAGTTTAACTGTTACACACATTTTCCACATTTTTAGTGCAGAGCTGAAGGGATGTTAACCATTTGGAGATATTGCCTCTCCATCAGTACATAAAGCAGGGCTCGAAATTATCGGTTGCCCGGGTGCCATTGACCACCCAAAGTGCCGCCGGGCAACCTAAACGCAGTCATTTTGCCCGGCTTGGCACGCAAATACTGGTTTATGCCGATAAACATAAAAAAAACTGGAGTAACTCAGCGGGTCAGGCAGCATCTCTGGCGAATAGGAACGTGACGTTTCGTGCCGGCGCCGGCTGTCGTGCGGGGCAAAGATACTAGGAGCGTGGTGACGAAGGGTCGGAGCGAATGACGGGCCCCGAACAGCGGCAGCAGCGACCGCGATAGCGGCTCCACCGCCTCCTCCTCCCGCACCCCGCCCGGCGGAAGGAGGCCTCCCTCTCCCTCCTCCCAGCATCGACGTGTGAGAGGGGATGTTTTGAAAGCGCCATTGGCGGATTTGCAAGCAGCGGCCGTTATCGCCCTGATAACGGCCGCTGCTTGCAAATCCACTAACGGCGCTTTCAAAACAACCCCTCTCGCACGCTGAGGCCGGGAGGAGGGAGGGAGAGGGAGGCAGGCGGAGGCCTCCTTCAGCCGTCTGAAGCAGTTGCACCAAAGATCCTATAGCTATAGGATCTTTGAGCTGCACCGCTGGGCCCCGCACCTTGTGTTGGCTGGCAGGGGAGGGGAGGAGGTGGCGAGGAGATCCCAACCGCCACCCCCTTTGGCGGCGGCACTTTGGCGTTGGACAGGGACAGCCAAGGCAGCGGGGCGATGTTGTCTGAGGAGCGCTGACCTTCCTTCCTCCCCACCTCCTCTGCCGCTTCCCCCCCCCCCTCTCTCTTGTACACCCCCCTCCACCCCTCTTATCCTGGGACCCCTCCTCTCCATCCCGCACTGATCCCCATTCCCTCCTCTATTCAGTCCTCACTGACATCCCCTGTGCACCCATCCCCATCTACCCCCCCCCATCTATTCATCACCCTATCCTCGCATTGATTCTCCTGCCACCCCCCATCCATCCTGTGCTGACCCCCCTTCCCATCCATCCTGCACTTCCCCCCCCATTCATACTGCACTGATCCTCCCATTCATCCAGTACTGACCCACCCTCCATTTATCCTGCACCAATCCCCCCATCCATCCTCTACTGATCCCCTCATTCATCCTGTAGTGATCCCCCATTCATCCTGCACAGACCCTCCGATCCACATTGTCCTGACCACCCCCCCCATTCATCCTGAACTGACCCCCCCATTCATCCTGTACTGATCCCCCCATTCAAGAAGAATGGGGGTAACAGTCTGAAGAAGGGTCTCGACCCGAAACGTTGCCTATTTCCTTCGCTCCATAGATGCTGCCTCACCCGCTGAGTTTCTCCAGCATTTTTGTCTACCCCATTCATCCTGTACTGATCCCCCTCCCCCCATTCATCCCGTACTGATTCAACCCCCCCATTTCAACACCACTGACATCCCCCATCCATTCCGCACCGATTGCCTTCTCAACCCCCCCCCCCCCGCCATCTATCCACCCCACATTGATTCACACCCCCCCCCCTCCCTGGCCCTATTGTGCTTCATGGTCTTCAGAGCGAACATTGACCATGTTTGATAACGGAATGCAATCAAATGTGTTTTAATTCCCAATGTTATTATTTGTTTTGACACCTTTATACATATTACCAAAAGAACAGTTGCGGCAGTTATGTCCTTTGGCCATCTCTTGTCAGTTAGTGTAATGTTTAACCTGTCAGATGGGTATAGTCGGCTTTAACAGCTATTATCAAAAAATGCCTTTAGAAATTTCCTTGCAACCTGTATATTTTGTTATGGATAAATTATGTGGGAAGCGAGAGTGTTTCTGTACCAATAGCAATAACGACCTATGCTAAGGCCATGTCATGATAATTTTTGGTCCTTCTTAGAAAACGTGCTTGCATCAATCAATCTGTAGTGTGCATGGTTAAGCATATATGTTACCATGGTCCAGGATTTATTGACACAGGTTGATCATATGCTGAATAGTCCAACCACATTTTTGTTTGGAAGTGGAAAAAACTAATAGAAATTGCATTAATTGCAATGTGTAAAAAGAGTTGAGATATTGTATTATAATTTTGCTGCATGTCATTGTGGTATATATCATGTCTTGATTGGTGAATATGTTTAGGTTGTGAGTTATTTGAAGCAGAAATAATATGTGAATGTAGACAAAAGTGCTGGAGAAACTCAGCTCATGCAGCAGCATCTATGGAGCGAAGGAAATTGGCAACGTTTCGGGCCGAAATCCTTCTTCAGACTGATGGGTTTCGGCCTGAAACGTTGCCTATTTCCTTCGCTCCATAGATGATGCTGCACCTGCTGGGTTTCTCCAGCACTTTTGTCTACCTTTGATTTTCCAGCATCTGCAGTTCCATCTTGAACATAATATGTGAATGCTTCATTGAACATAATTCCGACTGGTAACTACACATTTCGTCTGAGCACATTATCGCACGCGTCATGCAAACCATCTTAAATGACCACCTAAACTGTCATTTGGCAACCTAAAAAGCCGGCTGGCAACAGGGAAAAAAAAGTTAAGTGAGAGCCCTGTAAAGTGGAGTACTTTGCTTTCTAATGTGGACATCACAGATTCCAAAGCATGAGGAAAGGGGGAATTATCCCTTGTGTCCTGGCCAATGTCTACCCTTAAGCAATGATCGAGTTATGTTGCTCTTTGGTGCATATTTACTCTACACAAATTGGCTGGCATATGAAGCAGGTTTATAATAGAGGCTATACTTCATTGGTTGATGAACCACTTTGAGATAGCCCAAGTATAATTTTCCAGCGATTCAATGCTTAAAAATGAAAGCACCCTATTAATGTGAAGTGCTTCGGTCTGAGTACAGTTCAATAAAAAAACAATCAATACCCCACCCCATAAGAGTGAAAATGTCTAAATTCTGACCTCGGACTGTTTCTGTGCTCAGTTACACATCTGCCATTCCTTAACAATGTCTTAAATGTGCTTCTTTTCTTACCCTGTAAATGTTTTTGACATTCTTAACGACACAAAGACTGCCTACTTCCATCCTTGTTTCATCATCTGTCCTACTTCATCTAATATCCTCAGGAAAACCTCATTCATTTATTTGTGTCACTCCAGATTCCAGTCCAGGCAAGTCCTGGCAAGTCTTCTATCCCCATATCTGGAATCTTCAATGCAGGCAGATTCCTGCTGCTCGGTTGTGACAGGAATCAGTGTTGGCCCTCCATAATTTATATTACAAATTAGATTAAGAGACTGTATGAAGCTAAAACAAAATATGCGAGTAAAGAATAGAACAACATGTTGATTGGTTTAGAAGTTTATCGATAATACTGATAGAGGTGGATGTTTCATGTAAAGATGAGTTCAAAATCATGATAGATGTGGACAAATTACATGACTTGGAAGCAGGGGGGAAAGGGAATTCATTCCCTTTGATAGGAGATATAAAAACAAAATTTTTTAACATTGAGATTGGTAAATAGTGATGTACAGTGTAATCTTGACACGTTGGTTCATGTAAATGTGTAAATAAATGTAAATAAGTGAGTACCAGCAATTGGGAAAGCAAATGATTTGAACATCTTAATTGCAGAGTTTTTAGTATTAGTTTTAGAGATACAGCGTATTTTGGTCCACCAAGTCCATGTTGACCATCAATCACCTGTACACTAGTTTTATGTTACCCCACTTTTGCATCCTACACTATAGGGGCAATTTCCAGAAGCCAATTAACCTACAAACCGGCACGTCTTTCGAATGTGGGAGGAAACCGAAGCACCCGGAGAAAACTCATGCAGTCGCAGGGCGAACACGCAAACTCCAACAGGCAACAACCACAGGGTGTGGAAGTGCAATCTCATTTTAGAATGACTGATAACTAGAACCACCGTGTCAGACAAATAAATTAGGATCACAGCCAGAACGTAGCAATTGGACAGGCGCATGGATTTGCAGGGAATGGAGGGATATGGGTTAAGTGCAGGCAGAGATTAATTTAACCCAGCATCTATGTTCAGCACCGATATTGTGGGCTGTAGGGCCTGTTCTTGTGCTGTATTGTTCTATGTTCTGTGAGTGTTGGAGGTCATGAGAGACTAATAAAAGTATATCAAATTATGAGAGGCTTCCTGTGGTGTACTGTTTTATCTATTTATTACATTATTATAGAAAGAACACTATTTCAATGACCACTTTACACTCTCCATCCATCAAAAGAGACAAATAAAGTTAAGATTAAAAAATCAATTGCTTCTCCTTATTATTTAGGGCCAAGTTAATACTGGCTTATTACTGGATTTATATCCAAATCTGAATTTGCATTGTAATTCCCATCAGCAAATATGTGTTGTGCATTGTTCATTGTCACAACTACCATGGAGAGAGCAGACGTGTTGCAAGGTGGCCTGTGCAATCTGCATGCAAAAGTCCTGTGGATGCAGCACAAATAAATAGCCGATGTATGTTAACATGGCGGTGAGATGTCACGACTATTTACCTGTCAGGTTGAGTTTCACCCACTCGTCCTCACAACACTCCTGGAACTTGCAGTACAGTTTGGGGAAGGTGGTGAGGAGGCCGGTCAGGGCGGTGGCCACGCCGAATGCGATGCCCATACTGATGGGCTCCATGGCCGCCAGAAAAGGGGTGGACAAGAGCATGAGCAGCACAGCCCGGACCATCACCTTCATGTTTTCGGTTTCCTGGCGTCCGCCCCCAAACAGGCGACGAGGCACAAGACCCCGCCTCAGCGCAGCGGCCAGCGAACCCTGACAACCCGGCGGAAGAGCAGGCGTCGTCACATCCGCCCCTCTGACCTTTCCCCCCCAACCCTCAGCCAGACATGTTTGTGAGGGGCATCCACACAGGCAGGAATATGGTGCTGACAACAGTCAACTGGTCCCTCGCACTCACTCTCTCTCTGTCTCATTTTCTGGAGAGTTGGAACTATTCAGCAAGTCCAGCAGCATTTGTGATGAGAAGGAAAAAAAACGAATACGTCTTGGAACGAATACAATTAAGATTATAGAACCCCATCTAATCCAATCAACATATTGTTCTATTCCCTACTCACCTATTTATTTTCGTTTCATTTTACGTGAATCTACTAATAATATGACAATTTTCTGGATGTGTTAACTGTTATCTTCGATCTGTTCCCCGTAGTTTTAGACACATCCATATTTGTCCCCCTTGCAGAATTTATTTCTGGGGGGAGTCTCCAAATATACAAGGGTGGAAGATTCTTCCCAGTTTTGATTTGTGCTCAGAATCGTAATGCCTTGATGATTCAGGCACACGTCAAACGCAGGACAATTTTTTTGGACTTGAAATAAGATCTCCGAGGAAAAAACCCCAGAGGATGCACAAAGTCCTCAAAAGCATTTCAATACTCATGTTTTTGGCAAAATCTGGAAATATAAAACCTGTTATATGTTATAAAACATTGGGCAGCGGGTTCAATGGTTTTCAAAAGTGAATTGATTAAGTACTTCATACAAAAGATTACATAGGTCTGGGAAGGAAAAGTGGGTGGAAGAAGCTGAAAAGAGATATTACAAGAGACATGAACACGATGGAATAAAAATAAGGCGCAAGTCGGGAGCATGATGGAATACTCCCTACTTGCCTTAAATCAGTGCAGCTCTTAATTCCATCCATTACTAAATACTAATTTCCTCACTATCTGTATGTTCTTTCTATACAATGCACAGCACTTGATTTGGCTGCTCCACTAACATTTTGGTGCAGAAGAGGTTTACCACAATTTTGCTTGCATTATAGAGGGTATTAGCTATAAGGTTGGACAAACTTGGATTGTTTTCTCTGGAATGTAAGAGTTTGAAGGGGAACCTGACTAGGGTTGTCAACTGTCCCGTTATAGCCGGGACATCCCGTATGTAAAGAAGTTAAGTCTGACTCACTTGTAGCTTTACTTAACGTTTAATGATAACACAGGTTAAACACGTTCCAGCACTAACTGCACCCAGTCTGTCATCATGCTGGAACCAGGGAGGAGCATGAGAGAGAGAGAGAGTTCTTATACTTGATAACTGAGGCGTGGTTAGCAGTACTGAGGTAGCTATGTTATTGGTTGCATGCATAAACCATCTACAACCTTCCCCTTAGAAATCAAATACAATTGGAGCCGAGGCGGCGTCATTACACTAAGCATGCGAGTTTAAACAAAGTCACCGTAGCGGACAGGTGGCTTAACAATGCGACCCGAACGCGTGCGTACAGCGCCTTCCTCCCCCCCCCCATCGGTAAGAAGAGAAGGCGTAGCGGAGGCAGGCAAAAATGTTAAGGGAGGAGGAGACGCAGTCGGAGCTGGAGAGACAGGAGGAGGAGAACGTGCAGGAGGTGAAGCAACCCGGCCAAAACCTGGCGGCAATGGAGGAGGAGAACGCAATAAGCGAGGGGACTGGGGCATGCAGGGAGCAGCAGGGTGATCGGCAGCAGCAGGCGGGAACCGCAACGGAGGAGCATAAGGAGCCGCAGGTGGAGGCTTCGGCTCGTTCACAGCCAACAGGTGTTGATGGCTCCGCCGATAGACAGTCCCATCGAAATCTACCAGGTAGGATCTTGGAGAGTCGTCCACACCAACCACGGTCGCGAGGCGGGAATAGCCGGTGGTTGTCCGCATCCGAACGACCTGCCCGGGTAGTAGAGGCAGCAGAGGTCGGCAGGACCTGTCGTGGGAACGTCGTTGAACCTCATGCTTCTGTTCGATCCGCTGTTGGACAGTGGCAGGATTGAGCACTTTGGGTAGCAGGGACTGCTGGACGATGGGCATAGGTGGTCTTGTCATCCTTGACATCAGACGCTGGGCAGGGGAACCCATGGTCGGGTCCCGGGAGATGTTACGTAGGTTGAGTAAGCCCAGGTAGAAATCGCAGTTAGACAGGCGGGACTGCTCCAGCAGACCCTTAGCACTCCGCACGGCCCGTTCGGCCAGGCCGTTACTCTGAGGGTACTCAGGGCTGCTGGTGTAGTGATGGAAGTTCCACCTGGCAGCGAAAGCTTTGAACTCGGCACTTGTAAATTGCCGGCCATTGTCAGTCTGCAAGCGGACAGGGGCACCGAAGGTGGCGAAGTGCTTACGCAGTTTGGTGATGACCATCTCGGAGGTGATGGAAGGAAGGAGGTCCACCTCGAACCAGTTGGAGTATGAGTCCACCAGGACGAGAAACTGCTTGCCCCGCCATTCGAATATGTCGGCAGCCAGCGATGTCCAGGGCATGGTGGGCGCCGGCTGCTGCAAAAGAGGCTGACGCTGCTGGTGTGGGGCGAGGTTGTTGCAGGAGGAACAAGAGGACACTCGGTTCCTGATGTATTTGGCCATACCAGGCCAGTAGAATCGTCCCTGGGCATGAGAAACAGTGGCCTCGACCCCAGGATGACTGCTGTGGGCTGCGTTGTAGTATAGATCTACAGAGAGGCTGGGACCACGACCTTGTGGCCTTTGACGATAACCCCATCCTGGATCACCAGCTCATCGCGGACCAGGAAGAACGGTTGGGCACCCGATGGCAAAGTGGTGCGTCTGTCGGGCCACCCACGCTTGATGACGGCTGCCAGCTGCTGCAAAGCAGGGTCAGCGGCGGTGTGCTCGGTCAGGCACTGCAGCTGCTTGGTTGGTACAAAGTTGACGTTCAGTACCAAAAGGTCTTCCTGCTCGTAAGGGTGGCGGTCACAGGATGCCCGTGGGGCACGAGAAAGTGTATCAGCCACATGCATCTCCGTGCCCTTCTTGTATATGATTTCGAAATCAAAACGCTGGAGTTGCAGCATCATGCACTGTAGTCTGGCAGGGGCAACATGTATGGGCTTGTTTTCGACTGTGAATCTGCAGCCGAAGAGGAAGTCTTTGAATTTTGAACAAGCAAACACCACAGCCAGGAGCTGCTTCTCGATCTGAGCATACCGTTGCTCCGTGTCGGTCATTGTCCGCGAGGCATACGAGACCGGTAGTAGCGAGCCGTCGTTGTAGAGCTGCAGGCAAGCAGCACCCAGTCCGAAACGAGAGGCATTACAGGTAACAACAATGGGACGGCGCAGGTCGAAGAATTTGAGTGTCGGGGTGCTGGTCAGCTTAGACTTCAGACATTCGAAAGCCTGCTGGTGTTGTGGAAACCAGGACCAGGCAGTGTCTTTTTTAGTTAGCTGCCTCAGGGATGAGCTCAGATCACTGAGATTCGGTATAAACTTCCCGAGGTAGTTGACCATGCCCAGGAATCGTTGCAGACTAAGGACGTCGGTTGGGGCTGGCATCTCGGAGATCGCAATAGTCTTTTGCGGGTCAGGCTTCAGTCCCTTAGAAGTGAAGATGTGCCCGACGTACGGCACTTCGGAGACGCGGAATCGGCATTTTTTTTCGTTCAGTTTTAAATTGATCTGCCGGGCCCGGTCCAGGACTCGGCGGAGGTTCTTGTCATGTTCGGCGGCATTCTCCCCGTAGACTAGGATGTCATCCACGATGATGGCGCACGGCATGCCAGCGAACAGCTGTTCCATGGATCGCTGAAACACCTCGCTAGCAGAGTTATTTCCAAATGGCATCCGTAGGAACTTGAATCTGCAATAAGGAGTGGCGAACATTGTCAGGTCGGAGGAGCGTCTATCGAGTGGTATTTGCCAGAAGGAACTTTTGGCATCAAGGACAGAGAATACCGTGGCCTGGCCGACTTGAGCTGCAACATCTTCCACGGTTCTCATGGGGTAGTGTGGTCGCCTGATCGCGAGGTTCAGGTCCTTGGGATTAATGCACACCCGTATCTCGTTCTTGTCCTTTTTCAGGGTTGCAACCATGGTGGAGACCCACTCGGTGGGCTCGCTAACTGCTTCCAGCACCCCCATTGCGACCATGCTCTTCAGCATCGATTCCACTTTATCCTTTAAAGCAAGGGATACTCTGTGTGGTGCACGGACCACTGGCACCACTTTAGGGTCGGTGGCGATCTTGTAGACGAGAGACGGTTTGCCCAGCTCATTATCGAACAGGTCCGGGTACTCAGATATCGGATCCATCAGCACCTGTACTTCACGGACAGTACGGTCGAAGGACACTAGTCCCAGGTCCTGGCATGCCTGGTTTCCCAACAGAGTCACACAGTCAGAGTCAAGAACATAGAACATGAGAGGCCGCGATGAATTTTTCAGCACACAATTAAAAGTGGCCTTCCCCACAGGTTTCAGCACCTCACCCCCATAAGCACGTAAAGTCGAACGATCTGCAGTCAGTAGCTCATTATGCCTAATCTTTCTGAACAGGCTTGTTGACATAACATTGACCTTTGCCCCCGTGTCGAGCTTAGCTGAGAAAGAACAGTTGTTGACAGTAACGAGGACCGATGGATCAGGGAGGCGAGCAGGTGCGTGTAGGAGTGTAAATACACTAGCATCTCCTTGAGGACTAATTGGCTCAGAGTCGTGGGCAGTGTCGAGAGAGGACTGGGAACCAAACTCGCTATCAACTTGTGCCAGGTTGTTTAATACTTGTCTAGAAGCTGGGGGTAAGTTCCCACGGGAACGGCAAACCGCCGCGAAGTGATTCAATTTCTTGCAGAAATTGCAGGATTTTCCGTAAGCCGGGCACTGCGACTGCATCGAATGCACATAATTGCAATTAGGGCACCTTTTAACGACCAGTCCTCCGGGGACGTAGCTTGCACGTGGCGCAGGTCTAGTGTTGTCTATTTTAGGACGCGGTTTGTTGAGACCAGTTAAGTTGACCGATCGACCAACAGAGTCCCGTTGTCCGAACAGTGGGTCAACGACTTCAGCCAACCTGCATGCATGCATTGCGTCGGTCAGAGTAAGATCTGGCCTTCTCAATAGCTCCGATCACAGTTTCTGATCCAGCATACCTGTCACTAGAATGGCCCTGGTAAGCTGGTCAGTCATGTTTTCAAATCGGCACCTCTGGGCGAGATATCGCAGATCAGCAATAAAACATTCAACAGGTTCATCAGGCTGTTGCTTCCTCGTAAAAAACTTGGCTCGCTCTAAAATGCGGTTAGAGGGTAAGTCGCAAATTTCGGCAAACTTTCGCAGCAGAGATACCGGATCGTTGGCAGACTCCGCAGGTACTTGAACCTGATCGTTTTCATCCCGGACCGCTGGATCATAGGCGAAGGCTCGTGCTCTCCTCATGGCATCAGGACCAGCAAGGTTCAGTAGGAGAGAAGCTTTAACAATGTCGGGATCGTTGCGATGAACGATATTAATGTAATCTGTGAAGTCCATTTCAAAAGTCGCCCAGCGCTCCGCTATGTCAGCATCAAAGACTAGGGGCGAGGGTTTGCGGCTCGAGGATGCCATGGCAAAAGGTACAAAACTCCGATAAAGCAACACTTTCAAAGAAATAAAACCCGATAAACAGGAGGCGCGCGTTTTAACTTGCTGACACCATGTAAAGAAGTTAACTCTGACTCACTTGTAGCTTTACTTAACGTTTAATGATAACACAGGTTAAACACGTTCCAGCACTAACTGCACCCAGTCTGTCATCATGCTGGAACCAGGGAGGAGCAAGAGAGAGAGAGAGAGAGTTCTTATACTTAATAACTGAGGCATTAGTTAGTTAGTAGGTAGCTATATTATTGGTTGCATGCATAAACCATCTACACCGTATATTGGGCTAAGTTGGTTTGTCCGCCCTTGTCCCGTATTTGACTGCGACTACTCGGGTCAAGGGGTCTGTTGGGTCGGAGCGCTGCGACAGGCCCCGCCTCACCCGTCCCGATGCATGTGCAACCCATGGAGTGCAGCAGCAGCGCCTCGCCCATGGCCCCGTCGGTCAGCAGCCCGGCTAGCTGTCTGACCTTCGGACCTTCGCTTATTCCTTCTCATGACCGATCATCGGTTCATGAGTTGGATGGGGTGCAGGATGTTACGTGCGACGTCGCGTGGCCTGGGCCAAAACTCCTCAACTGGCCCGCCAGCTGGGATTTGTGTGCAGTCCAGCACCCGGGCCAACTCATCATTTACCCAGCCACGGCCGAGTCGGTCAACGAATTGCCATTGTGAATTTGTCCCTTATTTTGACCTTTTGTCCCTTATTTGGGAGTGAGAAAGTTGGCAACCCTAGACCTGACAGAAGTATATTAAATTATGAGAGGCATAGATAAGGTGGACAGAACCTTTTTCTCAGGGTGGAAATGTCAAAGACTAGACAAAAGGGCTTTAAGGTGGGAGGGTGGAAGTTTCCTCTGGCACCTCAAAGACATGCGGGTAACTGCAGCACTACTTTCCTAATTTTGTATTCAATTCCCCTTGTGAAAAGGGTCAACATATCTGTCTGTCCAAGTGTGCCGGCTAAAGTCGTGGTGCCGTGTTGCAGTACCTGGAAAGGTCCCTCATAAGGCCTTTGCAGTGGTGTATGGTGGGAATCGCGGCGAAGGAAGACGTACTGGCAGTCCTGGAGGGCAGGTGGGACGTACGTGGTGGTGAGTCCGTGGCGGGACGTTGGGACTGGGGAGAGCGTGCCCACCTGCTCCCAGAGGCGTGTCAGCATGGTCGTGGGCGGTTCCTGATGTCCACGTGCCGCCGGGATGAAGTCCCCTGGGACCGTAAACAGGGCGCTGTACACCAGCACTGCCGAGGAAATTGCCAGGTCCTTTTTTGGAGCTGTGCGTATTCCCAGCAGGACCCACAGCAACTCGTCCATCCAGTCCGGGCCCGTGAGCCGTGCCTTTAGAGATGCCTTCAGGTGCCGGTGAAAACGCTCCACTAGGCCGTTTGCTTGCGGGTGATAGGCCGTAGTGTGGTTCAGCTGAGCGCCAAGCAGCCGGGACATTGGTAACCACAACTCGGAGGTGAACTACGCACCTCTGTCGGAGGAGATGTCCACCGGCACAGCAAAGCGGGCGATCCAGTGAGCAGCACGTGCACACATCGCAGTGGAGGTACCCGAATGCAGGACGGCTTCCAACGGTTCGATACCAAAATGGCTCAGGCTGCCACAACATATAGATCGGGCCAATAAAATTTGATAGCAGCGCTGAGGAGGAGGATTTCCTGGAATGTATACGGGATGTTTTTTTAAACCAATATGTAGAAGAACCGACTAGAGGACAGGCCATCCCAGACTGCATATTGTGTAATGAGGATTAGTTAGCGATCTTGTTGTGCAAAGCCCCTTGGGCAACAGTGATCATAATATGGTGGAATTCTGCATTTGGATGGAAAGTAACACGGTTAATTCAGAGACAGGGTCTTGAACTTAATGAAAGGAGACTTTGAAGGTATGAAACAGGAATTGGCTAGGATAGACTGGCAAATAATACTTAAAGATTTAAAGACCACATGGATGAACTACAAAAATTGTTCATCCCTGCCTGACGAAAAAATAAAATGGGGAAGGCGGCTCAAGGATAGTGTTAAATCCAAGGAAAAGGCATATAAATTAGCCAGAGGAAGCAGCAAACCTGGGGACTGGGAGAAATTTAGAACAAGGAGGACAAAGGGATTAAGTAAGAGGGGGAAGAAAGAGCATGAAAGAAAGCTTGCGGGGAATATAAAAACTGACTCTAAAAGCTTCTTTAGATATGTAAAAAGTAAAAGATTAGTGAAGACAAATGTAGGTTCTTTAGCGAGTCGAAACGATAGTTGGTTTACAAACGAGCTTTATTGTTAAAGCGGTGAAAACAATGGAGATCATACAACAGCTAAACACAAAAGCTCTTACCACAACGGTGGTTGAAAGTATGAATGGGGCTTGCCCAGAAAACGCTCGAAAACAAAACCCCTCCCCACAGTCACATGACCGAGGTAGCCAACCGCATGGTTCGACTACCCACAGGCACCAGCAGGTGCCGCTACAGTTCCATATAATCAGAGACAGGTGAATTTATAATGGGAAACAAAGAAATGGCAGAACAGTTAAACGAGTACTTTGGTTCTGTCTTCACTAAGGAAGACACAAGCAATCTCCCAGCAACAATACCCACCAAGTGGCGCCTTATGATGGCAGCCTCGCCAAAAGTTTGCCTCGTCATTTTCTTCTTTTGTTGTTTTTAATCTGTTGTTAAATGGCAGATGGGGCTCGTCAGCCTGGGAAGGCAGTCCATCTAGGAGCGGGGGTCCTGTAGGTGACGCTACAGGACCCCCCCCCCCCCAGAACCCGAGGTACCGAAACGAACGAGGACCCATATGGAATGACCAGAATTTGTGGTCCACGAAGGCGGGGCCGGCATAACATGAGGGGCCGGCGAAACAGTGCCGGGAGGACGCGGGGACCGCGAAGGCGTGGCGGGCGTAACATGGGGGGCCGGCGAAACAAGGCCGGGGAATGGCAAAGGAGGAGGCGCTGTCCTGAACGGCTGCCTGTCCTGCAGCTGTCCGTTTTTACCCCTTCTTTTTTTATTATTTTTAGTACGTTGAGTGTGCAGTCAGGGGGCCTAATCTTTTTATGTGTGGGGGGTGGTGGGGGGGAAGGGGGAAACTGCTTTTCGAGTCCCTACCTGGACGGACGGGTTGCCTTCCTCCGAGCAGCGCCTTCGACCTGTCCTTGCAGCCTACCAGCGGGTCCTGGAGCGACGTTTCCCTGAGGGGACCTGGCCAGAACATCGGCTTTGGCAGCGGCGCAGAACATCGGCTTTGGCGGCGGCGCAGAACATCGGCTTTGGCGGCGGTGCAGAACATCGACTTTGGCGGCGGTGCAGCGCTGGAGCGCTGTCGTGGAGCGGGCGATGCCTTTCCTGGGCCGCCACGCTGGAACTCCAGTATGCTGGGACCGCCGATGAGAACATCGTGGAGCCGCGGTTCTGTGGAGCGGCCAGCTGTGACGCTGAACGTTACATCCCGGAGCCTGGGATCTCTCGCTGAGATCGCCAGTGTGTGGAGCTCCGTCCGGCGCGGTCTGTTGGCTTGGAAGCCGTGGTCTCCGGTGGGAAGGCGGCCGTTCCTGGCACCCCAAGCCGCTGGGGGTTCTCCCGACGCCGGAGCACCATCACCCGGCGAGAACATCGGGCGCCGTGGCGGCGACTGTGGAGGCTTCAATAGGCCCGACTCTGGGTGGACAAGAGGATGGGGACTGGACTTTGTGCCTTCCCCCACAGTGGGAACCACTGTGGGGGGATGTTTTTGTGTTTTGGTGTTGAACTTCTTTTTGAATACTATGTTGTATTTTTATTAGTGTGCTGCAAGGACATCTGAATTTTCCCTGAATAAGGGGATTAATAAAGTCTAATCTAAATCTAAATCTAATCTAAATCTAAAGGGTGGAGGAAACAGGCGTACTCAGTACAGGCGGGACGGCCGGTGGATGACCTTTACGTCGCAGCGCAGCAACACCCCCCGGGCTGTGCACATCCACGTGGGCGGGTTTGAGACGGCCGACGGAGACGGAACTTTTCCCGGCCTCCCACGTCCACCGTGAACGTGGCGACTCCGGTTCGCAGCACCCGGAAAGGCCCTTCATAGACCCGTTGTAATGGCGAGCGGTGAGCGTGCCTGCGGATGAAAATATAGGCACACTGTTGTAACACCGCGGGCACATGCGGGACGAACCGTGCCTGGAAGTGGGAACAGGGACCAACGTGCTCACCCATTCTCGAAGGCCGGCCAGCAGCGCCGGGGCTGATGCGACTTGACCTGGCACATATGGACGGGTGAGCCAGGCCAAGGACAGCGTCGAAGACCCGCCGTCTCCAACTGACGGGGACGATAGGGCGTGCGCTCCCTATGGAGACGTCACACAGGACCATGGTGCCTGCTGCTCCGCAGGGCACATCGGCGAGCCGAGGGCCAGAAACCGCGGTGCGGTAGGTTTCTATGCCTGCGCCCGCCCGCTGCGCTGCTGCCAGCTCACTGTAGTCGACGACGTGGTCGAGGGCCGAAATGGAGGGGATGGCGGGTGGGATAAGGCGTCGGCAACTACGTTAAGTTTTCCCGCGACGTGGCGGATATCGGTCGTAAATTCCGAGATGTAGGCAAGGTGCCGCTGCTGACGGGCGAACCACGGATCAGCGATCTTACCCAGGGCGAAAGTAAGAGGCTTGTGGTCCGTGAACGCGGTGAACGCCCGGCCTTCGAGGAAATACCTGAAATGCCTGACAGCCAGGTACAGCGTTAGAAGCTCGCGGTCGAAAGCGCTGTAGTTGCATTCCAGAGCCTGCAGCTGACAGCTGAAATAGTCCAACGGCTGCCAGCGGCCATCAACGAGCTGCTCCAGAACACCACCTACAGCAGCATCCGAGGCGTCTACGGTGAGCGCGGTAGGGGCGGAAGCACGCGGGTGCACCAACATGGTAGCGTTGACCAGGGCTGCCTTGGCACCCACGAGGTTCCGCAGTTTACCCGCCAGGCACCGGAACAGGGGGCTCATGATGTCAGCATCTGCCAGCACAAAACGGTGATAAAAATTCACTATGCCGACAAACATCAGCGACTGCACTTCCTGAGGAAACTAAAACAGGCCTCAATCCCCACCAACATCCTCAGGACTTTCTACAGGGGTACGGTGGAGTCTGTACTCACGTACTGTTTAAATACGTGGTACTCTACCTGCAACTGCTCGGACAGGAAGGCTCTGCAGAGGGTAGTGAGGGGAGCAGAGAAGATCATTGGCGTCTCCCTACCCTCGGTACAAGAACTGTTCCTGAGCCGCTGTCGGAAAAAAGCTCAAAAAATTGCCAAGGACAAAATGCACCCCCTCCACATACACCTGGATCTCCTGCCATCAGGCAAGAGATATCGCAGCATCAAAGCCCGGACTACAAGACTGCTAAACAGCTTCCTGCCATATGCTGTGAGGCTGCTAAACAGCCACTCTGTACTCACAGTCACCTGATTCTGCGGCTTGGCACGGACACTATAATAACTGGCACTGGCCACTTCAATAACTGGCACTGGCCACTCAAATCAGCCACCCCGGACATGTTTATGATTGGTCTTACTGTACTTTAATGTTGTTTGTATCTATTTTAACTTATACTGTTCCATCAGGGACTGGATTGTTTTAGTGTTGTTATTATTATGTGTGAAATGTTTTAAACGTCATGTGCGATGCTCTGGTATTCCCTGGGAAACGTCTTTTCGTTTTGCACTGCACAACTGTTGCTTGCAAGATGACAATAAAGGAATTGAATTGAATTGAATTGAAACTCCTGTAGCCCCTTCACGGTGAGCGGCCAGGGGAACTGCCGGATGGTCTCGACCTTGCAAGATAATATTTTTGTTTAGCATCTGTTTTGCAGCATTTTTTTCTCCTTTTGGATAGGATGACCCCTTTAAACTGAAGACGGGAGGTATGATTGATATGAAGATCCTGAAGGACCGAAAGCGAGAAAAGTGAGGAATCGGAAATGCCATTTATTTGTTAATTTCATTATTATACACAATAATATAGCCCAGCAGTCAGCCTTTCAGCCCGTGCTGCTTCAACATGGTGTTTTTAAATAAAGCTATACTTGAGGCCCAAATAAAGCCTGTTGCAGCTTTTAGACTAAATAGCAATCATGTAACTGTATGCTTTGTCATACCCACCAGTATAGTTATGTAGGTAGATTTATGCTGTTTCTGTGGTATAGAAGAATATGTAGCTTTACTGTTTTTATTTTCCATTCATTCACCCAAATGACAAAAATGCAAAGTACATAAAACAGAAGTTTTGTTCATTTAAGATGTGTCTGAAAAAGGAACGAACTACATGGACTAAAACTCCTATAATCTGCTATCTGCATGTTTGGAAATTACTATAGCCTAGCATTTGGCTCACCTGATTGTGTTTGCTGTACGCCCTTTATACTGGCCGGGGTCCCATTTTGCCACACACCATTCAAACTTGCCTGCTTCATTAGAAAAATTATAATTTTACAGTAGCACGCTTTTTCTTATAGTTAAGGTGAATTAGAGAAATGTTGATGTACTAATAGGAGCAATACCCAACCATCCAAAAAAATGTGCCAGTTCTGCACCACAGTGTCGAAGGTGCTGAATTATCGGAATTTACTGTAATGTGAAGGGCAGAAGGCAGTGAAGTACAACTCATGCTTCCTGTGCCACCTGGCAAGCTGGTGTGAGTTGCCTTAGTATAATTTAGACTTGACGCCTCTTTTCTCTCCTACCCCTTCCCCACATCTCTCCTTGTACCTCCATTCATAGAACGGTACCGCATGGGAACAGACCTTTCAGTCCAGGTCGAACATGACACCAAGTTAAAGTGATCTCTCTCTAGCCTACATGTGATCCATATCTTGCCATACCCTGCATATCCATGTGTCTATCCAAAAGCCTCTTAAATGGTATTATTGTATCTACCTGCACCACAACCCTGGCAGTGCATTCCAGGCACCCACCAATATGGGTAAAAGCAACTTGCCCTGCACATCTCTCTTAACTTCTGCTCCCCTCACCTTAAACCTATGCCCCCCTAGTCTTTGACATTTTCACCCTGGTGGGAAAAGGGCTCCATCTATCTTATCTAGCCCTCCCATAATTTTTTTATAACCTCTATCAGGTCTTCCCTCAGCCTCCAACACTCCAGAGAAAATAATCCAAGATTGTCCAACATGTCCTTATAGCTACCTTCCTGCCTTTAACCTGTCTGAAAGCACTTGGCCTATTTTCTGCACTCTTCTGCAACTTTGGGAAAGTGTTAAGAATGAAAAGCAATCTATCAGCCCTTGGTATCACTTGCAGGCATTGTGATGATCATTATAAACTCTCCAATCTTGCTATTGTGTCAATGGAGCCCAGAAGTGCCATTGAAGCAGAATATTGATTAATCTGTCTGGGAAGTAATTGTGTAACTGACCCTTTTACTGCAGTCACAATGTATTTGGTTCCTAGAAACTGACCTTTTATTTTCCCTTTTCCAGGATAGAGGAGGAAGACACAGACTTGAACTTGGGCACATCATTTTCGGTGGAGACCAATAGACGTGACGAGGATGCTGACATGTATGTTTGGCCTTACGTGGCACATTTTTGAAATGAAAAATAGCCTTTTCCCAGAAAACAAGAAACTGTAGGTGTTTGTAATTTGAGATTAAAACAGAAAATGTGGGCTCATCCTCCTGTCCTTTGGCTAGTGCACTTTATCCATTGTCTTGCAATTTATTTCAATTGTTTATCTGGTTCCCTTTTGTAAATTAATATTCAATTTGCTTTCCCGCTCTTTAGTAAATGAATTCCAAATCAGAACTTGTAATTTTTAAACAAAAACTATTTTTTTTTTGATAGTTACTGTAAATCCTGCTCTCCCAAGTTATTGACACTTTTCCTGGTGGAAATATTTTTATTTTATTCACTACATCATAACCCGTTATAAATTTTTACAACTTTTAAAATCTTGTCTTCCTTTTTGAACTACATCTGCTGCATTGTTCCTCTGCAATATAAAGTCTGTTGTATTATCCTGGTAAATTTCTCAGGCCGGGCATCCAATTTAATGTTGAAAATAAGGAGGACAGATACGTGGCTTGCTATATTGATGTTTCTGCTATGGGCATTGGCGAATGCCAAAATTAGATGGATCTAATTGCTGTTAAACTTCTAACACAGGACAGTAAGAATCTTAAGACTCAGAGCTCCGTGGATTTGGAAGCAACAGCAACAAAGAGAAGCAGGAGAAAACACTGATTGGCTCTAGCCCGAGTGGGAGGGAGAGTTAGAAGTCAGTCAGAGGGGGAAAACAGTTTAAAACTGAGGAATGTGGGTTGTAAATTGGTAAACTAGGCAATTTATCAGTCTATATAAGCAAGGCGGCTCTTAGGGAGCGGCAGTGAGGGAGCGGGCTTGTGAGGGAAGTGCCCTGTGAGAAAAGTGTGAGTCTTTGGCTCGAGAGTCATCGGCTGAGGAGAGGGAGAGACGAAAGAAGGAGATGTCAGGCAAGCTGATTCAGTGTGATGCTTTCAGTATGTGGGAGGTCAAGGACACTGCTGGTGCCTCTGGCAGCTACAAATGTGAGAAGTGCATCCAGGTACAGCTCCTGAAGGACCGTGTTGAGGAACTGGAGAAGCAAGTGGATGACCTCAGGTTTGTCCGAGAAACTGAGTCGTTCCTCGACAAGTCCTGCAGTAAGATTGTTACACCTAAGGTACTGGAAGAGAGAAGGTGGGTGATGGTGAGAAAGGGAGGGAAGCATGGAATGCAAACATCCCCGGGTTTTGTATCTCTTGTGAGCAGGTTCACCCACTTAGAAGCTGTCGGGACAGAAGACGTTATTACACTGAGCGGCGGACTGGCTTGCGAAGCAAAAAGGGCTGTTGAGCCAAAACCAAAGAGGCCAACGTCAGGCAATGCCATTGTAGTTGGAGACTCCATTGTTAGAGGTACGGACAGGGGTTTTCTGCGGCAACAGACGGGATTCGAGGATGGTGTGCTGCCTTCCTGGTGCCAGGATCCAGGATGTCACAGACAGAGTGCAGAAAATCCTCAAGGGCGAAGGTGAACAGTCGGAAGTAGTAGTGCATGTCGGCACAAACGATGTCGGAAAGAAGGGGATGAATATTCTGCAGCGTGACTTTAGAGAGCTCGGAAAAATGCTGACAAGCAGGATCTCCAGGGTTGTTATCTCCGGTTTGCTTCCAGTTCCTCATGTTGGCGAGAGCAGGAACAGGGAGATACGGGACCTGAATGTGTGGCTGAGGAACTGGTGCACGGGGCAGGGATTTAGATTCTAAGATCACTGGGATCTGTTTTGGAGTAAGGGGGAACTGTACAAAGGGGACGGATTGCATCTTAACATGTGGGGAACCAGCATTCTGGCAGGCAGGTTTGCCACTGCTACACGGGTGGTTTTAAATTGAATAGGGAGGGTGGAGTCTCAAATGGGATAGTCGAGGATGGCGTTAAAGGGAAAGGGTTTCTTAAATGTGTGAGCAGAGAGACAGAGGGGTATAAAATGAGGGTGGAAGCAATAGGTAGCAAGGTGAAAAGTAAAAGTGGCAGGCAGACAAATCCAGGGCAAAAAATCAAAAAGGGCCACTTTTCAACATAATTGTATAAGGGGTAAGAGTGTTGTAAAAACAAGCCTGAAGGCTTTTGTGTCTCAATGCAAGGAGCATTCGTAATAAGGTGGATGAGTTGATTGTGCAGATAGCTATTAATGACTATGATGTAGTTGGGATCACGGAGACATGGCTACAGGGTGACCAAGGCTGGGAGCTGAACATCCAGGGATATTCCATATTCAGGAGGGGATAGACAGAAAGGAAAAGGAGGTGGGGTAGCGTTGCTGGTTAGAGAGGAGATTAACGCAATAGAAAGGAAGGACATTAGCCTGGAGGATGTGGAATCGATATGGGTAGAGCTGCGAAACACTAAGGGGCAGAAAACGCTAGTGGGGAGTTGTGTACAGGCCACCTAACAGTAGTAGTGGAGTTGGGGATGGCATCAAACAGGAAATTAGAAATGCGTGCAACAAAGGTAAAACAGTTATAATGGGAGACTTCAATCTACATATAGATTGGGTGAATCAAATTGGCAGGGGTGCTGAGGAAGAGGATTTCTTGGAATGTATGCGGGATAGTTTTCTAAACCAACATGTAGAGGACCCAACAAGAGAGCAGGCTATTCTAGACTTGGTATTGAGTGATGAGGAAGGGTTAGTTAGCAGTCTTGTTGTGCGTGGCCCCTTGGGCAAGAGTGACCATAATATGGTTGAGTTCTACATTAGGATGGAGAGTGACATAATTAATTCAGAAACAAGGGTTCTGAACTTAAAGAAAGGTAACTTTGAGGGTATGAGACGTGAATTGGCCAAGATAGACTGGCAATTGATTCTTAAAGGGTTGATGGTGGATATGCAATGGAAGGCATTTAAAGGCTGCATGGATGAACTACAACAATTGTTCATCCCAGTTTGGCAAAAGAATAAATCAGGGAAGGTAGCGCATCCGTGGATAACAAGGGAAATCGGGGATAGTATCAAAACAAAAGATGAAGCATACAAATTAGCCAGAAAAAGCAGCCTACCAGAGGACTGGGAGAAATTCAGAGTCCAGCAGAGGAGGACAAAGGGCTTAATTAGGAAAGGTAAAATAGATTATGAAAGAAAACTGGCAGGGATGATAAAAAACTGACTGCAAAAGTTTTTATAGATATGTGAAGAGAAAAAGATTAGTTAAAACAAATGTAGGTCCCTTGCAGTCAGAAACAGGCGAATTGATCATGGGGAACAAGGACATGGCAGACCAATTGAATAACTCATTTGGTTCTGTCTTCACTAAGGAAGACATAAATATTCTGCCGGAAATAGCAGGGGATCGGGGGTCAAATGAGATGGAGGAACTGAGTGAAATCCAGGTTAGCCGGGAAGTGGTGTTAGGTAAATTGAATGAATTAAAGGCCGATAAATCCCCAGGGCCAGATAGGCTGCATCCCAGAGTACTTAAGGAAATAGTGGATGCATTAGTAATAATTTTTCAAAACTCTTTAGATTCTGGAGTAGTTCCTGAGGATTGGAGGATAGCTAATGTAACCCCACTTTTTAAAAAGGGAGGGAGAGAGAAAACGGGGAATTACAGACCACTTAGTCTAACGTTGGTAGTGAGGAAACTGCTAGAGTCAGTTATTAAAGATGGGATAGCAGCATATTTGGAATGTGGTGAAATCATTGGACAAAGTCAGCATCGATTTATGAAAGGGAAATCATGTCTGACGAATCTCATAGAATTTTTCGAGGATGTAACTAGTAGAGTGGATAAAGGAGAACCAGTGGATGTGTTATATCTGGACTTTCAGGCTTTCGACAAGGTCCCACATAAGAGATTAGTATACAAACTTAAAGCACACGGTATTGGGGGTTCAGTATTGATGTGGATAGAGAACTGGCTGGCAGACAGGAAGCAAAGAGTAGGAGTAAACGGGTCCTTTTCAGAATGGCAGGCAGTGACTAGTGGGGTACCGCAAGGCTCAGTGCTTGGACCCCAGCTATTTACAATATATATTAATGATTTGGACGAGGGAAGAAAGACTGGATAGACTTGGCTTGTACTCGCTAGAATTTAGAAGATTGAGGGGGGATCTTATAGAAACTTACAAAATAGTTGAGGCCAGTTCATTGGCTATATTTAAGAGGGAATTAGATGTGGCCCTTGTGGCTAAAGGTATCAGAGGGTATGGAGAGAAGGCAGGTACAGGATACTGAGTTGGATAATCAGCCATGATCATATTGAATGGCGGTGCAGGCTCGAAGGGCCAAATGGCCTACTCCTGCACCTATTTTCTATGTTTCTATGTTAACCTGTCATTGCATACTGAGCACAACACAAAATGCGAGAGTACCTCAGCGGGTTAGGAAACTCCAGTGGAGAGAAAGGAGCGAAGAGGTTTCAAGTCACGACCCTTCTTCAGAATGACTGTCATGTGGGGGAAAGCTGGAAAAGAGCTTTTGGGGGTAGAACAAAGCCTGGCAAATGATAGGTGGATACAGGGGTTAGGGCTGCGATTGGGTGGAGTAAATGACAAAGACTAGAGTGAAAAGTCGATAAGAGGGCATCAGATAAGGAGGAGTAAAATATAAAAACAATATTGGGGGAAGGGGGAAGATGAGATAAGATAGTTGGAGAAATGATGGGGGTGGGACACGGGAAACTGAGAGGGTGAGGGGGAATATTGCTTGAAATTGAAGAATTCAGTGTTGATACCTTTGGGTTGTCACCTACTCGAGCGGTGTATGATGTGCTGTTGCTCCAGTTTGTGTTTGGCCTTCCTCTGGTAATGAAGGCAGCCCAGGACAGAAAGGTTGGATATATTGATCCCTTTGCTTCGTCTCAGGATGAAGTATATTGAGACGGAATTAAGGAGGAGGAAAGGAATCCTGGAAAATGAGGAACAGAAGACAAAGGTGAAAAATCCAGAAGATCAGCTCGATGAACTGCCTGATAATATCAATGTTTCTTCCGCTAAGCGTACAGAAGAAATGCTATCCAATCAGATGCTAAGTGGCATTCCAGAGGTTGATCTGGGGATCGAGTAAGTGTTGAATATTTCTTTTGTCCCAGTGAGAGCCATTTGAAATCTCCCTGAAAATCCTGGTTACCATGGTTCCTATTGCACAATACACTTCATCCAGAGAACTACTCCATCTCATTGGCCTACAAGGGTTAGCAGTGATAATCATAACAACAGATAATAAATTACAGAATTTATCTTGCTTTAGCCAAAATGTTCGAAAGAATGGATACATTTTGCCAATTATTTAACATGGTTAGATGCAATATATTGTAGATGCTCAATCATAAGTCCCATTGATGCAGAAATGTTTGGGTAGACCTTTCTTTGTCATTAATTGAATGGATTGAAAAATGCAGCATGGAAACAGGCCCTTTGGCCTACCGAATCCATGCCGACCATCACTCATTCACACTAGTTCTATGTAATCCATATTCCAGGGCTGCCAACTCTCACGCATTGAGCGTGGGACTAACGCATTTGAGGAAATTCTCACGCTGATGACAGAGGTTCTCACGCTCAAAAAAATATTTAAAAATATATATGAATAAATAAATAAAGTCACACTCCTCCACACTCACCAATTTTTATTTATTTAGCGAATGCACAGTCCTTTAGCCAAGCAGTTGCCTCTTGATCTGCTGTATGTAGGTATGTTACAATACTTACCTTCAGCGGCGCTGTAATTCTGCCACTGTCCGTGTGCGCGATTTTGGGGCCTTTAAGGGGGGGCGGGGTTAAAGCGCGGGTTTCTCCTCCCTTGTCCTGAATTATATTTTGTTGGAGTACCAGCCTCTGTGAAAGAATCGTTCCGGGTGCCGTTTTGCGTAGTTTGTTTAAAAAATCTCCCAACAAGTTCAGCGTTGGAATCATTTTAAAATCATCTTCTGAAGCGTCAACGCCAACAACGGGGACGGATTCCACACAAGGGAAAGGTAAACGAATGTGCCTTATTTTAATGTATAAACGTTCTGCTTAAGAGGCCTTTAATTCACTTTTTTTCATGCGACACGGTGATTTTTACCCCCGAATTAACGGCAGTATTTTTCATGCCAATACGGGGTTAAATTCACCGCAAATGAACGTTCCAAATAATCGCGTTCCAGAAATCCCCATTCGCAAGATGATATAAATTCCCATTAATTTACAGGTATTAAACATTCAATTCCTTCCATTTGGCCTGTAAATTCATGAAAATTAGAATTAAAAATTATGTTATATTGTGAATTATTGTGTGAATATTATTTGGACACTTAAGCTTTTTAAAAATGTTAATCTATTCTTAAATAAATGGATAAATGTTTAAATCTAGTAATTGAATTTAGATGAAACTGATGATTTTCTTGTTGAGTATTTACTATTTGTTTTAGCATTTAACTTTATCATTTCTACCTTTTTTTCTAAAGCTGCAAATAATAACTTGTTTCTGTTAATGATGTTGAGTGTTTTTTTTAAAATTTACATTGTAAATAGATGTCTCCAAAGAAGAAATGCAAAATTGTCAATCCAAAAGCCCAGGCAGGCATAGCTAGAGTTCAACTTGAAGAGAAGTTCTCTGTCATGCCTGAGTCTAAGAGGGATCTTAAAAATGGACACATCTTGTACTTGTATACCTCGTTTGGAAAAAGTCTGCCTGAAACAGAGAAATCGCTGAGTTCACATTTCTCTTTGTCGGATGCAGAAGGCTATTCATTTGTTACTGTTAAGTTAAAAGTGAAGACTCTCGTTAACCGGACTTTGCTTAAGTTTAAAAAACTCACCAATCCCAAGGAACTTGGAGTATTTATGGAAATTTGTGATGAAACTTTTAAACTTCCGGAAGGCAGTCAACACATTTCTTTAGATGACATTCCACTGCCTGGTGCTCAAGATCCTGAATCCTTGACATCTGCCGAAAGCCAAGTGCCCATATTTCAAGACACTGAGGACATGGGCGATGACAGTCATAGTCTGCATCCTCCACTGAATCTAGCAATGCCAACGACACCTGCTGCCTCACCTGAACCAATGCCATCGACATCTAGTGTTTCAAAAAGATGTAGCAGAGAATTTCTAAGTCTTTCACCAGGGAAACAAAAATTGACGAAAAGACTAAAGTATATGTACGAATCCAGGGCTGCTCTTTCAACAAAGTATCACACAAAGATCAGTGAACTTAGGGCACGGTTGAAAACTCCCAAACGTATAGTTAATCAAGCCTTAAAGAGAAAGCAAAACCAAATAGATTTAAAGGACAGAACGATTCAGGAACTCAAAACCAAATTACGTGATAATACTTCTGCACGAGTGCTTGCTAACACCAAGGCAGAGTTTTTGAAACTTAAAAAAGCACACAGACAATTGCTGATGTTTCGTGGCAGTACGAAAAGGAGGAAAACTGTTTCAATTCACCAGTACAGAAAAGTTCATGAAAATTTAAAGGACAGGGAAGAGGATGTGAGACGCCTCGAATTTGACAATCTTGTCCTCAAAGAAACAATCGAAAATCTGCAGGCTGCCAGTATTGTCAAGGCAAAGGTGGGCCAGAAAACCTACTCCTCAACAATAAGGATGCATGTGTTTGACTGTATTGTAAACAAAGCTCCCACAGCAAACATTCCAATCCTGATAAGCCAGTTCTATAAGCGGAGTGGACTTCATCTGGATTATGTTCCTCGACGCAGTGCAGTTGAAGTTATGGCCCGAGAATTGGGAGCTATTGCTGAGTTGCAAACAGCAGAGATGCTCCTTGCAACAAGGGGTTTGACTGTGGGGTTTGATGCAACCACCCAGGAAGAGACCCACATTAACAGTGTTCATTTCACCACCACAAACAACTGTCTCTCTGCAGCAGTTGATGAATTGGCTGGTGGGACTGCTGAGGACTATGCACAACATATTTGCGAAACAATTGACAATTTGTGTAAAACTTACATTTATTTTAATGAGCAAACAAATTTTCAAGATACAAGACAAAAGATAATCGACAACATTTCAAACACAATGAGTGACAGGTGTGCAGCTAATCATGCTGCTATTAGAATTGTGAGTAGTGAGTGGGGTAAATATTTGAACGAGCTCTACTGCCACTTGCATCCTCTTGACTCCATTGCTACATCAGTTCGCTCAGCCCTAAAAATGCAGAAACAATCCGGAGGACAATTCTTATTTGGGAAAGACTGTCTAGCAGTAAATGCCATACTGCAGATGAGCAAACTTAGATACAAAAACGGAAAAGGGGACCCAAAAGGATTTGTCGCATTTTTAGATGACAGGAACATCCCCCGAGGTGTCCTCCCACGGTACCGTGGCAACAGATTGCACATACTGTTTCATATTAGTGGCAAGCTGATAGAATATTATGATGACTTTGTAGCACTGCTGAATAGCGGAACATCCTGTGGGGGGTTGAAAAGCGCCATCCTCCATGACTTCACCCAGGCTGAAGCAAAAGTAGAACTTCAGATATTGGGCTTACTTGGCAAATATCTGATTGGGCCTTGGATGAAACGCTTCTACACTTCAAGCCAGAATCAGATCAACCGTTGATGGCATCAAAGTGGTTAAAGGGGTGATTGCTGCTCTAAAGGAAGCCACAGAAAATCCAGAGAACATGATATTGGCAAGGGAAGATTTCTTCGGTGAGGAGGTACATCTTGACGCCACATTGAAAAAACTTTGGGAGCTACCAATACATCCACAGTTCAGTTCAAAGATGAGGAGCTGTCTTCAAGCTGTCATCACTGTGTTGGAGAGGCAATATAGTAAATACTTTGAACTTGATGTAACTGAGAAACTGAAGGAGGAGACTGCATCAGCAAGATCACACAACATTGATGCGGAGGAGATAATGGGGATGTTTAGCTCATCGAAACAGAAATCTCCCAATGCCACCATGTGTTATTTGTCATGTAGGATGCGGGCCTGCAAGAATAGAACAGTCAATTACCTTGATAATCTCGAGGAGCATCGTAGGGAGGAGGTGCTCTGTAAGGCAATGAAATTGGGGAGAGTGCAGAGGAACAGACGGAAGAAAAAACAGAATGAATTGAGAGCAGAAATCATCAAGCGACAGAAAGGCAAGGAGCATGCTCGGGACACGAAAGAGAGGAAAAAAATAGAAAAAAAATTGAAAGAGACTGATTTAAACAGCATTCGCAGAGATTATCCAAATTTGGACTACTCCAAATGTGATGATCTACAGGACATACTTAATGGGAAAGTAGTGGGCAGAAAGGCATGTCATGTGTGGTTTGAAGAGCAAAAACCTGTAGTTTACAATGCCAAAATTGAAAAGTTGAGGAAAAACAAGGTGTACAGGGTTGCTTATTGGTTGCAATCTGACGAGTATGATGATGCTACTGATTTTGATATGCCAATGTACCAGCTAGCAGCTGATCTTCTCCTTAAAGATTTGGTCTTTTGCTAGAAATTGTAAATTAATTACCCATCTGTTATGGACTTACAGCATATAATACAATAATATTAAAGTTCTGATCTGGAGAATATCACATTTTTGAATTTTCAAAGCAGTCTGGGTGTTTATTACTATTTCCGTCACAACGGTCAATTTTGTAATTAGCTACAATTAAGTAACTAACTAATTATATGCTGCAATTTCAGGTCATCCAAGTAAGATTATTTTATATTTGTTTCAGAATGCTTCAATCTATAATAACTGAAAATTTCATTCAGTTCTCTTAATTTTTAAGAAAGTTATGGGCTTTTGACTGTCCTCGATCACAGCTTTTGAGACAAGTCAATGGAAAGGCAATAGGGAACAAGATGCTAATTTCCGAGTATGAAAATGGCCATAACTTTTTTAATACTGAAGATATCAAAGTGAATTAGGTGTCAAATTAAACTTCTTGTAATGCTTTATCTGATGGGATAAATTACAGACTTGATTTTTAAAATCTCAAAATTTTGTAACATTGCTACTGTATGAAGGGTGACAAGTCCTCCTTTAAGTCACACCATGGGGTTGGGCTGCTGCCCCATTTGTGAAGGCTGGCCAAGCAGGTGCCAAGTCCAGTCCTGAATAGTGTTGGTGGGCGAGGACTTCGATGAGGCATCGCTTGGCTGAGGCCTTCATTCGGAGAGCAGGTCCAACTGCTAGGTGCTCTTGAGGCTGGTCGTTGTTGCTGCTTTCGGCTTTGGGATGACTAGGATTCTTTGACTTGGCTCTCAGGCGTCGTCTTGTAGAATTTAGTCTGCTGGAAGGATCATTGGCTTCCCCAGGCGAGCCTGGGTACTGACGGGGGGCGCGACGAGAACGCTGATCCATAGTCCCCCAATGAGAATAGTTTTTTTGTCGGCGGGTTCCCCGTAAAGAACGAGCAATTTAATTGGCTTAAGCCCATCACACACTATTTAAAATGGCTTTGACCCTTCTTCAGACTCAAGCATTTCTCCAGCATTTTTGTCTACTGCTCTATATAGGTATGTTACAAAACTTACCTTCAGTCGCGCTGTAATTCTGCCACTGGCCGTGTGCGCGATTTTGGCGCCTTTAAGGGGGGGGGCGGGGTTAAAACGCGGGTTTCTCCCTTGTCCTGGAAATATTTTGTTGGAGTACAAAACTTCGCTGACAAAATCGTTCCTACTGGCGATTTGTGAATTTTTTTTAAAAATTAAATCGTCAATGTCAGTGCTAGAGTCATTTTAAAAGCAGCTCCTGAAGCGTCAACGCCAATAACGGGGACGGATTTCACACAATGGACAGGTAAACAAAAGTGCTTTCTTTAAATGTATAAAAGTGCTTCTTAAGAAGCCTTTAATTCACATTTTGTCATGCGACACGGTGATTTTATTCCCCGAATTAACGGCAGTATTTTTCATGACAATACGGGGTTAAATTCACCGCAAATGAACGTTCCAAAAGACCGCGTTCCAGTAATCCTCACTCGCAAGATGAATTAAATCCCCATTAATTTACAGGTATTAAACATTCAATTCCTTCCATTTGGCCTGTAAATTCATGAAAATTAGATTTAAAAATTATGTTATATTGTGAATTATTGTGTGAATGTTATTTGGACACTTAGGCTATTTAAAAATGTTAATCTATTCTTAAGAAATTGATAGATGTTTAGATCTAGTAATTGAATTTTGTAATTAGCTACAATTAGGTAACTAACTAATTATATGCTTTACTTTCATGTCTTCGAAGTAAGATTGTTTCATATTTGTTTCAGAATGCTTCAATCTATAATACCTGAAAATTTCTTTCAGTTACCATAATTTTTAAGAAAGTTATGGGCTTTTAACTGTCCTCGATCACAGCTTTTGTGTTAAGTCAATGGAAAAGCAATAGGGAACTAGATGCTAATTTCTGAGTATGATAATGGCCATAACTTTTTTAATACTGAAGATATGAAAGTGAATTAAGTGTCAAATTAAACTTCTTTTTATGCTTTATCTGATGGGATAAATTGCAGACTTTATTTTTTAAATCTCAAAATTTTGTAACATTGCTACTCTATAGATGCTGCCTCACCCGCATTCCCATTCCCATGCAGATGGTGTGATAGGTGAGTCACGGTGGTGGTCCCAGCACCGGTCCCCCCCCCCCCCCCCCCGAGGCACCGCTCACACCTCCCACCCTCACCTCCGGCGGCTCTGTGTCCGGTGGCCGCTCTGTCCACACCCCATGGAGTTTTACCCCTTGCCCGGAGCCAGGAGCGGACCGTTGGTGCCGCGGGGATGAATCTCGGGCTAAGGCTCCGCTCCTATGCCTGACCCCCGGGTCACTGACCCTCACCTCCCCCGGACCCCCGGGTCACTGACCCTCACCTCCCCCGGACCCTAGTTGGACACAGAGAACCTGGGCCGGCCTGCATTCCCGGGGAGGGGGGGAGAGAGGGAAATGTCTCCGCTCACTCCGGGTGTTGTCGCCGCTTCACTGACCCACACTCTCACACACAACCTAACACACACCCTTACATAGACACTGGCGCACACAAGGTTTAAAGGGATCTGGGCCAAATGCGGATAAATGGGACGAGTTTAGATGGGGCATCTTGATCTGCATGAACAAGTTGGAATGAAGGGCCTGTTTCCATGCTGTAAGACTATGACACACTGTAGAAAGGGTGCAATTGCTCTGGAGAGAATCCAGGGGCGATTTATGAACATATTGGCAGGGCTGGAATTTTTGTTTCACTTTGAAGAAAGATTTGATAACTGGAATTGTATTCTCTGCAGCAACGGAGGTGAAGAAGAGACTTCGTTGAGATGAATAATATTATGAGAATAGGATCTGTTTCGCTTAATAAAGAGTGTAAGAAGGAACTGCAGATGGTGGTTTAAACTGAAGATAGATACTAAAAGCTGGAATAACTCAGCAGGACAGGCAGCATTTCTGGAGAGAAAGAATAGGTGATGTTTCGGGTCGAGACCTTCAGACTGAAGAGGTTGAAAACCAGCAACAAAACACAATGACTGGAGATGTGTGTTATCCAACTAAAGGCAGTAATCAGAATCATGTGTTCATCTTTATTGACGTGTCACCATAATAAATATTACAGAAAAAATTAATGGGGTGGCACATCGGTAGAGTTGCTGCCTTGCAGCACCACAGACCCAGATTTTATCCTGACTACGGGTGCTGTCTGTACAGTATTTGTACATTCTCCTTATGACCACATGGTTTTCTGTGGAAATTCCGGTTTCTCCCACATCTGAAAGAAGTGCAGGTTTGTAGGTTAATTGGCTTCTGTAAATTGTCCCTGGCATGTAGGATACAACTGGTGTAAGATACATTGCGGTCGGTGTCGACTTGGTGGGCCAAAGGGACTGTTTCCATATATATGTTTTACATATATATCTTAATTTCATTGAACCATATACGGTTGAATATGTGGCATTATTTTCATCTTGTTTCTATAGTCAAAGGGCAAGATTAATTGATTTATTTGTGCAGATCAGTGATGGAAGTCTGACTCCTCTTGCCTTGTTTCTATGTTTGTGTTTCTCTACATATGCATAACAGCATGAATTATAATCTGATTTCCATACAGGAATATACTAAGGTCATTCATGTGCTGCACCTGTTGATCAGAGCCTGGCTCTACTGTGGAAAGTAATTAGGAATGTAATTTAGCCTAACCTTATTCACACCTAATCCAATTTGAAGTATAAATGTTGCATCGAGTGTAAGTTAAAAGTATGCACCAGATTCCACAATTTCAAACTGAAAAATGCAAAAGCTTCCTACCGTGGGAGGGGGGACATCCCTCTCTCACACCCACCCCTCCCCTCCCCCCCCCCCCCCCCACACAACCCCTCGGTTGCTGCACTCCCTCGAAATTTCTCACTCTCACCTCTAACCCAATGTTGCCAGCCCTGCTAGTTGCTGGGTGTCTTCTCTGGTGATGCTCTGCCAGGTCTGTATTGCAGCCATCTTTAGCTGATGCTTGTTTTGGGGGCTAGTCCTCTTCAGTTTTCCCTTCAGCATATAAAAGGCATATTTGGGATCATTGTCTTGCTGTAGAATAAACCGCCAGCCAATGTTTTGAGGCATTTGTTTGAAATTGAGCAGATAGGATGTGTCTATATACTTCAGAATTCATTATGCTACTACCATCGGCAGTTGTATCATCAATGCATATAAGTGAGCCAGTACCTTCAGCAGCCATACATGCCCAGGCCATAACACTCCCACCACCGTGTTTCACAGATGAGGTGGTATACTTTGGATCTTGGGCACTTCCTTCTCACCTCCATACTTTACTCTTGCCATCACTCTGAAATAAATTAATCATCGTCTCATCTGTCCACAAGACCTTTTTCCAGAACTGTGGTCGCTCTTTTAAGTACTTCTTGGCAAACTGTAAATCTTATTTTTGCGGCTAACCAGTGGATTACATCTTGCAGTGTAGCCTCTGTATTTCTGTTCATGAAGTCTTCTGTGGACAGTGGTATTGACAGATTCACACCTGACACCTGAAGAGTGTTTTCTGATCTGTCAGACAGGTGTTTGGGGATTTTTCTTTATGATAGGGAGAATTCTTCTGTCATCAGCTGTGGAGGTCTTCCTTGGCCTGCCAGTCCCTTTGCGATTAGTAAGCTTACCAGTGCTCTTTCTTCTTAATTATGTTGATTTTGGTAAGCCTGTTTGGCTGATGTCTCTGACAGTTTTATTCTTGTTTCTCACTCATAATGGCTTTTTTTAAAAACTTTAATTGGCACAACTTTGGTCTCATGTTGATAAACAGCAATAAAAGTTTCCAAAGGTGATGGAAAGACTAGGTGCTGAGAGCTCTCTTCTACCTGCATTAAGGAGGCAATTTAAACACACCTGAGCAATTACAAACACCTGTGAAGCCATGTGTCCCAAGCATTATGGTGCCCTGAAATCGGGGGGACTATGTATAAACACAGCTGTAATTTCTACATGGTGAAACCAAAATGTATAAAAATACCCTTTAATAAAATCTGACAATGCACTGTAACTACATGTGATTTTTTTCTATTACAAATCTCAAATTGTGGAGTACAATTCTATTACAAATCACAAATTGTGGCAAATAAATAAATGATGGGTCTTTTTCCTAAACATTATGTAGGGCACTGTAGATTTCTAGTTTGTTTTATTTTTATTTTTTTTATTTTTTTATTTTTATTTTATTAGAAGTAAGTACAATTGTATACAATCATATTTTCATAATACCTTTTATGTACAGCTTCTTATTTAAATTTTTTTTTGAAATAAAGAAGAAAAAGAAAAAAGTTCGATAATGAGAAATAGAAAAATGTGAGATATAGTGTGTGAAAAAGAAAAATAAAGAATGAAAAAAGAAAGTTGAGACATAGAAAATAGAAGAAAGAGAATAAAAGAAAAGAGAGAAGAAAAGAAAATAGAAGGAGATCATTTATAATCTTGACCATCCGCAGTCACGGATTAGCTTTTACACCTGTTTTGCACCATACGTTTCCAAAAGACGACAAATGGAGACCAACTCGTTATGAATTGGTCAAATTTATCTATTAGGAGGAATCGCATTTCCTCAAGATGTGCGGTATCCAACATACTTGCAATCCACATTTTGAGCGTTGGTATTGGTGTATTTTTCCAAAATTTCAATATTAATTTTTTTGCTATTATTAAACCATAATTAAAAATTGACTTTTGAGATGAGCTCAATTTGTTCCCGTCTTCCATTACCCCAAATATAATCAATTCATTATTGGGTTCCATTTTTGTCTTAAATAGTTTTAAATATTTGAAATATTTGAAATCCAAAAATCCATGAAGTTTTATACAAGAAACAAAAGAGTGTGTTATAGTTGCGTCTTGGGTTAAACATTTATCGCAAATGGGCGATATATTTGGATAAAATTTATTTAATCTTGTTTTTGAGTAATATAATCTGTGTAAAATTTTTAATTGGATTAGATTATGTCTTGCGTTAATCGAACACTTGTGAATGTATGTCAAATACTTTTCCCATGTAGCCTTCGTATTTTTATCAATAATTCCCGTTCCCACTCTTCTCTAATTACCTCGGTCACAGGTAAATCTATATTTAAGATACTATTATATAAATATGATATTAATTTTTGTGTATCAGCTTTTATATTCATTACTTCTTCTAGTAAATCAGGAGTTATTTTTTGATATCCCTGTATGTATGTCTTCAAAAAATTACAAATCTGAAAATATTTAAAATAATGAGTGTTTTTCAGTTTAAATTTTAATTGTAATTGTTGAAATGATAATAAATCTCCCCATTTCATACATATCCCCGATCCTTTTAATTCCTAAACTTTCCCATTGATTATATATTTTATCCATCATAGATGGTTTAAATAAAGGATTATTCGCTATCGGTGTTAACAATGATAGGTTTCTTAATTTTAAGGATAATTTTATTTGTTTCCATATTCTTATTGTATCTTGTATAATTGGGTTTTTCTTATATATTGTATTGTTCATTTTTTTCGGGGAGAAGAGGATTGTTCCTATATTACAAGGATAACAATCCTCTTTCTCCATTTTTATCCATTCTGTCTGTTGAGTTGAACTATCCAACCAGTAAATTATATTCTTAATATGTATTGCCCAATAGTAATACAAAAAATTAGGGAGTGAAAGTCCCCCGACATCTTTTGGTGTACATAAGTGTTCTTTTTTAATTCTGTGTGATTTGTAATCCCAAACAAAATTAGTAATATTAGCGTTCAGTTTAGAAAAAAAATATTTTGGTACATATACTGGTATAGATTGAAATAGGTATAATAATTGTGGTAGGAAGCTCATTTTAATAGCATTTATTCTGCCTATTAATGATAAAGGGAGTGTTTTCCAAAATTTTATCATTATATTAAGTTTATTTATTAAGGGTATAAAATTGGCATTGAATAAAGCTTTATGTTTTCTAGTAATCTGTATACCCAAATATTTGAATTTTTCTGTTGCTATTTTAAAGGGGGATTTCAATAAGTGTATAAAATGTATAAAAATACCCTTTAATAAAATCTGACAATGCACTGTAACTACATGTAATTTTTTTCTACTACAAATCTCAAATTGTGGAGTACAATTCTATTACAAATCACAAATTGTGGCAAATAAATAAATGATGGGTCTTTTTCCTAAACATTATGTAGGGCACTGTAGATTTCTAGTTTGTTTTAGAAGAAGCAACAAACAGATCCTGATTGACAAGGTGAAATCTGTAGCTAGATTACAGAGTAGTAGTACCGGATATAGTCTGTTCATTGAGAGTAGAACATTTTGCCTTCAAGTAAAGGCTACATCTTTAAAGGATTCAAACTGCCAATTGACAGAACGTTCGTGCCCACAATGTCAAATCATTGATGAAAACTATCGGGCCTTAGAGATGTGGTCTGTTTCCATTCACCAACTGTAGAACACGGTGAAGGACAGTGGACACACATTGGGTGGTGGACAAGTACAAAACAAACTAGGTGAAGATGCAGACCAAATGCGTTTACTCTTGGATAGGTCAGGGGAAAGCAGGAGCCAGACTCGAAGAATGAGACTGCAACAGTAAGAGAGCTGCAAGACTATCTCAAGAAGTATTAAAGGTGAAGCATCCAGGACTTCATTAACTTCACCACCAATTTCCATCCTATACTCAAATTCACTTGGACCATCTCTGACACCTCTTTCCGTGCCCCCCTCTTGATCTCATCGTCTCCATCACAGGAGATACACTATTGACTGATGTCTGTTATAAACCTACTGACTCCCACAACTATCTAGACTACATTTCTTCCCACCCTACTTCCTGCAAAGACTCTATGCCCCTACTCCCAATTCCTCTGTCTACGCTGCATCTGCGCCCAAGATGAGGTATTCCATGATGTCCTCATTCTTTGGGGAATGGGGGTTCCCAACTTCCATCATTGATGAGGCCCTCACACGTGTCTCCTCGTTCCCCCTCATCTCTGCTGTTACTTCCCGCCTAGTCACAACAGGGACAGAGTCCCCCTAGTCCTTGCCTTTCACCCCATCAGCCGTCGCACACAACACACAATCTTCCAACATTTTCGCCACCTCCAACGGGATCCCACCACTAGTCACATCTTCCCTTTTCCCGTTCCACAGAGAACCTTCCCTCTGCAACTCCCTAGTTAAATCATCCCTTCCCACCCAAACCACCCCCTCCCCAGGTACCTTCCCCTGCAACCGCAGGTGATGCAACACCTGTCCATATACCTCCTCCCTCAACTCTGTCCAGGGACCCTGACAGTCATAGTCTTAGCGATAGTGTGAAAACAGGCCCTTCGGCCCAACTCGCTCACAGCAGCCAACAATGTCCCAGCTACACTTGCCTGCGCTTGGTCCATATCCCTCCAAACCTGTTCTATCCATGAACCTGTCTAATTGTTTCTTAAACGATGGGATAATCCCAACCTCAATGACCTCCTCTGGCAGCTTGTTCCGTACACTCACCACCCTTTGTGTGAAAAAGTTACCCTTCGGATTCCAATTAAATCTTTTCCCCTTCACCTTGAACCTATGTCCTCTGGTCCTCGATTCCCCTACTCTGGGCAAAAGACTGCATCTACCTGATCTATTCCTCTCATGATTTTGTATATAAGATCTCTCCTCATCTTCTTGCGCTCAATGGAATTGAGATCCAGCCTACTCAACCTCTCCCTTTTACTCACATCCTCTAATCCTGGCAAAATCCTTGTAAATCTTTTCTGAACCCTTTCAAGCTTGACAATATCTTTCTTATAACATCCTTCAACGTTAGGCAGAGGTTCACTTGCACCTCCTCCAACCTCATCTACTGTATCTGTTGTTCCAGGTGTGGACACAACTGCATCCACGAGACCAAACGTAGACTGGGCTATCATTTTGCTGAACATCTTTGCTCAGTCCGCCTGGACCTACCTAATCTCCCGGTTGCCAAACACTTTAATTCCTCTTCCCATTCCCACACTGACCTTTCTGGCCTGGGCCCCCTCCATTGTCGAGTGAGACTAAATGCAAATTGGAGGAACAGTACCTCATATTTCGCTGGGGCAGCTTACAACCCAGCGGTATATTGATTTCTCTAACTTGCATCCCCCCTCTCTTCATCCCTCCCCCACCCAAGTCGGACTAGTGTCGAAGTCGTCTTGTTGAGCCTTATTGTCTGTAATTCGTTTTCACCTAGCTCACAGCAAACAATGACGTTTCCTTTATCATCATTACTTTTTGTATATTTTCCATTGTTCTACATCTCTCTATATCACCGTCTATATCCCTTGTTTCCTTTTCCCCTGACTCTCAGTCTGAAGAAGGGTCTTGACCCAAAATGTCGCCTATTCCATTTCTCCAGAGATGCTGTCAGACCCACTGAGTTACTCCAGCATTTTGTGTCTACTATTTAAGAAATTTGAGTACTTGGATGTGAACCAGAAGCAAGCACAAACATTTTTTAAAAACATGGTGCTTGTGAATGTGATTCCAAACACTAGTTCTGATACTAAGGTACACCTTTACATACAATTTTTCTACAACTGAAAATCTGAGGTTCATATTAACCTCTTTAGCCGTTTTGCAGAGTTTAAGATAGCGTCTGTTCAGAAATGGATACGCTTCTCTCTTTTCATATTACTGATATCAATAGACTGAATCTTTTATCTGGTTTTGCTGCAAAAATATTAGGTTACAAATGTTATGTATAGCTTTTTCCACATTTATTATAATGCATGCAGACTTTAAATGATTGTAATTAATAGATATAAATATATTTAGCAATTGTGTCCTTTTTCTACAGTCATAACTTAATTTCATAATTTAAATAGGAACTGAGTTTATTTTTATCCTGTGCTAATGGACCTCAAATCTCACTCCTAATTAGATTTATTATGAAACCTACAACTGTTTCCATGCTGCATTTTTGGTAAAGTAAAACAACATGTTAAAACTGATCTTAAATCTTCTCTTTCTATAGTGAGATTTGAACCCACAATCGTTTGATTCACTGGTGCCACAAACTATGCCAAAGGTTGACACCATGAATGAGATACGAATGGGCGAGCCCAAAGGCTAATGGAATGATGTTCACTTTGTTGCCCTCCATAATGTTTGGGACAAAGACCTATAAGTTATTTATTTGCCTCTGTACTCCACAATTTGAGATTTGTAATAGAAAAACATCACATGTGGTTAAAGTGCACATCGTCACATTTTATTAAAAGCCATTTTTATACATTTTGGTTTCGCCATGTAGAAATTACAGCTGTGTTTATCCATAGTCCCCCCCCCCCCCATCCCATTTCAGGGCACCATAATGTTTGGGACACATGGCTTCACAGGTATTTGTAATTGCTCAGGTGTGTGTTTAATTGCCTCCTTAATGCAGGTAGAAGAGAGCTCTCAGCACCTAATCTTTCCTCCAGTCTTTCCATCACCTCTGGAAAAATGTTATTGCTGTTTATCAACATGAAGACCAAAGTTGTGCCAATGACAGTCAAAGAAGCCATTATGAGACTGAGAAACAAGAATACAACTGTTAGAGACATCAGTCAAACCGTCCGCAGAAGACTTCATGAACAGAAATACAGAGGATGCACTGCAAGTTGCAAACCACTGGATAGCCGCAAAAATAGGATGGCCAGGTTACAGTTTGCCAAGAAGTACTTAATAGAGCAACCACAGTTCTGGAAAAAGGTGTTGTGGTCAGATGAGACAAAGATTAACTTATATCAGACTGATGGCAAGAGCAAAGTATGAGAAGGAACTGCCCAAGATCCAAAGCATACCACCTCATCTGTGAAACACGGTGGTGGGGGTGTTATGGCCTGGGCATGTATGGCTGCTGAAGGTACTGGCTCACTTATCTTCACTGATGATACACCTGCTGACGGTAGTAGTCTAGCGGCCCCTTGTGGTGGCCTTGTTAATATCGAACCCTCGCAATTGGCTGGCGCGGTCACATGAGCGCGGGAGCTTCTTCGCGGGTTTTTTCTGTAACCGTTCATTCTAGCGCCACGCGAATAGAATACACATCGTTAAAATTTGGATGTCTATTTCGACTCGGGTGACTACTTTGTTTGCGTTTCAAAATAAAGAATTTTTGCACACCCTAACGTTTCGACTCGCCAAACTGGTGACCCCGCTAGTCCGAATGGATTTCGGGCATTTGACATGCAAGCCGCCGCCTTCCCCGACGCCCAGCAAAACGTTGTGGGCCTGAAGCTGCCCGTGTTCTGGGCAGAGCAGCCTCAAGTGCGGTTTGCCCACATAAAGGCCCAGTTCCACCTCAGGAATATCGTGGTCGACGACACCCGGTATTTTTACGTCGTCAGGGCACTCAACCAAGAGACAGCCTCGCGGTTGCTGCCATACTTACAAGACCCACCGGTGCTTGGCAAGTACGACAGCCTCAAGGCCCTACTGCTCCGCACCTTCGGGCTCAGCCGCCGATATCGCGCCGCCCGCCTGCTCCACATGGACGGCCATCGACCATCTGACATTGACATTTCTCAAACAAATGCCGGACGACATCTGCTTGCTGCTCGCCGGGTCCGACTTCGCCAACCCCTTGCAGCTCGCCGAGCGAGCCGACGAATTGTGGCTCGCGAAGCGGCAGAACGGCGGGTCCATCAACCGGGAGTCCGAGCACGCACGCCAACCGCCCCGTAGAGATGCCCAGCCCTCCGCTACTGTCAGGTGCAGAATAGTGAAATAACAATCACGATGCTTAGAGAGTTTAGAGAAACAAGTTTATTTATTAGCAAGTGTGCAGAGTCGGGTGTCTCCCCTGTCAAGACACACCGAGAGAGAGGAAGTCACTTTCTTTTAAACACATCATTTTACATTTGTTACATTCATTCCTCCCCTTCGGGCTCTTTTCAAATCAGAGCACTGAGGTGCACACTCTACAGGTACCGCCCCTGGTGCCTCCCAGAACATACATCGCATGTACATTTAAATGAGACATCTTGTCATGATGGGCGTGTTTGCAATATTCATTTATCTCATTGCGCAAGCGCATAGAGAGTTGTTCATGACCTTTATCCCAATTCTACCCGGACTTTCTTATCTCTTTTGTTCTCATCCTTGAAAAATCACCATCTGTACTCGTGCATCCACTCCCTACTATACAAAGGGTTCTTAGTCTAAATCAACTTATACCTATTAACCCCTTCCTCACAATCCACACTTTTACTTTTGCTACTGCAACCTTTGATTTATACTATCTCCCCTGTCTCTAATGCTAACAGCAGAATCTTCGCCTCCCTATCTTCCCCTCGCTGGTCATACTGTGTCCTAAAGGCCATCATGGCGGCGTCATTCTTGGTCAGGGCTGTCTCTATCAATCGCTGAGACAGCCCCCGTATGCAGGGAATGATACAACATCCAAATAGACACAGCAACCCCATCATAACTACCACTGATGTTAGGGCTGATGTAAAGATGTGCTTCCATTTCCCAAACCAGGAGTCTAGAAACCCGGTCCAGGAGGTGTCTACTCCGGAGTTCTCGGCCAATTCGATAGACAGGGAAGTGAGACCTGCTAGGGCTCTCGATACTGACCCATCAGGAGCAGTGTTGTTGGGGATGAAGGTGCAGCATTGTTCCCCAAACATTACACACACCCCTCCCTTCTCAGCCAGTAGCATGTCTAAGGCCATGCGATTTTGCCAGGCCATTAGGCTGGTATCTGTCAGTTGTTCCGCTAATCCTTCAACCGCATCTCGAGTGTAATATATAAAGCGTTGTTGGTTGTAGTATAGGTAGTTGATCCAGTCCACATTTTTATTAATTGTGGACCACCAGAAGAGCATGGACTCAAAGCCCACAGCTATCTGGTTTCTGGCTTTGAATTCATCGGGTACCCCTCTTGGCACCCCTATCGCATCTATATATATGTGTGTGTCGAATGATCCTCTCACCCCTCTCTTTTGTCGTCGGCTTCCTTCATTGAGTTCTACAGCATGTTCTACTGCTATGGTGAAGGGCATCATCAGTTGTGTGAGTGTACAGGTTCCCGTCCATGACCCTGGTAACCGGGGCCACAGGGTATTCTCCCCGCACCACCACCAGACATCAGCTCTACTGACTATCTGCTTTCTCAGCCAGGAGCTTTTGAACAGTGGCCCCTGTTCCTCAGCCGTTATGTTATACGTCTGATTGCAGTTGAGCACCTCCCCTATTTCCTGTCCATCTGGGTTATATCTGGTATAGCACTCAAATCCCTCCTCCCCAAGGGGAGTGCTAAATGGAGGAGGTCGAGGGTCTGTCCTTCAGCCCTTTGTATTGTTGTTGCTAGCCGGGAATAGGTAATGATAACTCTGGCAGGTCGCATCCTTTGGTAGGATGGGATTCGTGAATAGCTGTAGTATACATGGCATAGCCCCAGGTGTCCTATCCCAATTCAAGGGAAATGGTACTGGAACCAGCTGAGGCTTAGCTCCGGCACAGACGTAGCAATTGGTGTGTTGCATACTCCTGGCCGTGTACATCATCCAGGCAAGCCAGGTGTTGGTTCCCTTTCCTCCTGTAGGTATTCCCTCCTCATATAATTGCCTTAATTCTGTTTCTCCTGCTACTATCATTATCTTCAAATCCTTAGGCTCATTTTCCGTGGTGACATTTCTGACTACCGGTGGTGCTGGTGTTGCCCAGGGATCCCTACTCTGACTGTCATCTATCTGGAACCTTTCCCTCCCATCCTCATATTTCACCATATTCCCGTCCTGCTTCACTTCTATCTCAAACCTCAGACATGCGTCCTTCCCTGTTCTTTCTGCACATATCCAATACCTACCACTTTCCTGCATTTGAACACTCTGTATGCTTACATATACGCGTCCTGGCAATCCCTCTTTTGGGTTTTTATATACTCTCCACCTATCAGTTTGATAGGTGGGCTTATGCCACCCATTTCTTGATGAAGTGAACACCGCGTGCCCATTTCTACAGGGATGGGTGCATACATACATTCTATAGCCACACCACCATTTTCCTTTACATACATTAAATGGGATGGTGGTGGACCTTCTATTCTGTGGTATTGTGATTTTTATACATGTTATATTACTCATGAGTTGGGTAATCACCCAACACACGATCCACCAGCACGAAGTCTTCATTTTCCGTGCGGGGTCTTGGTGAATACCAAAGTCAATGGTTCCTTCCCTTTTCGCACAGTCCACGGGCTGATATTGTCTGGTGGGGCCTCCACAGGACCCTTAAATCGGCTTGTGTGTGTCCACCCTTTTTCTTTTGTTCGTACTGCTGTCTCGGTGATTAGTAACACCAGGTAGGGTCCAGTCCACTTAGGTTGCAGCTTTTCTTCTTTCCACATTTTTATTAGTACCCAGTCTCCAGCCTTGGCTGAGTGAATCGGAAAGTCCAGTGGCGGGCTCTGGGCCAGCAATCCTTTAGTTTTTAGTTCTGCAAGAGATTGGGATATCGCCAGTAAATAGTTCCTTAGGAATACATCATTCCCTTGTATTGTTGGGAACCATTCTATCTTTCCTAAGTATGGGAGCCCGAATAACATTTCATATGGTGATACCCCTATGTCTTTCCGAGGTGCCGTGCGGATTCTCAACAAGGCTATCGGAAGGCACTTAGTCCAGGGGAGTCTCGTTTCCTCTATCAACTTGGTGATTTGGGTCTTCAAGGTGCCATTCATTCTCTCCACCTTTCCGGAGCTCTGGGGATGCCACGGTGTATGCAATTTCCATTCAATTCCTAGTGCTTCACATATCATTTTATGTGTCTTGGGGGCAAAATGGGTCCCTCTATCCGAGTCTATTGTTTCCACAATCCCATATCTGGGTATAATTTGCTCCAATAATACCTTGGCTACCGCCTGTGAGGTGGCAGTTGCTGTGGGGAATGCCTCTACCCATCTAGTGAAATGGTCCACTACCACTAACAGGTACTTCCATTTTTGTACCCGGGGCAACTCGGTGAAATCTATCTGGATTCTTTGGAAGGGCCTAATTGCCAATGGTTGTCCTCCTCCTGAGACTGCTCTCGTGATTTTCTTGTTAATTCGCTGACATATTACACAGCCCCCTATGACTTGTTTGGCCATGGTATACATCCCACGGCAAGCGTAGGTTCTGAGGAGGGTGTCACAGAGGGCTTGGGTTCCCCAATGGCTTTGCCCGTGCAGCCTCCCTAATAACTCCCTTATAATTTCTTTGTTCAATAGCTGCTTTCCATCCGGTGTCCACCATTTCCCATTTGGGGTAAGCCGGGCTCCCATTTCCCTCATGTTTTCCTGCTCTTTCTCACTAAAGATTGGTATCTTTTCCTCTTGTTCCCTTAAAGGTATTAGTGACATCATTTCTACCATCTGTTCTGTGGCTGCTCTTTTTGCAACCTCATCTGCTGCCCTATTTCCTCGGGCTTCCAGGGTTTTACCCTTTTGATGCCCTGCCACATGTGCTATGGCTATTCGTTCTGGTTTCTGCAAGGCCTCCAGTGTCTGTCCTATCAATTGCTCATGCGCTAATTCTTTCCCTCGAGCTGTTATCATTCCTCGCTCTTTCCAGATTTTCCCAAAGGTGTGTACTACCCCAAAGGCGTATTTTGAATCGGTGTACACTGTTCCTTCCTTCCCCTCCAATAGTTCCAAAGCTCTCATTAATGCATATATTTCACAAGATTGGGCTGACCAACTACCAGGCAGCCTAACACTTTCAATTTCCTCCATAGTTTCCCCGTTCACTATACCGTACCCACTATGTCTTTTTCCATCTATACACCTGGAGGACCCATCTATAAACCACCGGCTGCCCTCAGCCAGAGGTTGTTCTTCCAAGTCTTCTCTACTTTTTGTCTGTAAATCTATTATTTCACTACAGCAGTGTACTGGGTCCTCTCCCTCGTCGCCCTCTTTTTCTGCTGGATACAGGAATTGGGACGGGTTAAGGTTCTTATCCGTAATTATAGTCAAATCGTCTTTTTCCATCAGGATGGCCTGGTACTTTAAAATTCTAGAGTCCGTTAACCATCTGTTGGATTTCTGAGTGAGTATGGTTCTCACCGTGTGTGGCGTAGAAACAACCAGAGCTCCTCCAAAGGTTAATTTTCTACTCTCCTCCACCAATATTGCAGTGGCTGCTACCGCTTGTATGCATCCCGGCCATCCCCTGGAGACTGGATCTAATATTTTTGAGAGGAAGGCCACCGGCTGTCGGTTCCCCCCTCTCTTCTGGGTAAGTACCCCTAGTGCCACCCCCTTGTCTGAATTTACGAAGAGATGGAAAGGTTGTTCTAACGAGGGTAGGGCCAACACGGGAGCAGTAATCAGACTGTTCTTTATTTTCCCAAATTCCACCTCCTGTTCAGGGGTCCACTTAACCTTGTCTTTTTCTTCTCCCAATTTATCATACAGGAATTTCACCTGTCGGGCGTAATCATCTATCCACAATCGACAGTATCCTATCAACCCCAGGAATTTTCGGATTTCTTTCTTATTCCTCGGGAGTGGTACTCCCGTGATTCCAGCTATCCTTTCGGGGTTTATTCGTCTTTTTCCTCCGCTTATCAGGTGTCCTAGATATTTTACCTCCTGTTCCACAAATTGAAGCTTGTTACGGGACACCCTTAACCCCTTCTTCCCCAAGAAGTTTAACAGGACTATCGTGGCGTCCCTTACTTCTTCTTCCCTCTCTCCTGACAAGAGAAGGTCATCCACGTACTGTAATAGTTGCGTTTCCCCGTGACCTGGGAAATCCTCCAGTACCTGCTCTAAAATTTGGCCGAATAAATTTGGTGATTCTGTAAAACCTTGAGGGAGCACCGCCCACCGGAATTGTTGCTTTCGCCCGGTGTTAGGGTTTTCCCACTCAAAGGCGAATAAGTCTCTACTCTCTGTTGCCAGCGGACAACTCCAGAAAGCGTCCTTTAAATCTACCACACTAAACCATTTGTGGCTTGGGGGTATCTGTCCCATGATGGTGTAAGGGTGTCGGGCTCGGACTACCTTGTTCAATTCCCTTAAGTCCTGTACGAGTCTAAACGTACCGTCGGTCTTTCTGACTGGTAGGATCGGAGTATTGTAGGGAGACATACATGGTTCCAATACCCCGTCCTTCAATAAATTCTCAATGATTGGTTGTAAGCCTTTTCGTCCCTCGGTCGAAATGGGGTACTGTCTTACTCGTACTATGTCGGCACCGTCCTTTAATACTATCTGTAGAGGGGGTATTTGCAAACCTCCTCTGTTTCCTTCCTTGGCCCATACTTGGTCATTAATTCTTTGCTCGTCCGCCTCTCTTAGAGTATACAACTGGACCACTATCCTTCCCTCTACCGGTGCTGTGCCTATCCCCAATTGTATTTGTAAATCTCTGCCCATTAAATTTATACCAGCCTGAGGTACTAAGATCAGGTCCTCTACTGCCACCCGGTGTCCATACCTTACATTCACTCCTCCTATCTCGGGAGCTACCATTACAGTCCCCCCTACTCCGGTAATTTTAATTCTCCCTTGTCCTGCCTTCATACCTATTGGTACTTTGGTTACACTTGATCGCTCCGCTCCTGAATCTACCATGAACACCGTATCTTCTCCCTGGGGTCCTATTTTTAAATTTACCAAGGGCTCCCTTCTATAGTCCCCCGACCCCAGGGACGGGAACCCCTGACCCCCCTATTCATTCTCCATCATACTGTACGTACGGGACTCCACTACACGCTCAGGGCACTCCCTTTTGAAGTGTCCTTCCTTATTACAAAAATAACATATTGAAGGTCCTGTCCTCCAACCTTGTCCCGTACTCGTGTTTCCCCGGCCCCTGCCGATTCCTTCTCCATATCCCCCTCTTCCGCGGCCTCTGCTGCGTCCTCTTCCCCTGCCTCGGGAGTAACTCCCTCGCCATCCTGTACCTCCCTTTTCCTTGTCTACTAGCTTTACTGCCTGCAACATAATCTTTGCCTTTCCCTTCTGTTTTTCCTCATCCCTTCGCACGTACACTTTCTGGGCCTCCGTAAGTAACGGAGACAGTAATTTCTCATTCCAATCATCCATCTTTTCTAACTTCTTCCTTACATCAGGCCAGGATTTGGTCACGAAATTGGCCCTGAGCAGTTGTTGTCCGGCCTCGGAGTCCGGATCTATTCCGGAATACTGTTGCATGTTCTTCCTGAGTCTTTGAAGGAACACTGTCAGGGCCTCATCTTTCTGCTGTCCATTTTCAAATGCTCGTTCAAAATGCTGCTATTCCCTTGTCCCAATCTGGCTCTTGTACTGGGAATTTGTCTTCGGCCGCCGCATTTTGCTGCCCTGGCGGGTTCTCCTGTTCCCCCTTTTTCATTGCCGCTGCCCTAATCATTTGCCTCTCCTCTGATGTGAAGAGATTCCCCATAATGGCCATCAACTCATCCCATGTATAAGTGTTTGGCCCAAGGAATTGATCTATCTGTTCCGCCAGACCTAAAGGATCTCCAAGGAGGCTTTTCATCTCCTTCTTGAAGTTCCTTACCTCGGTACTGGTTAAGGGGACATTATCAAATCCCATTCCCCGTGGGGTCCTCCCATGGGTACCTCCCTTAGGGGTCTAATTTTAATCGGTATTTTTCTTACTCTGACCGACCTCCTGACTCCCTCTCTCGGTGGCGGGGGATTTAATTCATCTACCCCAGCCGCCTCCTGTCTTTCTATCTCCTCCTCGTCCTCACTCCTGGGGTCCGGTTGTTCACTGTCGGTGTCCTCACCGTCAGTAACATCGTTATTAGGTTCTTGTTTTACCCTGACCTTTCTCCTTTCCACCTGAGCGGGTCCGGGTGTCACCTCTTCCACCGCCGCCGCAAGTGGAGGTGGGGGTGGGATCGGTGGCACTACTCCGGGTGGTGGGTGTACATAGGGAGGAGGTAGGTTCTCCAGTATATCCCATGGGGGTGAAGAGGGGCTTGACTGTTCAGCCTCTTCTTTTAATTTTAACAAATTACATCCCATCTTCCATACCGCGGCATACGTGGTTTCTTCTATCAACAGGTTAGATTTATTATTCACATATACATTCAATGCCTGCCGCACCCAATCGTCATCTGACCCATTCTTCGGCCACCAGACCGAGTCTCCTTTGATCGGGTGTTTTGGCCACTCAAAATAACAGAATCGAATCATTTTTGTCTTCTCCAATCCCTGGGTATTTCTCTGCCCCCAGAGGCTCAGCACTCGCCCCAACGGACTATCAGGCAGAATGCGGGGGTCAGGCTTACCGCCCTTTCCCTCCCTTGTGGCCTTTCCGATTACATTGCCCATCCTCCTGATCGGAATTTCCCCCCCGATCTATTTAATCGCCCGAGTAGCACTTAATAGTCAGTTTTCTTACCCGGGTCTTGTGCACAAGAATCACTCGATTTGGCTCCTCGCGATTTCCAACTACTCCCTCTTGTTTCTCTAATCTCTGGTCCTGGATATCACTCGCCCAAACCGCTGACGGCAAGCAAAAGGGTCCAGAGCCGCTGAATCAGTGGGGTGCACCGTCCCTTCTCCCGTATACCGTTGCCAGCTGGCCGGAGTGGCGATCCCGGACGAGCCCCCAGGCTGTCAGGTGCAAAATAGTGAAATAACAATCACGATGCTTAGAGAGTTTAGAGAAACAAGTTTATTTATTAGCAAGTCTGCAGAGTCGGGTGTCTTCCCCTGTCAAGACACACCGAGAGAGAGGAAGTCACTTTCTTTTAAACACATCATTTTACATTTGTTACATTTATTCCTCCTCTTCGGGCTCTTTTCAAATCAGAGCACTGAGGTGCACACTCTACAGGTACCGCCCCTGGTGCCTCCCAGATCATACATCGCATGTACATTTAAATGAGACATCTTGTCATGATGGGCGTGTTTGCAATATTCATTTATCTCATTACGCAAGCGCATAGAGAGTTGTTCATGACCTTTATCCCAATTCTACCCGGACTGTCTTCTTATCTCTTTTGTTCTCATCCTTGAAAAATCACCATCTGTACTCGCGCATCCACTCCCTACTATACAAAGGGTTCTTAGTCTAAATCAACTTATACCTATTAACCCCTTCCTCACAGCTACCATTGCCGAGCCGCAGCCGCACGCTGGAGACCGGGGTAAGCGCCAGTTGTGCTTTTATCACCTCCGCTGGGGCGCTGAGGCCCGCCGATGCCGCCTCCCCTGCACGTTTTCGGGAAATGCCTCGGCCGATCGTCAGTAGAGGCTATCGGGATCGGCCAAAACAACCGCCTCTACGTGCGCGACCGCCACTGTGGACTGCGTTTCCTGGTGGACTCCGGGACCATCGTGAGTATCCTCCCCCCGACTGGGCTGGACACCCATGCTGGTAAGCGTGGCCCTGTCCTGACTGCCGTCAACCGCAGTACTATCCGCACCTACGGCACGCGGACCCTATCCCTCACCTTCAACTCCCGCCCGTATAATAGACAATAGGTGCAGGAGTAGGCCATTCGGCCCTTCGAGCCAGCACCGCCATTCAGTATGATCATGGCTGATCATCCCCAATCAGTACCCCGTCCCTGCCTTCTCCCCATATCCCCTGACTCCACTATCTTTAAGAGCCGTATCTAGTTCTCTCTTGAAAGCATCCAGAGAGCCTGCCTCCACCGCCCTCTGAGGCAGAGAATACCACAGACTCACAACTCTCTGTGAGAAAAAGTGTTTCCTCGTCTCTGTTCTAAATGGCTTACCTGTTATTCTTAAACTGTGGCCCCTGGTTCTGGACTCACCCAACATCGGGAACATGTTTCCTGCCTCAAGCATGTCCAAACCCTTAACAATCTTATATGCTTCAATAAGATCCCCTCTCATCCTTCTAAACTCCAGAGTGTACAAGCCCAGCCGCTCCATTCTCTCAGCACATGACAGTCCCACCATCCCGGGAATTAACTTTGCAAACTACGCTGCACTCCCTCAATAGCAAGAATGTCCTTCCTCAAATTAGGGGACGAAAACTGCACACAATACTCCAGGTGTGGTCTCACTAGGGGCCTGTACAACTGCTGAAGGACCTCTTTGCTCCTATACTCGACTCCTCTTGTTATAAAGGCCAACATGCCATTCGCTTTCTTCACTGCCTGCTGTACCTGCATGCTTACTTTCATAGACTGATGGACAAGGACCCCCAGATCCCATTGTACTTCCCCGTTTCCCAACTTGACGCCATTTAGATAGTAATATGCCTTCCTGTTCGCGGAGTTCCCAGAGTTCCTCACCCCTTGTTTCCGCACGGCGGCCTCCAAGCAAGGGGTGGTGCACCATATACCCACCGCGGGACTGCCATTTCATGCTCGGGCGCACCGGCTCCCGCTCGACAAGCTGCGCATTGCCAGGGAAGAATACCTTTCAAAGCTAAAAATTCTTGAGTGGCCAAGTCAATCACCCGATCTGAACCCAATTGAGCATGACTTTTATATGCTGAAGAGAAAGCTGAAGGGCACTAGTCCCCAGAACAAGGATAAGCTAAAGATGGCTGCAATACAGGCCTGGCAGTGCATCACCAGAGAAGATACCCAGCAACTGGTGATGTCCGTGAATCGCAGACTTCAAACAGTCATTGCATGCAAAGTATATGCAACAAAATACTAAACATGACTACTTTCATTTACATGACATTGCTGTGTCCAAAACATTATGGTGCCCTGAAATGGGGAGACTGTATAAGCACTGCTGTAATTTCTACACGGTGAAACCAAAATGTGTAAAAATGGCCTTTATTAAAATGTGACAATGTGCACTTAAACCACATGTGATTTTTTTCTATTACAAATCTCAAATTGTGGAATACAGAGGCAAATAAATAAATGATGGGTCTTTGTCCCAAACATTAGGGAGCGCACTGTAAATTTATAATGTTCCACCACCCCAGCACGTCATTTTAGATCCAAAATTGCTTTAAAAATGTAATTCACAAAAAAATTCCAATTGTAAAGAATCTTATAAAATAACATGTATTTGCACATGGTGAATGTTTTAATTATTTTTTAAACAAAATCTCTTTACAGTGGAAAAAATGTAGTTAAAAATATCAGACTTTCCATGTTTTACCAAGTAACATGTATCTATTTTAATCATGAGCCTGTCACATAACTGGACACTATAACAAAGTAATAAGATTATTCTGGTATCTGTATGAAATATTTTGTATAGTAAAAGTAATTGCTAAAACAGACACTATTTGCCTTTTTAGGGAAACGTATCTATCTTAACTGGCCTTAGTTTAAAAAAAATATATACACTTTACATGATTTGACCTGTAAAAATGTTGACACAAAAATATTAGTAAAGGCAAAACAAGAAAATTGTTGAACAAAAAGCCCATGTTGGATATGCTTTTTGACGTTTGCTACGAAGGAGAAATTACCTTGTGCATGAATGGATTGTTAGTGCATTGCAACATAAATTAGTTTCTTCTCGTTGTCCTTTCTTTAAGTGGGACGGTGGGATTAAACTTGAACATAATACATTGCTGATTTATTTGTAGGGTTCCTTCGTCAAGAGCATTTACTCAATTTAAAATTTTAAATTTACACAAAAAGTGTATTTTTCAAAGAAGTGCAGTGGCTCAATCTATGCAATCTATCAAGCTATGCAATCATTTTCAACTAATTACTTCCCTACTGTATGTATGTAAACATGTGTGAAATTCTCAATCTTTAAATAGCAGCTTAAAATCACTACAGGAACAAACTGGCAAATTGAGATAGATTCAAATAGCGCGATCCCCAGGTAAATCCATCAACTGCAGCAATCAATGACCCCATTAATTTTATTTTTTTATTAAAAAAGTGTCCAATGTCGATAAGTAAAATATATTCAATTAAAAACACACACATTCGACTAGTAATACCCCACCCTGTTGGGTATGACTTTGCAGCCTTTGTCTGAATAGATCTTTTCATTTTCTGAAAAGTATGTAATTTCATCAGCTACAGCAGTAATAATTTTCTCATCCGCCTGATAACCCCTGGCTACCAGTTCTTCCTTGACACATAACTTGACATGTTTATATTCCAGTGGAAGTAAAGGGACAAAGTAGTCAATCACGTTTCTATCAATGAGGCTGGTGTGCCAGAATCCACCTATTCAATTAAACAAAAATACCTTAGTTAGCAAAGATCACATCAGGCAAAGGGTCAAAATCATACAGCCATTCATATCTGAGCTCCGGTTTTGTACCATTTCAATTTGCATGGTTTTAAAATTCTTCATTGCCCTAAACACATCACAATCTACGTAATCTTGACCAAACCATAAATCTGTCAGGATCTCTATAGATCACCAGCTCTGGTCTTGCATAATCATTCCACCATTTGTTCAGCTACCAGCATCCTCCAGTTCCTTCCCTTAACCTCTGCCTTTAAGATGCTTCATTGACCAATCATTTGGTCACCTGTGCTATTACCATTATGTGCCTCAGTTTCAAACTTTTATTGGATAACAATTTTTATAGAAGTGAAGCCTTTCCAATATTTTACAAGCTTCAAGCTCCTGCTGCACTGAATTAGCCTTCAACCAAACATTGTGGAAACTTAGCATTAAATGTCTGTCCTCCTGAGACTACAAGAAGAAAAGGCAATCAGCCAGTGCAGTAACCTTTGATGGAAAACAAATAAAACTAGATGCTGAAATCTGAAACAAAAGCAGAGATGCTAGAAGAACTCAAGCATTATCTGTGGAAAGATAAACCAGTCAACATTTCCAGTCAGTGATCCTTCCTCAGAACAGAACTTTCAGCACTTTGATTACCCTCAAGTAGTCAATACTGGAAAGCACAAAGGAATGTCATAGATGTGCACTGGTAACTAGAATACCCATGGAAGTGGAAGAAGATATGAACAGATAAACAATGGCACAATGTCTAAAAATGTCTAGCATAGCCTTCATAAAATTGACAAGGATGTTTAGTTTAGTTTAGAGATACAGCATGGAAACAGTCCTTTCGGCCCAGCCAGTCCACGCTGACCAACGTTCACCCATACACCAGTTCTATCCCACACACTAGGGACAATTTACAGAAGCCAATTAATCTACAAACCCGCACCTCTTTGGAATGTGGGAGGAAACCCACACCGTCACAGGGAGGATGTACAAACTCCATACACACAGCACCCGTAGTCAGGATCAAACCCAGGTCTCTGACACTACGGCAGCAATTTTACTGCTGCGCCACTGTGCCGCCACAATGGTTGAACAGATTTCCAATTAGCGAGCATATTTTGTTCCAGTGTTCTTCATTGCACATTCCTCATTTTAAGCAAAACAGTATATATTAATCAAATTGTACAAAGAAGATTCCAATAATTCCAAGTTGAACCAGTGCAGCTCATTTCAAACTGCCAATATTAAGCATACATACTTACTGTTTTTGTTATTGAAGACTCCGATAGACAGTTTACTTTCAAGATCTTTCAATTGAATTTCCTCCCTTTTGATTCCTCTGCGATAAAAGTCCAGTGCAATCTCATTAATCCACGCTCCACCTGCCTGGCTGTTCACAACAAACAATAGTGATTTATAACAAAGAACCAAACACTAGCTGGCATAGGCTTAAGGTGAGAGGGGAGAGATTTATGGGGCAAATTTTTCACTTGGAGTATAGTCTGTGTCTGGAATGAGCTGCCAGAGGAAGCTGTAGAAGTGTAAACAATGATGCCTTTTAAAAGACATTTGGACATCTAAATGGATAGGAAGGTTTTTGAGAGCTACAGGCCAAATGCAGGCCAACGGACCAGGCCTGTATACCAACTTTGGTCAACATAGACATGGTGGACCAAAAGGCCAGTTTCATGCTGTACAGCTCTATGACAAGTCACAAAGGGTATCCTCTGGAGCTTGTCGGCTTTAATACACCTCAACTCAACAAAACATAACTACCCCATCCTTCTCAAGCATTTCTCCATCTTGAGGCTCCAGAGAATTTATCATGAAATCTCTGATGGCATCTCACTGTAGTACTGATGAAGTGATGGAACAGTTAGAGATGTCGTCTTTGAAATAAATGTTAAATATGCCCTCCAAGCTGATTGTCGAATGTTCTATTGTGTTATTTTGCAGATGACCAGGGAAGCTCCCTCCCGTGTCCTGACCAATACAAATCCCACAATCAATTTCAGGCACAGAAAAGATCTGACTAATTATCAAATGTGTTTGTGGGAGCTGTTATGCTCAGATCAGCTGCCCTGCTTCCTATGGGCAGCACAGTGGCATAGATATGAGATCTCCTGCTTCAGCACCAGTTGCCCAAGTTCAAATTTGATTGGGTGCTGACTGTGTGGAGCTTACATCCTTTCCTATGACGAGTTTCTCACTGGGGTCTCAGATTTTCTCACACATCCCAAAAATGTGCCGCATACTGAGTTGGATGATCAGCCATGATCATATTGAATGGCGGTGCAGGCTCGAAGGGCCGAATGGCCTACTCCTGTACCTATTTTCTATGTTTCTATGTTTGCATAATTGGCCTTGCGTGGGGTTGGGTGGTAGAACCTGGAGGGAATTAATGAGAGTGTAGGTGAATAGGGAAAATTAGTGGGGGGGGGGGGGGATGGGACTGTTCTGACTGGTCATAGGTTCGATAGGTTAAAATAAACTCCTTCCATTAGGAAATATGGAAATTACCACTTCCAAGGTATTTCATGGACAGTATAGTATTCTGGTCAGTATTATATAACAAGATATTACATGAATGCAAGTTCATTCTTATTCTTTAAGAATGCTTGTTTGGTGCTCAGGGGCTATGGTAAGAAGGCAGGAGAATGGGATTGAGAGGGAAAGATAGAGCAGCCATGATTGAATGGCAGAGTAGACGATGGGCTGAATGGCCTAATTCTGCTCCTAGAACTTATGAACAAACACAAATATAGGTCTTGAAGTTTAATTTGAACATCATGTAAAATGGCATGCTTCAGTTGTTGCTCAGCTCTTAGACCACTGTTTGCTTTGTTGTCTGTTGTTCTATAATGACTGATCATGCATTACATTTATTCCCTCCATTATAATTTCAATAGCATTTACAATATATGTCAACAAAGCCTTCAGTAAATGTGCAATAAAATAATGTACCCAATTACATTTCTATTTCAAATTCAGTATTTTCATTCCTTAAAGTTGATGATAGACTTTGTTCATGCGGTTCACTATAAATATATCTTTTACCTCAGAAAAATAAAAATCGCCTTCCTGTACACCACTCCATCAATGTTATCATAGTACTCCAAATAAGGCTTAATGGCATCAATAAGGCCTGCTTGCATCTTGTCCATTTCATCAAAAATGAACATGGACCTGTCACAAGTGGACACATTACCACGGATCCATTTCTGCAGCTGCTCCTAAGGATAGACATTTATTTTGTATGAAATATATTCACAGAACAACTCTTCACCACACCACCACAAATCCCCAAACGCACCTATTCTCAACACAAACACTGTTTCATACAGCATCACTGAGATGATTATATATTATCCCCAAGTCAGGGTTGATTGATATTACAGGACTTTGCCTCATTGTGGCAGGAACAAAAGTCACTATAAATAATTGGTTGGCTGCTGAAGGCGAGTAAACTTGACACTTGATATGCATGTATTGTTATGTAGCTGTCTGGTGAATCAAGAAATGTAAGTACAGAAGAGGGTTAGTTTGGTCGATTCTGCCTGTTTCACACCATAAGAGAAACAATATTATCTCCACTTGAATCACCCACTCCCACATATAGAATGTTTCAAATACATGGTTATGCTTATTACTACCAAACTTTTGGATATTGCTGCTTCTTATAAGCATCTCTGTTGTCGTTGATGCCATTTCCATGAAGAGACTAAAGAACAATTTATTCCACAATTCCTTTAGCTGTGGGGCAACCATTTTTAAGGATGTAAATACAGTATCAAGGAGCATCCAGTAAATTAATATGCACTCAAGTCAATAAACTTCACATGAATTACAAATTTAAGCAGAAGTAGTCCGCAATGTAACCAGAATCATTATTTGGAGGGCAAATGGTCTGATTTAATGTGCTACCCATTCCCAATTTTCTTTCCTACATCTGCCAAGGTCCACCTCCAAAGCACCGTACCAATTCCAATACCTCTCAGAATGTACCTACATTACATGTGTAGCAGGTTATTCTCCTTGATACCAGTCAGGCATCAGAAATGACACTCTGATCATCAAACATAGCCAATTTATCAGTATATGAAGCTTATCTGTCCTGCCTAACTCATAGGCACCAATCTGTATTATTGCTTCTCCCAATGTAAGGGTGGGTGGCCTCAATGTGTTATGAAATTAAAAAAATAAAATAACATTTATTTTCATCAATGCTACATATATTGCTTATAATAAAATTGGCTCATTTTCTAGCACTGTGATAGTCCCTCATGAATGATTTTCAATAATTGCATTAAATCTAGCATAAGGAAAGTCTTGTTAAGTGTTGGCACTATAACTTTTTATGATTAAGTCCCATCAATTGACCAAAACAAAATTGATGACATATTTGTCAATTCCTCAATGAGTATGCTACCAAGTTATCTGCACTGAGGATTTAGTGCTCAAAGTTCAGTTGGGTGGGATATCCCAGGCAGCCTCGTTTGTTTTATCTTCTGTAATCTTATGACCACCCAGCTAATCACACCAAGTCACTTTTGGGGGCATTTTTTCCCAATGTATGATTACAATTGCTTTGTTTGGGAACACTCCTCTCAAATGCCTTAGGACTTTTATACTACGTTAAAAAGGCACATTACAATGAAGCTATTGTGATGACATGCAGGAGAAGATTAGAAGCAAATAATCAGTATTGTTGTAATTTATATAATGAAACATTAAATACAAAGAACTGATTTTCATGCACCACTTTAATCTCAAGGTTTGGAGGTTGTTTAACTACTTATATTTTTTCTTATGCATTCACCAAAAGTCTACAATTAGATTAAAACCATAATTCACTTGGTGATCCATTATTTTATAAAGAAACTTTTTTAAACTGCATGATTAAAACACAGCATTCACCATGCACCAAATTTCCATCATTTCATTTATAATCCTTCTGAACACCTTAATTTTACTTCGGAGTCACGTGAGTGACTACGTGAAGAAGCCCCGTCCAGCCGCACACGCGTCATTATCGATCAGACGCATAGCGTTCATGACCGTGTGTGGAGGAGCAGAAGCTCCTCCAGCCGGTGAGTAAAACAAAAGTAAAACAAAAGTCGGAAGGTAAGTGGAGTTACTTTTCACTTACAGGAGCGTTTCCTTCCCGTTTAGACTTGTTGGTGGAGCTCCACTCAAGTTATTATGGAGAAATGGGAAGGAGAGGGGCCAGGGACGCACCGTAGTAAAACCCCAGATCCTAAGGGTAGCGGGCATCAGTCAGGGGAGTCAGTGGCAGCGAAGCCATTAACTCCCGTTGTGGTCGAATGTGCGCTAAACCGCCGGCGGCGGGCGCAAGGCTGAGAAAAAAAAAAAAAAAATCGGCCCGACCTGTAGACTCGGATGAGTCAGACCCGGAGGTATGCCCTCCTCAGGCAGGAAAGAGCATTACACTGCAACGGTCAAAAACTTTTTAACTCCTTATGGGGCAGATGATTTGTAAAGAACCCCCACAGGAGGATTTAAGTCGGTGTTGGCCAATGAAGTATAGCACAGGAGGTGCCTTGGAACATGCACAAGGGTGGCCTACAGGAGAGCCATCAGTGCCTGTGCAGAAACATTAAAGAGGTTGGCCTACAGGAGAGCCAGTGCCCAAAAATGCCAGAAAAAAGGCAAGTTATGTGTTGGCCTATTGGAGAGCCAGTACTAGTAATGCCTGAACAAAAGGCAGCACAAACGTGCAATGATAAATGTGCCAGCACCGACAAATATAAAGAGTAAAAATAATGAAGCGTTGGCCTAGAAATTGAGCCAGCGCCAGCAGCACCTGAAGCAGGGCTGCCTGTCCGTGGGTCTACAAGAGAGCCCGCGCAGGGGGAATCTGGCAGAGACTTACCTGAAACAGGGGAGCCAGAAATTACCCAACATAAAAATGAATATCTAGATTTAGATGATGATTTAAATGAGGACCAGAGCCCATTATCAGAGCCAAAAATGTTCCAAGGCTGGCACAAAACTTTGCTGTTCCCAGAGTAACAGGGGAACCTTTGAGAGAGGAAATAGCTATGACTATAAATTATCTACTCTCCCATCAGCCCAGGAAATAACCATGGATGAGACTATCAAAAAATATGAGACCCGGGAAATTGTAGCAGTTACAGCAGTGAATAAACTTGATATGGGTAATTTGAGCAGTGGTTTACGCTCACAAGAATTGAAATTACACAAGTGCTGAAATTTCTGGGGTCTGGTTTGGATGAAGGTTATATATCGTATTCACAACAAAATGTAGCACTCATGTGTAGTGCGCACTTTGAAATAAATTGTATTCATAAAAATGCAATAAGACCAAATATTCATCCTAAGTATGCAGGCTCTGCAAACCATGCAATATACAAATGCCTAAATCTGTTTTGGAGAAAATCTAGCAAAGAAACTAAAGGATGACTTCCGGTGGCGCTATGGAGGCTTGAGTCCAGCGCCAACTAGCTCCGTGCCGAAGAAACTAAAAACGGGAGAAAATCGGGTCTTACCTGCAGCGATCGCGATCTGAACGGCTGCCTGCGTGACGTCATCAGGCGCGCTACTTTACGGTATGTCGTTACAACGTACCCCCACCCGTGTGACACAAAAAAAAGCCGTTAAAGGGAAACTGCAGACGGAAGAGGAAGGCCCTACAGAGGCCTCGGCCTCAGTTACAACGACGGCCCAGGAAGACCTTCCGAAGAAAATAAAACAGAAAAAGTCTGAAATGGAGGATCTTAAAACTTTTCTCGTTGCCGAATTGAAAACCTTTGGAGAGAATTTTAAAGAGGAACTTTACTCTTTTAAGGTAGATTTTAAAGCAGAAATGCTTTCTACCGTTCAACAAATACTGGAAATCTGGAAAAGGACGAGGGAGGAAGAAGTCAAGGATCAGATGGAAGCGCTGGAAGCCAGGCTCGTTTCGGTGGAAGCGAACGTTAATATGGATGTGGCCCCCATTCATCACGAACTTGATCAACATAGAACAGCGATAACCGAACTTGAGAAATGGGCGGCGACAAGTGCGGAAACTGTAAGTCGACTCCTTACTGAAAACCAACGCCTCTCCGATATGGTGATCAAATTAAGTGATATATGTACCGATTTGGAGGGACGTCAAAGACGTAAGAACCTAAGAATTGTAGGGGTGAAAGAAGGAAGTGAGAGGGAAATGGGCTCTCGGGACTTTGTGGCAGACCTATTACAAAAAGCCTTAAAATTGGATCACAAACCTTCACTCGGTCGAGCTCATAGAGCGCAGCGGCGTCGTACACAAGATGATGCCCATCCAAGACAAATTATCGTAAAGGTGCAACTGGATCATGAATTTGACGATATAATGAAGAAAATTGTTCGAGGCGGACAGCTCCTTTTTGAAGGTGTGAGATTCAGTATTTACCGAGATTATCCGGCAGAAGTCTTCAAGAAAAGAGCGCTGTTCACTGAGACAAAAAGAATACTGAAGAATGTACCTGGTTTGAGATACGGCCTGCTTTATCCCGCAAGACTAAGAGTCACCTACAAGTCCAAGGAGCAATTTTTTACAGACCACGAAAAAGCACTGGAATATGCCAAAGAAATCGGTAACATGACCGTAGACTGAAGAATTTACATTACTCCTTAGGAGTCAAGGACTAACAGGACCGCCAGATCTAAAAGGACCTTTAAAGTTCTTTTAAGAGCTTTAAAGACATTCGAAAACCGAAATGGACGGAGGACATTGGAGAAAACCGTGATCTTTGTATTTTTTTTTAAAACTTTTTTTTTTACTAATCATTATTATTATCTGTATATTCATATCTAACTATATATGTAACAACTAATACTTATTAAATATCCATATTACCACTAAAATTATTAACATTAACATTTCTCATAAAAATTTAATACTGTATATGATTGATAACAATGATTAATAATTAATAGTCTTCGATTAACGTAGAAATGAATTACATACTTATATTATATAGGATATGCAAGAGGTAAATTAGCCTACGTCATAATAAAGCTTGACGGTTTTTCTCTTTATTTTTCAATTTAAAATTAAATTTATAGATTTAGCGAAGAAATTAATATGATATGTAGAGAATAATAACGTTGTGAATTTTTGCTGTTCTTGAACTTTTCTGCAGGGATACGTGCTTGTGTATGTATGCACATGGATATATATACATATATATATGTATGTATATTGTGTGTGTGTATGTATGGGTATGTATATAAGTTTGTTACTCCCAAAGAAGTTATTTGAATGTTAGAAATAATCTTTCTTTTTCTTCAGCACGGAGCTGGGAATTTTTTTTTTCTTACAAAGGCTACGGAAGTCTTTAGAATTCTAGCCACGTTAGTGTGGCTATCACTAACTACACTAATTGTAGATGTAGTTCTTTTTCTTTCACCCTTTACTAATCAATTCTATCACTTTTTTCACTTTAAATATTTTTATAACTTAATGTTTGAATGGAAAAACAAGTCTAATACAAGGAGATGTGTTCGGAAGAGCGATGTATATGATTTTAAATTCATCTATCTGATGTTCGGGAGCAGGGTCAGGTTTTATGTGTTGTACCTTCTGCTCGGTTATAGACCACCTTAGAAACAATATGCAAGATGTTAATATGACAAGAGGGGGTCAGGGAATAACATTTTGTAGTTGGAATGTCAAGGGAATCAATGAACCAATTAAGAGAGGTAAAGTTTTGGCACATCTAAATTTAATCAAAACAGATATAATATTTCTCCAAGAAACACACCTTAAAAAGGAATCTCAACATAGACTTAAAGCTAAGTGGATCGCTGAATCATATCATTCCTCTTTTTCCCATAAGTCCAGAGGAGTTGCAATATTAATTCGTAAAGGAATACCTTTTACGAACTCTTCAACAATAGTGGATATAGATGGTAGATATATTATATTAGTTGGAGAGTTAAATGGAGAAAAAGTGATTCTTCTTAATGTATATGGGCCTAACTTTGATAACCCCATGTTTTTTTTTTAATAAAACATTTAATAAAATTCCTGAATTTACACAATATAAATTAATAATTGGAGGAGACTTCAATTGTACATTAGATTCATACTTAGATAGATCATCAAGGCAAAAAAAAGTAAAATCTCAATCAAGTGTATTTCTAAATTCATTTATTAATACCACTAATATTAAGGATGTCTGGAGAATAGAAAACCCAACTGGATGGGAATATTCATTTTACTCACCAGTACATAAAACATACTCAAGAATAGATTATTTTTTAGTTGACTCTACGTTTATCCCATTTATTTATAATTCAAAATACCATAACATTATAATCTCAGATCACGCACCTGTAACATTCATGATTAAATTAAATGGAATGTCTGAGAAACAAGCATATTGGAGATTTAACCCACAAATTTTGAATGAAAGATCATGCCAGGAATATATTATTAAACAGATTCAAATATTTTTTGAGGTAAATGACAACCCTGACACACCTACTTCTCTTATGTGGGAAACGTTTAAAGCGTTTGTTCGAGGTACATTAATTTCTGCTCAAGCATTTTATAATAAAGAGAACAGGATTAAGCAACAAACATTGGAAAGTGAAATCAAGCAACTAGATATAGAAAATGCGAGAATGCCATCTATTTTAAAACATAATAAAATTGCTGTATTGAAATATAAATTAAATAAAATGTATTCAGAACAAGTAATAAAACGTTATCAAAAAAACAAACAATTACATTTTGAATTTGGAGACAAACCACAAAAACTATTAGCACGTCAGTTACGAAAAATGGAAGGGGAAAAAATAATTCATAAAATTAGAACAGAGACAGGAGAATTATTAAAAATGCCCAAGGACATAAATGATAGATTTCTCCAATACTATCATAACCTTTATTCAACTAAAACCATAGGACAATCAGAAGGAATAGCAGATTTTTTACTAAAATGTAATTTAAAAGGTTTAGATTCAAACGATAGAGAATTATTAGAAAGGGAGATTACGATAAAAGATATTGAGGAGTCTATTGGCTCTTTAAAAAATGGTAAAGCAGTAGGACCAGATGGTTTAGGCTCCGAATTTTATAAAAAAAAATTATGATTTGCTTTGCCCACGTTTACAAAGACTGTATGAGTATATCTATACTCAACAGAAACTTCCAGACACTTTAAATGAATCTATAATAACACTTATTCCTAAAGCTGATAAAGATCAGGAAGACCCGGGATCATATAGAGCAATTGCACTTTTAAATACAGATCAGAAAATATTAACTAAAATACTGGCGCATAGATTAAGTACAGTGATGAATAAATTAATACACCCTGACCAAACAGGCTTTATTCAGAAACGGTACTCATATTATAATCTAAGAAGATTATTTAATATTATATATTCCAAGAGAATTATTAATGAAGATCTAGCAATAATCTCACTTGACGCTGAAAAAGCATTTGATCAGGTCGAATGGTCTTATTTATTTTCGGTGATGGAAAATATGCAGCTAGGGGAGAAATTCTGTACATGGATAAAACTGTTATATACAAATCCCACGGCTAGAATATTTACAAACCAAAGGTTGTCATCTAAATTTAGCCTATCTAGAGGTTGTAGACAAGGATGCCCGTTATCTCCATTATTATTTGCGCTTGCTATTGAGCCACTTGCAGAAAGAGTCAGGGGGCATCCGGAAATACACGGGTATAACACAAAGGACACAGTGAATAAAATTTCTCTATACGCAGATGATGTATTAATTTACATTACAAAACCAGAAATTAGTATTCCAAACTTATTAAAGCTAATAACCCAATTTGGTTCACTTTCAGGATACAGAATAAATTGGAATACAAGTGAAATTATGCCAATAAGGGAACATAACAAACAGATAATACAACAATTTCCATTTAAAATAGTAAAGGAAAAATTTAAATATCTAGGTATTTATGTAACTAAGATATATACATCATTATTTAAAGCAAATTTTCCACCATTACTGAATAAACTACATAAGAATATTCAATACTGGAAAACACTTCCTATCTCAATGGTTGGCAAAATTAATGCCATAAAAATGATTTTTTTACCGCAAATATTATACCCTTTTCAGACAATTCCGATATATCTGGCAAAAAACTTTTTTTTTAAACTGGACTCTATTGTTAATGATTTTATCTGGGATTATAAGAATCATAGGATAAACAAAAGACATTTGTGTAAATCAAAAATAAATGGAGGCTTGGTTTTACCCAACTTTTTGTTTTATTTCTGGGCAGTTAATATTAAAAATATGAATTTCTGGTTGGAAGAAATAGATCATCAACCAGACTGGTTAAAAATGGAAAAGGAAGATTGTTTACCTTTTGATATCGGTTCGATATTATTTGCTACGTCTAAATTAAACAAAAAAATTTATAGGGAAAACCCTATAATATTTAGTGCTATACGAATTTGGAAACAATTAAAAAAGACATTAAAATTAGATAATTTATCACTTTTTCTTCCAATTGTGAATAACCCTTTGTTTAAGCCTTCATGGTTGGACGGGGGTTTTACACAATGGAAGAATTATGGAATTAAAAATATGGGACAACTTTACAAGGAAGGCACTTTTCTGACATTTCAGGAGTTGCAACAGACTTATGGACTTCGAGGAAATGATTATTTCAGATATCTTCAACTTAGAGATTATGTAAAATCGAATACTCAAAATTTTCGAATTAGAAATTCAGAAATTCTTGATGAATGTTGGAACAAACATCCTAATACAGAAAAATTAATATCTTATATATATAATATCTTATTAGACAGTGACATTCCATCGACGGACTTACACAGACAAACATGGGAAAAATAATTAAATCAAATAATAACGAAAGATACTTGGGAAGAAAGTTTGCAACACATACATCAATGTTCATTAAACGCCAGACATTCTCTAATACAATTTAAAGTAATACATAGGTTACATTATTCAAAAACAAAACTACATAAAATCTTTCAACATATCTCACCTATATGTGATAAATGTCAACATTTAGAAGCTACCTTATCTCATATGTTTGCAAACTGTATAAAAATTAAAAAATTCTGGGTAAATATTTTCAGTATAATATCTAAAATAACCAGCACACAATTGGACCCAGATCCAAAATTAAAAATACTTGGAATATTAGAATTAAATCAAACATTTAGAACAACACAAAGAAACTTTATTGATTATAGTTTAATAACAGGAAAAAAATTAATTCTAAAATTTTGGAAAGGCCCTACGACCCCCACAATCAAAATGTGGATTATAGAAATGACGGAGACCTTAAACGTGGAAAGAATCAGATTCTCCCTGTTGGACAAACAGGAATTATTCGTTGGAACATGGTCTCCTTTTATTGATTACTTAAAGGGTCAGAACAGTTCAGCACAGGAACCTGACTAGCACTCGGGCTAAAGAATGGATGAAATGCTATACTTAGAAATGTACGAATATATCTCGAATGAAGTTTTTTATTTTAATAAATTTTTCCATTCTTCTTTAACTATCTTTTTCCTTTTTTTGTTTTTGTTTTTGTTTTTGTTTTTTTTGTTTTTTGTTTTTGTTTTTTGTTTTTTTTGTTTTTGTTTTTCTTCTCTTTCTTTTCTTTCTTTACTTCATCTATCTCTTTAGTTCTATTTAGTTTAAAAAAAAAAAAAAGGCAAAAGGTATTGGAGACAATGTAATAATAATTGAAAATATTATCAATTTAAAAATGTAAGACTGTAATGATGTAAATAGGTTGTGTACGTATCTCCAATAAAAAATATTTTCAAAAAAAAAAAAAAGAAACTAAAGGATCACCTATGCTGAGCAGAGCGGTGAGAAGGCAGTATCCCTACAGGCGAAATGTGGTGCTGGAGAAGGAACAATCCTATCATTCTCGTATACACGTTGACGTGCTGCACCAAGGATACGTGGAGGTTACAATGTGCCTACTAGAAGGGGACAACAACTGCCGGTGGCAAACCCCGAGGTTACGGGGCTTGGTCTGGTAAGAAACACAACAAATGTTTCACACTCACAAATAGGGGGAAGGTTACGATTCTTCCTAAAAGAATGGCAATCAATAACAAATGATTCATTTATTCTATGTAGTATTGTAGGATTCAAAATTGAGTTCTCTCCACGTTTGGATCCTCCAATTCAGCATAATTCAAACTGGTCACGGATTTTTCTCAAAGGAAGAGAATGGGTTGATCAAAGGAGAATTGAAAAACTTTATGCAGAAAAGGATGATATAAATGTCAGGAGAACAACACCATCAGTTTGTGTCAAATATTCTCCTAGGAATATTCTCCTAGAAAAGGGATGGTGGACATAGAATCATTTCCGATCTGACAAATCTTAACCTTTATGTATAATAGAAACATTTCAAAATGGTAACATTTACTAATGCCATTTAGCTAGTCACAAAGAATTGCTATAAGGCAAGCATAGATCTGCAAAATGCATATTATTCTGTGGCAATGCATGGTAATGATCAAAGATATTTGAAATTTAGATGGATGAGTCAGTTATGGCAATTTAAAGCACTGCCCAATGGTCTGATTTCAGCACCAAGATTATTCACTAAATTGCTCAAACCAAATTTTAGCTCTGTTAAGAGCTGAGGGCCATGTATTAATGGCTTATTTAGATGATATCCTCATTGTAGGGGACACTTTGGCTGCTGCAAAATTGTCAGTATCCAGAGTCAAATACATTTTGAGAAATTAGGTTTCATTATTCACCTACAAAAATCTAAATTGTTACCAAGCAAAAAGATTGATTACCTAGGTTTCACAATTAACTCCGAACACATGGTAATCACTTTGCCAAAAGATAAAAAGCTGCAGTTAATTGAAAGTTGCATAAAACCCATTAACGAGGACACACCTTCAATTAGAGAAGTGGCAAGCTTGCTAGGCAAATTAATTGCAGGGTTTCCAGCGGTCACGTTTGGACCATTACATTATCAATGTTTACAGAGATCTAAGGTACAAGTGTTAAAAATGAATAGAGGGCATTTTGATAGCCCCATGAAATTAACAATTCAATCCATTACAGAAATAGAATGGTGGATTAACAATGTTTCTAATGCTTCCAGAAAAGTTCTGGTAGAAACACCTTCCGTCACTCTACAGACTGATGTAAGTGTGCTGAGTTGGGGCGCTACTAACATGATTTCCAGCTGTGGAGGTAGGTGGAATGTGAATGAAGTACCTTTGCTGGAAAATCTGGGAATCAATTATCTAGAGCTATTAGGCGCATTTTACGGCCTTAGAGCTTATTGCACTGATATGGGAAATGTGCATGTTCAGGTACAGGTTGACAATACTACAGCTGTAGCATACATAAATCACATGGGTGGTATAAAATCAGAATCATGTGATAAATTGGCAAATGAAATTTGGACCTGGGGTATTGCCAGAAAAATTTGTCTGTCAGCAATATATTTACCAGGTAAAAATTAATACAATTGCAGACAAAAGATCACGTAAATTTAATGACAATACAGAATGGATGTTAAATCGGAAAATATTCACACAAATTATCACACAATTTGGAATGCCAGAAATTGATCTGGTTGCATCAAGATTGAACCACCAGTTGACTAAGTATGTGTCATGGGAACCTGATCCTGGAGCAGTAGTGGTGGATGCTTTCTCGCTACATTGGGGTGGTATGTTTCTGTATGCTTTTCCACCATTTTGTTTAATCCACAAATGCATACAGAAAATTAAACAAGATTCAAGCCTCAGGGATTTTGGTAGTACCAGATTGGCCTACACAGGTATGGTACCCACTGGTGTTAAAAATGATCAAAAAAACCCTTATGGTTATTCCAAAGCGGATTAAACTGCTTGTACACCCTGTGACTAATGAATCACATCCTTTACATAATCGTATTGGTTTGTTGATTTGCAGATTCTAAGAAGGCATATCTTGGAAAAGGATTATCGGACCGTACGGTGGATGTTATGACAGCAGCCTGGAGGAATAGTACCCAGAAGCAGTACATTTCCTATATAAAGAAATGGGAGGTGTTTTGTTCAGGAAAGAATATTGCATATAACACAGTAGAAATTTCAGATGTAATAGAGTTTCTTTCAACTCTACACTATGAATTGAAATTAAGTTATAGTGCAATTAATACTGCACGGTGCACTCTCTGCATATTTAAGCAGTGAATCAGAACAAACTCCAATTGGAGAACATCCAATTTATGAAAGGAATTTTCAACTCTAATCCTCCCAGACCCAGGTATACAAAAATTTGGAATGTAAAAGATGTACTGATGTTCCTAAGGAGTTGGAATCCAGTTGAAACCCTGTCATTATCCAAAATTACCATGAAATTGGTTATGCTCATGGCATTAGTTTCAGCGCAGAGAGTTCAAACATTACAGAAACTCAGAATTGATAGAATGAAAGTAGGGCAAAATGCCGTGACATTCTATGTCTATGATTTACTGAAGCAAAGTAGACCTGGGTCCACAGGATGCAAGTTGGAATTTTTAGCATTACCTACAGATTCACGACTGTGTAGTAACATATGTGAAATGTTACATAGAAACAACAAAAGTTTTAAGAGAAGGCGAATTGGCATTTTTTATTAGTCATAAAAAGCCTCATAAGAAAGTATCAACACAAACAATTTCACGATGGTTGAAACAGGTGTTGAGATATTCAGGTATTGATACTGATAAATTTAAATCTCATTCCACGAGGGCGGCATCAACATCAGCGGCCAGGGATTCAGCGTGCCAATAGACCTTATTCTCGCGGCCGCAGGATGGGCAAGTGAACAGATGTTTCACAAGTATTACCACAAGGAGATTAAAGATCTCAGAGGGTTTGGTGATGCCGTGCTGGATACAGTATTAAATTCCCCATTATAAATGGGCCTAATTTTTGTTATTTTTATTAAAATAAATAAAACCATTAACTGATTACATTCAAATGTTGTGGTTATGCATTGTTGATTGTGCTTACTCAAATAGAGTCAATCGATGCAGTGAACACCTGGATTTGAATCCACGGTGTGAAATCACAGAGCTTTGAAATCTTCACGTAGTCACTCACGTGACTCCGAAGTAAAATAGTGAGATTAAACGAGAACTTACCAAGTTTGAAGTTTGATCTTTATTTTATGAGGAGTAACGTTGAGGGATTACGTGCCCTCCGCTCCCACCCTCATAAAAGGATCAAGCTGGTAGTTCTAAGTCTTTATGCATCTTACTATCATACTTCAGTAATTATCGTCTGTGATTGTCACTCCGCTGCTTTGAAAGATTGACGCGTGTGCGGCTGGACGGGGCTTCTTCACGTAATCCCTCAACGTTACTCCTCATAAAATAAAGATCAAACTTCAAACTTGGTAAGTTCTCGTTTAATCTCACTATTAAAATGCACAACTCGCTGCTGATATCCAACACTCTCTATGCTACCCTTCACGTTTTGATTCTTTAACTGCAAGGAGCATTGCCCCACACAAAATATCCCATCTAGCAATTTAAAATGTATCCATTCTCTGATGTTACCTTATAGTGGCTGAGATATTCAGGGTGAGGGAAGTGCAAAGTGGAGATAAACTGATGAACATATGCACTCTGCATTCCATTTGTGTAAATGTTCTCAGCTATTATTTTACTAATTAGGTTTTTGCCTGTCCCGGTCCAGCCATGAAGAGACAAAGCTAGAGGTTTTTTAGGGTTTGGATTTGTGAAGAAACTATTGACAGCCTTCAAAACAACTTGCTTGGCAATATGTTGTCCAAATAGTTTGTTATCCAAGTCCATCTTCAAACCTGGTTATGGAAATAAAAGGTTCAGATTATCACACAAAGAACAAAATTCTTTCAAATGCAGAGTTTTACAACTGATACACATTTTCCACATTTTTAGTGCAGAGCTGAAGGGATGTTAAACATTTGGAGATATTGCCACTCCATCAGTACATAAAGCGAAGGCACTTTGCTTTCTAATGTGGACATCACAGATCCCAAAGCATGAGGAAAGGGGGAATTATCCCTTGTGTCCTGGCCAATGTCTACCCTTAAGCAATGACCGAGTCATGATGCTCTTTGGTGCATATTTATTTTACACAAATTGGCTGGCATATGAAGCAGGTTTCTAATAGAAGCCATATTTTATTGGTTAATGAACCACTTTGAGATAGCCCAAGGATATGAGAACCACTATACAATTTATTATTTTACTTCCTGTATATCTCTGCCTCGTATAGAACATGCCTCAGTTGTAACAATTGCAGGAGCTGATACTGAACAATTTTCATTGCTTAAATGATGCGATTCATTGCTTAAAAATGAAAGCATCCTATTAATGTGAAGTGCTTCAGTCCGAGTACAGTCCAATAAAAACACAATCAATACTCCACCCAATGTCAAGTCAAGTCAAGAGAGTTTATTGTCATGTGATAGGACAGATAGGACAATGAAATTCAGCCCGTTCGCAGAGCTCGGATTCAGCTGCGGGACGTACTTACCATCACCTGGCGGGGTCCCAACATCGAAAGCCTGGATCGCCTCAGCGCAAAGGGAGAACAAGGAGAGAAGAGACAAGGACTTAAGACTTTTGCCTTCCATCACAATGAGGAGGTGCATGGTAGACTCACTGTGGTGGATGTTAAATCTGTGTTTATTGTGTGTTTTGTTATTTTATTCTATGTTATGACTGCAAGGCACGAAACACGCAAACTCCATACAGACAACAACCACAGGGTGTGGAAGTACAATCTCATTTTAGAATTACTGATAACTAGATCCACCATCTCAGACAAATAAATGAGGATCACAGCCAGAATCTAGCAATTAGACAGGCGCATGGATTTGCAGGGAATGGAGGGATATGGGTTACGTGCAGGCAGAGGAGATTAATTTAACCCAGCATCAATGTTCAGCATGGATATTGTGGGCTTTAGGGCCTGTTCTTGTGCTGTATTGTGTTATGTTCTGTGAGCATTGGAGGTCAGGAGAGACCTAATAGAAGTATATGAGAGGCTTCCTGTGGTGTACTGTTTTATTTATTTATTACATTATTATAGAAACAACATTAGATCAATGACCACTTTTCACTCTCCACTCATCAAAAGAGACAAATAAAGTTAAGATTAAGGAAATCAATTTCTTCTCCCTATTATTTAGGGTCAAGTTATTACTGGCTTATTACTGGATTTGTATCCAAATCTGAATTTGCATTGTAATTCCCATCAGCAAATATGTGTTGTGCATTGTTCATTGTCACAACTACCCCGGAGAAAGCAGACGTGTTGTAAGGTGGCCTTTGCAATCTGCATGTAAAAGTCCTGTGGATGCAGCACACATAAATAGCCGGTGTATGTTAACGTGACGGTGAGACGTCACGACCATTTACCTGTCAGGTTGAGTTTCACGCCCTCGTCGTCACAACACTCGTGGAACTTGCAGTACAGTTTGGGGAAGAGGCCGCTAAGAATAGTGGGCATCGCAGGAGTGGACAAGAGCATGAGCAGCACAGCCCGGACCATCACCTTCATGTTTTCGGTTTCCTGGCGTCCGCCCCCAAACAGGCGACGAGGCACAAGACCCCGCCTCAGCGCAGCGGCCAGCGAACCCTGACAACCCGGCGGAAGAGCAGGCGTCGTCACATCCGCCCCTCTGACCTTTCCCCACCAACCCTCAGCCAGACATGTTTGTGAGGGGCATCCACACAGGCAGGAATATGGTGCTGACTATCGAATTATTCTTATAATGAGGCTCGTACAACGACGTAATCGGAGTCTGTCTTTATTTAGCAACTCACTACAGCAGCTGCCTCGTGCTGCATCCCCGGGCCCTGCTGCTAGGCCTCTCTCCGGTTACGCCCACAGCCCCACCTTCAGGCCGGATGCCGTCACTGCAGCCTGACCACTGGCAGCAGAATAAAGGCATTCCTTACTCTATTATTCCATAATACCACATCTCCCTTTCTTTGAGAACAAAGGGTGGACTACCTTTGTCTCTGCAGGTCTTAAGGGGTTTATTCTGCCCTTTTGCTGAAAGACCTGTCCCTGATCAAATAAATCAATAAATCACCAATCAAGTCTCTGCGGCTTTCTAACCTCTCTCCCACACCTGGTCCGCACAGGCTCTGTGGTGGGGCCCTCTCTGCTGGGTGATGTTGTCACTGGTGGAGCTGGCTCTGGTGTAGGTGAATCTTCTCCCACCGGTGGCTCATCAGCATCGACTACCCCACTGTTGGTCTGCAGCGGCACCAAGTGATGCCGGTTCCTCCTCAGTGTGCCCTGAGGCACCTGGACGATATAAGAGCGAGGGGTGTTGTGTGTAGATAGCACTGTGCCCTGGACTCGTGCATCGGTGATCCACACATCCTCCCCAGGTACGAGTGGCTCCAGGTTTCTCGCTCCGTGCCTCTTGTCGAAGGATCTTGCGTCGTTCCTCCTCTTCTCCCTTTCTTTGGCCCCCAGCGCGTTGTAGTCAGGCAAAACTGGATTCAGCAGGGTTGGAAGGGCAGGAACTGTAGTGCGGAGGCGGCGCCCCATCAACAGCTCGGCCGGGCTATAGCCGTTCTGTAGAGGGGTTGCTCTGTAGGCCAGCAATGCAAGATATGGGTCTGATGCCTTTGTTAGCAGGTTTTTCACGGTTTGTACAGCGCGTTCCGCCTCCCCATTGCTCTGAGGAAACTTGGGGCTGCTCGTGATGTGCACAAAGCCATACTCTGCTGCAAAGGCTTTAAAGTGGCTACCTGAGAACTGGGGCCCATTGTCACTTTTAAGAAATTCCCCAATTCCATGACGACAAAACATGGATTTCAGGTGCACCACCACATCTGTGGACCTTGTGTGTGTCAGCAGCGCAACTTCCACATACCTTGAGAAATAATCTACTACTAGTAGATAAGTCTTGTTTTTCAGCGTGAACAGGTCAGCTCCCAAGGTTTGCCAAGGCCTGTCTGGCATCTCCGTTGGCATCAGCGGCTCTTTGACGTTCCTTCTCTCTTGGATGCAGGTTCTACATTTCAGCACCATGTCATTCAGCTGGCTGCTGAGTCCTGGCCACCATACCGTCTGTTTGGCCCGGCCCCTGCACTTTGTCACCCCCAGGTGTCCCTCATGTAGTCTCTGCAGCACATCACCTTGTAAGGCTGTTGGGATGACGAGTCTCGTGCCCCGCAGCAGCAGCCCATCGTGCACAGTCAGCACTGCTCTATCAGCCCAGTAATGTCTCAGCACTCCCTGCAGTTGGCTTTTGTCGGGCCACCCGTCTGTGCAGTACTCCATCAGTGCAGAGCATGTGCTGTCTGCCTTCAGGTGCTCACGTAGGCTGCTCAGATAATCTCCACTGACAGGAATGTTGCTGATGACAGAGTCTACATAGATGTTGGTGTCCTCTAATAGGCTTATGTCTGTGTGTGCTCTTGCGGCTCTCAGAGGAGCACGAGATAAGGTGTCGGCTGTCCACAGGCTTTTGCCAGGGACATGATTGACTGTATAGTTGTACCTCATGAGTCTCATCCTAAATCTTTGGATTCTTGGTGGGACGTCATCCAAAGCTTTCCTTCCCAGCAGACTCACCAACGGCTTATGGTCAGTTTCCAGCTCAAATGGTCTTCCCAGGATGAAACAGCTGAACCTTTCACATGCCCACGTTGCAGCCAATGCCTCCTTCTCTACTTGAGCATAGCGCTGCTCTGTTGGCGTCATTGACCTGGACGCATATGCCACAGGTGACCACATGGCATCGCTCTTCTGCAGCAGGACTGCCCCCAGGCCAAAGGAAGAAGCATCAGCAGAGATCTTTAAAGCACTGTTTGGGTTGTATAATGTGAGCACTGGTGTGGATGACAGCTCTGTTTTTAACTGATCAAAGGCGGCCTGCTGCTCTGTCCCCCAGTACCAGTGGTTCTTCTTGGACAGCAGGTCTCGTAGCACTTTGTCTTTTTCAGCCAGGTTAGGCAAGAAGCGGCCCAGCTGATTGACCATGCCCAGAAAACTCCTGAGTTCGCTGACATTTTTGGGTGCATCCATCTCTTGTACTGCTCTCGTCTTCTCTGGATCTGGCTTCACTCCATCTGCTGAAATCACATGACCCAGGAATCTGACTGTGTGGCGTGTGAGCTCACATTTGTCCATGTTGAGCGTAATGCCGGCCTTTTGTGCCTTCTTTAGCACCGCATGTAGCCGCACATCATGCTCCTCCTGCGTCTGTCCCCAGACCAGGATGTCGTCCATGTGACACAGTACCCCCTCCAGGCCACCGGTCACTTCTGTCACCATCATCCTTTGAAAGTGCTCGGGGGCTGATGCTATGCCAAAGGGTAGACGGTTAAAATAGTAGCGCCCATAAGGCGTGATGAAGGTGGTGTATTTGGCAGACTCTTTTGTCAATGGTACTTGCCAAAAGCCCATGTTGGCATCTAATTTGCTGAAGACTGTTGCGCCAGCTAGCATGCCCAGAGTGTGCTCGACAGAAGGCAGGATAAACTTTTCTCTGCATACTGATTCATTCATCATTGTGAAATCCACACAAATGCGAACATCACCTGCTTTTTTCGGCACCACCACCATCCCGGCACACCAATCAGTCGGCTCCTCAATCTTGGTGATTACGCCCATCTTCTCCATACGGTCTATCTCCTCCTTCACTTTTCCCATAAGCGGCAGAGGGACTCTGCGTGGTGTGTGGAGAGAGAAGGGCACAGCCTCTGGCTTTAATTTAATTGAGTATGGCCTCAGAACAAGACCCAAGCCGCTACACAGCTTCGGATATTGTTGTTTCATTGATTCCATGGTGATGCTGTCAACCCTGCACACAAGCTGAAGCTGTTCTATGGCAGGCCTTCCCAACAGTGCAGTGTGCAGGTCTTTTACTACATAAATGTTCTCTATGGCTGTCTTTTTGCCTCTGCGCAGTGTTTCTCTGGCTACACCTAGGACAGAGAGTGCATTGCCCCCTGGCCCAAACAACGGGCGTGTCGGCACTGCCAGGCGCTTCACATCATGCCCCCCTGTAATGTCATGGTACACCTCGGCTGGCATGGCGGTGACATCAGCACCAGTGTCTATTTTAAAGCACACTTTTTTTTGTCTCACTTGTAGCTGCACCGTCCACGGGTCTTTTCCAGCATCCACGGCTCCCAGGAAAAAGCTCTCTTCTTCCTCTGTAGTGACAGCATTCAGAGATTTTGCACTGTTTCTGCACACTTTGCCATAATGTCCCTTTTTGCCACAGTTGTGACACACAGCATCTTTAGCAGGGCATTCCCATTTTCCATGCGAGGGCATTTTTCCACATCTATAACAGGCCTTTGAACCTGGCTGTGGCCGTATATTAAGTTTATTTTTGCCTGGTGTTTGTGCTTGTGGCTGAGGCTTTGAGGGAAATTTGGGTTTTCTGTAGCTTTTAGCATGCACAGCATCAACATTAGAGCACTTGCTAGCACCGCCATTTTCTCCTCTTAAGTCAGACCGCTGTCGTCTAACTTCTTCAGACTGCCTTGTCTTTGTTATCGCAGTTCCAAGGGTTAGGTCTCTGTCTAGCTGTAGCTTTTCTGACAATGAGACGTTTCTCAGCCCGACCACTAACCTGTCGCGGATCAGCTCGTTCTGTAACTGTCCATAGTTGCAGTGTTCAGCTAATCCGTATAGAGCAGTGATGAAGGAATCCACCGTTTCTTCTGGCAGTTGCACACGCTGATTGAACTTGGCTCTTTCGTAGATTACATTCTTTTTAGGCACAAAAAATGCATCAAAGCCAGCCTTAACATCCGTGTACACCTTCCTCTCATCTGCAGTTAGCGTTAGCCCCTTTAGCACATCTTCGGCTTCATCACCCATGCAGTACACTAACGTGTTCACCTGGTTTTCTTCCGACGTTGCGTTTAAGTTGCTTGCAAGCCGAAAGCGGTCGAATCTCCTGATCCAACGCTCCCATTCTTGAGGCTTGGTAAAATCGAATGGCTCTGGAGGTTGTATTGTGAACGTAGCAGTTGGTGTAGGTTGCGCCATATCTGCCAGCTCATCTCACCTTTCTCCGCCAAAACGATACACTTTCCTCTTCTTCTTTTTTTTTTTTCGCTTACAAGTATCCCGTTTCTGACACCATATCGAATTATTCTTATAATGAGGCTCGTACAACGACGTAATCGGAGTCTGTCTTTATTTAGCAACTCACTACAGCAGCTGCCTCGTGCTGCATCCCCGGACCCTGCTGCTAGGCCTCTCTCCGGTTACGCCCACAGCCCCACCTTCAGGCCGGATGCCGTCACTGCAGCCTGACCACTGGCAGCAGAATAAAGGCATTCCTTACTCTATTATTCCATAATACCACACTGACAACAGTCAACTGGTCCCTCGCACTCACTCTCTGTCTCGTTTTCTGGAGAGTTGGAACTATTCAGCAAGTCCAGCAGCATTTGTGACGAGAGAGAAAAAAAACGAATAAGTCTTGGAACGAATAAAATTAAGATTATAGAACCCCATCTAATCCAATCAACATATTGTTCTACTCACCTATAGGGGTCACCGGGTCATAGGGCTTAACGCACGGAGCCGCTCAATCCATCTGGAGGACATGCGTAACTTCCGGTACATGTTATTAATGCTAGAAACGCGTACATTCCTACCTGTTAAAAACCGCCAAAATGTTGAATTTTTTCGCTGTAAAAAATTGTGGAAGTCGTGTAAGTGTGCGAGACATGTACCCAACTTCAGAATTCCAAAAGTGAAGCGAAATGAAGGTAAAGATAAGTGACAGCTGAAGGGACAACAACAGCTAAAGTGCTTGGCGAACATTGGCCGTGCAGATATCGGAATTGAAAATATTGGGATTTATCGCGTTTGCTCACTGCATTTCATCAAAAGTAAGGCATTATTTGGTTTTTTTCTTGATTCCTTTGGTATCTAAAAAGTCTCAGAAGTGATAAATCTGGTTGTAAATTTTGCTTCAGAGGCGTTTTGTTTTTGTATGTAAAAACCCACTTGAGAACCATGGGCGATTTTAAAATTTTACAGCCAGATTTATCCCTTCTGAAACTTTTTAGATGCCAAAGGAATCAAGAAAAAACACAAATAATGCCTTAGTTGATGAAATGCAGTGAGCAAACGGCCAATGTTCGCCAAGCACCTTGGCCGTTGTTGTCCCTTCAGCTCTCGCTTCTATCTACCGTCATTTCTCCTCACTTTTGGAATTCTGAAGTAGGCTATATGTCTCTCACGCTTATCCCGATTTCCATAATTATTTACAGCGCAAAATTTGACAATTTCGGCGGGTTTTAACGGGCCCGCTACGCTGGAAACAATGGTAAGTGCCTATCTGCAGTTCATCGCGTGTAATCCATTTTGCGTAGCGTAGCAACAGTACGGGTCATGGGTCGTGACCCGACTGCCGTGAAACCTCCCTATTTATAGCAATGTTACAACATTTTGAGATTTAAGAAATCAAGTCTGCAGTTTATCTCATCAGATAAAGCATAAAAAGAAGTTTAATTTGACACTTAATTCACTTTCATATCTTCAGTATTAAAAAAGTTATGGCCATTTTCATACTCGGAAATTAGCATCTTGTTCACTATTGCTTTTCCATTGACTGAACATAAAAGCTGTGATCTAGGACAGTCAAAAGCCCATAACTTTCTTAAAAATTAAGAGAACTGAAATAAAATGTCAGTTATTATAGATTGAAGCATTCTGAAACAAATATGAAACAATCTTACTTGGATGACCTGAAATGAAAGCATATAATTAGTTAGTTACCTAATTGTAGCTAATTACACAATTCAATTACTAGATCTAAACATCTATCCATTTCTTAAGAAAATATTAGTATTTTTAAATAGCCTAAGTGTCCAAATAACATTCACACAGGAATTCACAATATAACATGATTTTTAAATGTCATTGTCATGAATTTATAGGCCAAATGGAAGGAATTTCGTGTTTAATTCCCGTAAATTAATGGCCATTTTAATCATCTTGCGAGTGGGATTTTGTGGAACGCGATCGATTGGAACGTTGCATTTGCGGTGAATTTAAACCCCATATCGGCAGGAAAAATACTGCCGGTTCGTATGGGGCCCAAGTCACCTTTTCGCAACGTAAAATTTGGATTAAAGGCATCCTAAGAAGCACGTTTATATGTAAAATAAACGGCTTTCTTTTACCTGTCCCGTATGTGAAATCCGTTCCCGTTGTCGGCATTCACGGCATTAGAAGCTGATTTTCATTTTACTCCAGCGTTGAAATTGTCCCGCGGTTTAAAAAAAAAATTCACAGACCGGCAGTCGGAACAATTCTTCAGCAAAAGCTGGAGTCCGAGAAAAGAAAACTCCGGCAGGCTGGAGAAAACCGCAATTTAACCCCGCCCCCCCCTCAAAGGCGCCAAAGTCGCGCACACGGCCAGTGACAGAACTGCAGCGCCGCTGAAGGTAAGTTTTGTAACATATCTACTATTTATTTTCGTTTCATTTTACGTGAATCTACTAATAATATGACAATTTTCTGGATGTGTTAACTGTTATCTTCGATCTGTTCCCCATAGTTTTAGACACATCCATATTTGTCCCCCTTGCAGAATTTATTTCTGGGGGGAGTCTCCAAATATACAAGGGAGGAAGATTCTTCCCAGTTTTGATTTGTGCTCAGAACCGTAATGCCTTGACTGAGCTTCATGATTCAGGCACACGTCAAACACAGGACAATTTTTTTGGACTTGAAATAAGATCTCCGAGGAAAAAAACCCAGAGGATGCACAAAGTCCTCAAAAGCATTTCAATACTCATGTTTTTGGCAAAATCTGGAAATAGAAATAGAAAACCTGTTATATGTTATAAAACACTGGGCAGCAGGTTCAATGGTTTTCAAAAGTGAATTGATTAAGTACTTCATACAAAAGATTACATAGGTCTGGGAAGGAAAAGTGGGTGGAAGAAGCTGAAAAGAGAGATATTACAAGAGACATCATGAACACGATGGAATAAAAATAAGGCGCAAGTCGGGAGCATGATGGAATACTCCCTACTTGCCTTAAATCAATGCAGCTCTTAATTCCATCCATTACTAAATATTAATTTCCTCACTACCTGTATATCTATACAATGCACAGCACTTGGTTTGGCTGCTCCACTAACATTTTGGTGCAGAAGGGTAAGGAAAAGAAGAGGAGGGCAATATTAATAGGGGACTCTATAGTTAGGGGGTCAGACAGGCGATTCTGTGGACGCAGTCGGGAGACCCGGATGGTAGTTTGCCTCCCTGGTGCCAGGGTCTGTGATGTGTCTCAACGTGTCCAAGACATCCTGAAAGGGCAGGGAGAGGAGCCCGAGGTCGTGATACATATAGGTACCAATGACATAGGTAAAAAAAAGAGAAGAGGTCCTGAAAGGAGAATTTAGGGAGTTGGGAGGGGAGTTAAAGAGAAGGACAGCAAAGGTAACAATCTCGGGATTACTGCCAGTGCCACGCGACAGTGAGAGTAGGAATGGAGCGAGGTGGAGGATAAATGCATGGCTGAAGGACTGGTGCAGAAGGCAGGGATTCAAATTTCTGGATCATTGGCACCTCTTTTGTGGAAGGTTCGACCTGTACAAAAAGGATGGGTTGCACTTGAACCTGAGGGGGACCGATATCCTGGCGGGGAGATCTGCAAAGGCTACTGGGGAGACTTTAAACTAGAATGGTTGGGGGGAGGGACTCAAATAGAGAATGCTATTAGACAGTGTGTGAGGCAGGAGGCAGAGAAGGAAAGCACTCAGACCCAACATGTAGGGGGGGAAGAAGAAAACAATAATAAACAGAGAATAAGTGGTGGTGGGGTTCTTAAATGGGTGAGCAGAGAAACAGAGGGGTGTAAAATACGGGCGGAAGCAATAGGTAGCAAGGTGAAAAGTAAAAGTGGCAGGCAGACAAATCTAGGGCAAAAATCAAAAAGAGCCACTTTTCAACATAATTGTATAAGGGGTAAGAGCGTTGTAAAAACAAGCCTGAAGGCTTTGTGTCTCAATGCAAGGAGCATTCGTAATAAGGTGGATGAGTTGAACGTGCAGATAGCAATTAATGATTATGATATAGTTGGGATCACGGAGACATGGCTCCAGGGTGACCAAGGCTGGGAGCTGAACGTCCAGGGATATTCAATATTCAGGAGGGATAGAGAGAAAGGAAAAGGAGGTGGGGTAGCGTTGCTGGTTAGAGAGGAGATTAACGCAGTGGAAAGGAAGGACATTAGCTTGGAGGATGTGGAATCGGTATGGGTAGAGCTGCGAAACACTAAGGGGCAGAAAACGCTGGTGGGTGTTGTGTACAGGCCACCTAGCAGTAGTAGTGAAGTTGGGAATGGCATCAAACAGGAAATTAGAAATGCGTGCAACAAAGGCAAAACAGTTATAATGGGTGACTTCAATCTACTATTCTAGACTGGGTATTGAGTAATGCGGAAGGGTTAGTTAGCAGACTTGTTGTGCGAGCCCCCTTGGGCAAGAGTGACCATAATATGGTTGAGTTCTTCATTAGGATGGAGAGTGACATTGTTAATTCAGAAACAACGGTTCTGAACTTAAAGAAAGGTAACTTTGAGGGTATGAGACGTGAATTGGCCAAGATTGACTGGCAATTAGTTCTAAAAGGGTTGACGGTGGATATGCAATGGAAGGCATTTAAAGACTGCATGGATGAACTACAAAAATTGTTCATCCCAGTTTGGCAAAAGAATAAATCAGGGAAGGTAGTGCATCCGTGGATAACAAGGGAAATCAGGGATAGTATCAAAGCAAAAGATGATGCGTACAAATTAGCCAGAAAAAGCAGCATACCAGAGGACTGGGAGAAATTCAGAGACCAGCAGAGGAGGACAAAGGGCTTAATTAGGAAAGGGAAAATAGATTATGAAAGGAAACTGGCAGGGAACATAAAAACTGACTGCAAAAGTTTTTATAGATATGTGAAGAGTAAGAGATTAGTTAAAACAAATGTAGGTCCCTTGCAGTCAGAAACAGGTGAATTGATCATGGGGAACAAGGATATGACGGACCAATTGAATAACTACTTTGGTTCCGTCTTCACTAAGGAAGACATAAATAATCTGCCGGAAATAGCAGGGGGCCGCGGGTCAAAGGAGATGGAGGAACTGAGTGAAATCCAGGTTAGTCGGGAAGTGGTGTTGGGTAAATTGAATGGATTAAAGGCCGATAAATCACCAGGGCCAGATAGGCTGCATCCCAGAGTACTTAAGGAAGTAGCTCCAGAAATAGTGGATGCATTAGTGATAATTTTTCAAAACTCTTTAGATTCTGGAGTAGTTCCTGAGGATTGGAGGGTAGCAAACGTAACCCCACTTTTTAAGAAGGGAGGGAGAGAGAAAACGGGGAATTACAGACCAGTTAGTCTAACATCGGTAGTGGGGAAACTGCTAGAGTCAGTTATTAAAGATGGGATAGCAGCACATTTGGAAAGTGGTGAAATCATTGGACAAAGTCAGCATGGATTTACGAAAGGTAAATCGTGTCTGACGAATCTTATAGAATTTTTCGAGGATGTAACTAGTAGAGTGGATAGGGGAGAACCAGTGGATGTGTTGTATCTGGACTTTCAGAAGGCTTTCGACAAGGTACCACATAAGAGATTAGGATACAAACTTAAATCACACGGTATTGGGGGTTCAGTATTGATGTGGATAGAGAACTGGCTGGCAAACAGGAAGCAAAGAGTAGGAGTAAACGGGTCCTTTTCACAATGGCAGGCAGTGACTAGTGGGGTACCGCAAGGCTCAGTGCTGGGACCCCAGCTATTTACAATTTATATTAATGATCTGGACGAGGGAATTGAAAGCAACATCTCCAAGTTTGCGGATGACACTAAGCTGGGGGGCAGTGTTAGCTGTGAGGAGGATGCTAGGAGACTGCAAGGTGACTTGGATAGGCTGGGTGAGTGGGCAAATGTTTGGCAGATGCAGTATAATGTGGATAAATGTGAGGTTATCCACTTTGGTGGCAAAAACGGGAAGGCAGACTATTATCTAAATGGTGCCCGATTAGGAAATGGGGAGATGCAGCGAGACCTGGGTGTCATGGTACACCAGTCATTGAAAGTAGGCATGCAGGTGCAGCAGGCAGTGAAGAAAGCGAATGGTATGTTGGCCTTCATAGCAAGAGGATTTGAGTATTGGAGCAGGGAGGTTCTACTGCAGTTGTACAGGGTCTTGGTGAGACCACACCTGGAGTATTGCGTACAGTTTTGGTCTCCAAATCTGAGGAAGGACATTATAGCCATAGAGGGAGTGCAGAGAAGGTTCACCAGACTGATTCCTGGGATGTCAGGACTTTCATATGAAGAAAGACTGGATAGACTTGGCTTATACTCGCTAGAATTTAGGAGATTGAGAGGGGATCTTATAGAAACGTACAAAATTCTTATGGGGTTGGACAGGCTAGATGCAGGAAGATTGTTCCCGATGTTGGGGAAGTCCAGGACAAGGGGTCACAGCTTAAGGATAAGGGGGAAATCCTTTAAGACCGAGATGAGGAAAAACGTTTTCACACAGGGAGTGGTGAATCTCTGGAACTCTCTGCCACAGAGGGTAGTTGAGGCCAGTTCATTGGCTATATTTAAGAGGGAGTTAGATGTGGCCCTTGTGGCTAAAGGGATCAGGGGGTATGGAGAGAAGGCAGGTACGGGATACTGAGTTGGATGATCAGCCATGATCATATTGAATGGCGGTGCAGGCTCGAAGGGCCGAATGGCCTACTCCTGCACCTATTTTCTATGTATCTATGTATCTAGAAGAGGTATACCACAATTTTGCTTGCATTATAGAGGGTATTAGCTATAAGGTTGGACAAACTTGGATTGTTTTCTCTGGAATTTAAGAGTTTGAAGGGGAACCTGACTAGGGTTGCCAACTGTCCCGTATTAGCCGGGACATCCCGTATATTGGGCTAAGTTGGTTTGTCCGCCCTTGTCCCGTATTTGACTGCGACTACTTGGGTCAAGGGGACTGTTGGGTCGGAGCGACACGACCGGCCCCGCCTCACCCGTCCCGATGCAATGCAGCCCATGGAGTGCAGCAGCAGCGCCTCGCCCGTGGCCCTGTCGATCAGCAGCCCGGCCAGCTGTCCGACCTTCGGACCTTCGCTCATTCCTTCTCATGGCCGATCATCGGTTCATGAGTTGGATGGGGTGCACGATGTCGCGTGTGACGTCGCATGGCCCGGGCCAACTCATCATTTACGCAGCCACGGCCGAGTCGGTCAACGAATTGCCATTGGGAATTTGTCCCTTAGTTTGACCTTTTGTCCCTTATTGGGGAGTGAGAAAGTTGGCAACCCTAGACCTGACAGAAGTATATTAAATTATGAGAGGCATAGATAAGGTGGACAGAACCTTTTTTCTCAAGGTGGAAATGTCAAAGACTAGACGAAAGAGCTTTAAGGTGGGAGGGTGGAAGTTTCCCCTGGCACCTCAAAGACAGGCGGGTAACTGCAGCATTACTTTCCTAATTTTGTATTCAATTCCCCTTGTGAGAAGGGTCAACATATCTGTCTGTCCAAGTGTGCCGGCTAAAGATGGTCCACAGAGACAGTCTCATGCCTGCCGCCCATGTTGATGACAAAAGTCGTGGTGCCGTGTTGCAGTACCTGGAAAGGTCCCTCATAAGGCCTTTGCAGTGGTGTATGGTGGGAAAGTAACACGGTTAATTCAGAGACAGGGTCTTGAACTTAAAGAAAGGAGACTTTGAAGGTATGAAACAGGAATTGGCTAGGATAGACTGGCAAATTATACTTATAGATATAAAGACCACATGGATGAACTACAAAAATTGTTCATCCCTGTCTGGTGAAAAAATAAAATGGGGAAGGAGGCTCAAGGATAGTGTTAAATCCAAGGAAAAGGCATATAAATTAGCCAGAGGAAGCAGCAAACCGGAGGACTGGGAGAAATTTAGAAATCAACAAGGAGGACAAAGGGATTAAGTAAGAGGGAGAAAAAAGAGCATGAAAGAAAGCTTGCGGGAAATATAAAAACTGAATCTAAAAGCTTCTTTAGATATGTAAAAAGGAAAAGATTAGTGGACAAATGTAGGTTCTTTAGCGAGTCGAAACGATAGTTGGTTTCCAAACGAGCTTTATTGTTAAAGTGGTGAAAACAACGCAGATCATACAACAGCTAAACACAAAAGCTCTTACCACAACGGTGGCCGAAAGTATGAATGAGGCTTGCCCAGAAAACGCACGAAAACAAAACCCCTCCCCACAGTCACATGACCGAGGTAGCCAACCGCATTGTTCAACTACCCAGTAGGTGCCGCTACAGGACCCCCCCCCCCCCCCCCAGAACCGGAGGTACGGAACCGAGCGGGGACCCATATGGAACGACCAGAACGTGTGGTCCGCGAAGGTGGGGCCGGCGTAACATGAGCTGCCGGAGAAACAGGGCCAGGAGGACGCGGAGGAAATGGCCGTACTCAGTATGGGGGGGGGGGGGGGGGGCGGCCGGCGGCCGACCTCTATGTCGCGGTGCAGCAACGACCACCGGCTGTCCACATCCACGTGGGCGGGTTTGAGATGGCCGACGGAGATGAACTCCTCCCGGCCTCCCACGTCCACCGTGAACGTGGCGACTCCGGCTCGCAGCACCTGGAAAGGCCCTTCATAGACCCGTTGTAATGGCGAGCGGTGAGCGTCTCTGCAGATGAAAACATAGGCACACTGTTGTAACACCGCGGGCACATGCACTGCAGACGAACCGTGCCTGGAAGCGGGAACAGGGGCCAACGTGCTCACCCATTCTCGAAGGCCGTTCAGCAGTGCCGGGGCTGATGTGACTTGACCGCGGGCGGCAGGCAGAAAATCCCCGGGCACCCGCAGGGCCGAGCCGTACACGAGCTCGGCCGAGGAAGCAGCCAAATCCTCCTTAGGTGCGGTGCGTATACCAAGGAGGACCCAGGGCAGTTGGTCCACCCAGTCCGTGCCCGTAAGCCGAGCTTTCAGCGCCGACTTAAGGTGCCATTGGAACCTTTCGACCAGCCCATTGGCCGGCGGGTGGTAGGCGGTCGTATGGTGCAACCGGGCACCGTAGAGCTGGGCTAGGGCAGACCACAAGGAAGAGGTGAACTGGGTCCCCCGGTCGGTGGAAATGTCAGAGGGCACCCCAAACCTGGCGATCCAGTGGGCCGCCATAGCCCGAGCGCAAGCCGCGGCGGAAGTATCAGTAATTGGGATCGCCTCTGGCCACCCCGTGAAACGGTCCATGATGGTGAGCAGGTGCATGGGACTGCGGGACTGTACCTGAAATGCTTGATGGCCAGGTACAGCGTTAGAAGCTCACGGTCGAAAGCGCTGTAGTTGCATTCTGGAGCCCGCAGCTGACGACTGAAAATGGCCAAGAGCTGCCAGCGGCCGTCAACAAGCTGCTCCAGAACACCACCTACAGCAGCATCCGAGGCGTCTACGGTGAGCGCGGAAGGGGCGGAAGCACGTGGGTGCACCAACATGGTAGCGTTTACCAGGGCTGCCTTGGCACCCTCGAAATAGGCGTACACCTCCTCGGACCACACGAGGTCCCGCGGTTTACCCGCCAGGCACCGGAACAGGGGGCTCACGATGTCAACAGCTGCCGGCACAAAACGGTGATAAAAATTCACCATGCCGACAAACTCCTTTAGCCCCTTCACGGTGAGCGGCCGGGGGAACTGCCGGATGGCCTCGACCTTCGCGGGGTGCGGGGTAGCGCCTTGCAGGGTGACACTGTGCCCCAGGAAGGAGATGGAGCGGAGGACAAACTGGCATTTTGCGGGGTTAATGACGAGGCCGTGTTCGCGGAGGCGCTGAAATAAAACCCGGAGGTGGGTGACGTGCTCCACTTGAAAGGCGCTGGCGACCAGAATGTCGTCCAAATAAATGAACATGAAAGGCAGACCCCGTCCGACCTGGTCCATCAGCCGCTGGAATGCCTGTTTTTGGAACATCATCAGGGTTAACGGGGATTTTGTTATAACCCCGAACGAGGTCAACCTTGGAAAAGAAAGCGGCGCCCTCGAGGTGCGCGGAGAAGTCCTGAATATGAGGCACCGGAAAGCGGTCCTCTGTGGTCATTGCGTTTAGGTGCCGGTAATCACCGCATGATCTTCACCCCCCTAGATGCTTTCGGGACCATATGCAGCGGGGAGGCCCACAGGCTGTCGGACCGCCGGACAATCCCCATGTCCTCCATCACTTGAAATTCATCACGGGCGATGCACAGTTAGTCGGCGGGAGGCGGCGTGCCCGAGCATGCACCGGAGGGCCCTCGGTGGTGATGCACGACCCCGTGTTTAGGAGCCACCCCGCTGAAACGGGGTGTAAGGAGCTCAGGAAAATCCGAGAGCAGGGCGGCGTAAGGACCATCGACTTCGGCGACAGCATTGAGCTGCTGAGCGCAATGGAACCGATGGCCGATCGCGGAGTCATGCAACCACCCCGTAAATCGACGATGAGGGAGAAGGCGGAAATCAGCTCCCAAGAGCGGCTGAGCGACGTCTGCCACAATAAACGTCCACTCGTACGGACTGGAATCGAAGGTAAGTGCAAGGGTCCGCGTACCGTACGTTCGGATGGTGCTCCCATTAATGGCAGTGAGTACAGGGCCCTGCTTACCAGCACAAGTGTCGCGCCCGGTCGGAGGGAGGATTGCACCGGAGTCCACTAGGAAACGGCGGCCGGAGTGGCGGTCGCGGACATAGAGGCGGTTGTTTGGGCCGATCGTGATCGCCTCTACAGACGATTGGCCGAGGCATTTCCCTGAAATGTACAGGGTGTGCGGCAGCGTCGAGCCTCCGCGCCATAGCGGAGGTGATAGTAACACCAACGGTGCCTACCGCGAGTCCCGGATCGTGGTTCAGTGCTGGAATTCATGGGCGGGGCCTCGACGCGGTCCCACGGAGGCGAACGGCGCGGAGGTGCAGACACGCGGTTAATGGCACCGCCATCTTGATGTTTCGTTAGCCAGAGTTCGTCGGCCCGTCCGGCGAGCTGCAGAGGATTGGCGAAATCCGCACCTGCGAGCATGAGGCGGACATCGTCTGGCATTTGCTCTAGGAATGCCTGCTCGAATAGCAGGCACGGGCGGTGGCCGTCCATTAACACGAGCATCTCGGCCATGAGGACCGACGGCTTGCGATCTCCCAAACCGTCCATGTGTAAAAGGCGGGCGGCGCGGTCCCCGTGGCTGAGCCCGAAAGTGTGCAGCAGTAGGGCCTTGAGGCCGTCATACTTGGCGGTCGCGGGTGGGTTCTGCAGAAAAGGCAGCAGACGGGAGGCTGATTCCTGCGACAGGGCTCCTACCATGAAAATACTTTGTCTCATCCGCGTCGATGCGGCGCAGATGGAACTGCGCTTCCACATGTGCAAACCACATTTGCGGCTGCTCAGCCCAAAACACCGGCAGCTGGAGGCTGACGGCGCTTTGATGGGCGTCGGGAACGGCGGCGGGAACTGAATCGTCCTGCATATCGGCGTCCAATACCAATTGGGCGCATCAGGGTCACCAATTTAGCGAGTCGAAACGATAGTTGGTTTACAAACGAGCTTTATTGTTAAAGCGGTGAAAACAACGGAGATCATACAACAGCTAAACACAAAAGCTCTTACCACAATGGTAGTCGAAAGTATGAATGGGGCTTGCCCAGAAAATGCGCGAAAACAAAACCCCTCCCCACAGTCACATGACCGAGGTAGCCAACCGCATGGTTCGACTACCCACTGGCACCAGCAGGTGCCGCTACAGTTCCATATAATCAGAGACAGGTGAATTTATAATGGGAAACAAAGAAATGGCAGAACAGTTAAATGAGTACTTTGGTTCTGTCTTCACTAAGGAAGACACAAACAATCTCCCAGCAACAATACCCACCAAATGGCGCCATACGATGGCAGCCTCGCCAACAGTCTGCCTCGTCCTTTTCTTCTTTTGTTGTTTTTAGTCTGTTGTTAAATGGCAGATGGGGCTCTTCAGCCTGGGAAGGCAGTCCATCTAGGAGATGGAAAGCTCTGATTTAAAACCTCCACTGCCTTGTGGCCATATCCAGTCATGGAAAAGGCTCCTGGAGTAAACCTCAAGAAAATCCGGAGTCGGAGCCCCTAAGGCAGTTCGTCGTTGTCTACAACCTCGCTCTGGCAGCTCCTGCGACGGCGCTGGTGTCAAACTGTAACGGCCCTGCTGTTCCTTTGGATCGATCAGCGAACTGGAGAAGGGGGACGAGCTGCATGGGCAACAGCCTGCCCTCCATATGACATCGCCCAGGCTTGCATCCGACCACACATCACCTGCAAACTAGAAACATGGTCAGTCATGACCGAGGGGGGCCTACTGGACTGCTGGTTGTTAAATGTATGTTTTAGTGTATCTTTAGTTTTTTATTATGTGGGAGGTGGGGGAAACTTTTTTAAATCTCCACAACGGAGATGTGACTTTTTCTGTATCGTATCTCTGTCCGCACTGCAGCCTAACATCGTGGAGCTGGCGTTCCCTTTGTTGGCGATCAACTTCGGGTGCTTCAACCGCAGGAGCTTCGACCGTCCCGATCGCAGGAGCTTCGATCGCTGGCTGCGGGATCTTTGATCGCCCCGACTGCGGGAGAAAAGGAGGGAAGAAGATACCCGAAACATCACCTATTCCTTCGCTCCATAGATGCTTCCTCACCCGCTGAGTTTCTCCAGCATTTTTGTCTACCTTCAATTTTTCCAGCATCTGCAGTTCTTTCCTAAACATAAAAAGAAGAAGATAATACAGTATTGCCTTCCATCACAATGCGCTGTGGTGGATGTTTACGTTAATTTTTATGTAGTTGTGTGTCTTGTTGATTTTTTGGTATGACTGTAAGGCAAATCAAATTCCTTGTATGTTTTTCCATACTTGGCTAATAAATTAATCACAATTACAATTACAATCTAGTGGGAGGGAGGAACTGAAGGGAATCTACATTAGTCAGGAAATGGTGTTAGGTAAACTGTTGGGACTGAAGGCAGATAAATCCCCAGGGCCTGATGGTCTGCAATCCAGAGTACTCAAGGAGGTGGCCCTAGAAATCGTGGATGCATTTGTGATCATTTTCCAATGTTCTCTCAACTCTGGATCAGTTCCTGTGAATTGGAGGGTAGCCAATGTAACCCCACTTTTTAAGAAAGGAGGGAGAGAGAAAACGGGGAATTATAGACCAGTTAGCCTTACATCGGTAGTGGGGAAGATGCTTGAGTTGATTGTTAAAGATGTTATAGCAGTGCATTTGGAAAGCAGTGACAAGATCAGTCAAAGTCAGCATGGATTTATGAATGGAAAATCATGCTTGACTAATCTAGAATTTGTTCAGGATGTAACAAGTAGAATGGATAAGGGAGAGCCAGTGGATGTAGTGTATATGGACTTTCAAAATGCCTTTGACAAGGTCCCACACAAGAGATTAGTGTGCAAAATTAGAGCACATGGTATTGGGGGTAGGTATTGACATGGATAGAGAACTGGTTGGCAGACAGGAAGCAAAGAGTAGGAATTAACAGGTCCTTTTCAGAATGGCAGGCAGTGATTAGTGGGGTGCTGCAAGGCTCGATGCTGGGACACGTTATTTACAATATATATTAACGATTTAGATGAGGGAATTAAATGTGACATCTCCAAGTTTGCGGATGTCACAAAGCTGGGTGGCAGTGTGAGCTGCGATGAGGATGCTATGAGGCTGCAGGGTGACTTGGTTAGACAATAAACAATAGACAATAGACAATAGGTGTAGGAGTAGGCCATTTGGCCCTTCGTGCCAGCATCGCCATTCAATGTGATCATGGCTGATCATCCCCAATCCCCGTTCCTGCCTTCTCCCCATATCCCCTGACTCCGCTATTTTTAAGAGCCCTATCTAGCTCTCTCTTGAAAGCATCCAGAGAACCTGCCTCCACCGCCCTCTGAGGCAGAGAATTCCACAGACTCACCACTCTCTGTGAGAAAAAGTGTTTCCTCGTCTCCGTTCTAAATGGCTTACTCCCTATTCTTAAACTGTGGCCCCTGGTTCTGGACTCCCCCAACATCGGGAACATGTTTCCTGCCTCTAGCATGTCCAAGCCCTTAACAATCTTATATGTTTCAATGAGATCCCCTCTCATCCTTCTAAACTCCAGAGTGTACAAGCCCAGCTGCTCCATTCTCTCAGCATATGAGAGTCCCGCCATCCCGGGAATTAACCTTGTAAACCAACGCTGCACTCCCTCAATAGCAAGAATGTCCTTCCTCAAATTAGGGGACCAAAACTGCACACAATTACGTTAGGTTGGGTGAGTGGGCAGATGCATGGCAGATGCAGTATAATGTGGATAAATGTGAGGTTATCCACTTTGGTGGCAAGAACAGGAAGGCAGATTGTTATCTGGTGTCATATTAGGAAAAGGGGAGGCGCAACGAGACCTGGGTTTGCTTGTACATCAGTCACTGAAAGTAAGCATGCAGGTACAGCAGGCAGTGAAGAAAGCTAATGGCATGTTGGCCTTCATTGCACGAGGATTTGAGTTTAGGAGCATATAGGAGATTTGAGGTTTTGAATTGAGATCCCACTGCAGTTCTACAGGGCCCTTGTGAGACCGGACCTGCAGCATTGTGTGCAATTTTGGTCTCCTAATTAGTGAATTGACATTATTGCTATTGAGGGAGTGCAACGTAGGTTTACCAAGTTAATTCCCGGGATGGCGGGTCTGACATATGATGAAAGAATGGGTCAACTGGGATTGTATTCACTGCAATTTAGGATGAGAGGGACTCTTTTAGAAATATATAAAATTCTTAAAGGATTGGACAGGCTAGATGCAGGAAACATGTTCCCAATGTTGGGGGTGTCCAGAACCAGGGGTCACAGTTTAAGAATAAGGGGTATGCTATTTGGGATTGAGATGAAAAAAAACGTCTTCACCCAGAGATTTGTGAATCTGTGGAATTCTCTTCCATTGAAGACTGTGGAGGCAAATTCACTGGATGTTAACTCTGTTGTCTGAATCCAGTGATTTATCGAACACAACAAAGTGTGTGATAAATTTAACTCTTGGGGCTAAAGGAAACAAGGGATATGGGGAAAAAGCAGGAACGAGGTACTAATTTTAGATGATCAGCCATGATAATGTTGAATGGAGGTGCAGGCTTGAAGGGCCAAATGACCTACTCCTGCACCTATTTTTCTATGTTTCTATCCACTAAGCTAAATTTCGCAGATCCATGCCCTCCAATAACCAATGAGGAAGTGAACAACATTCTGTTAACTGATTAAGATGATCATTGACTATCAGCTAAACACAATTATTATCATTAAGAAAGGTATTGAAGAAGAATCATTGAATACCTCTGTGATTTTTCACCTTGGTTGTCTTTGTATCGACATTACATCTGATCTAAAACAACTGTAAGAACTCAGTGGGTGTTGCAGTATCCGTGGAGGCAAAGGGATGGTCATTGTTTCGGCTGATCTCCCTCGCAAGAGCATCATTTTGTATTCTCTCCATTCTTTTATCATCTAGAGAACCCCAGCCTGTGCACTATTTCCTGGTAGGTATAACATCTCATTTCTGCTATCATCTAATTAAATCTTTTGTTCTCACAATATCTTTTGTTCAATCTGTATCAATTTTTTCTTCTTAATTGACCGTGCCTTTCTAAGTGTGATCTAACCAAGATTCTATCCAGGAAAACTTATCTGATTTTCAAGTACAGTCCTCTTTTAACTTTGAGTAAATTTGCAGATTCGTAGTCTCCAGATCCTTCATTTCTAGTGCACAGACAAAGAATGTAGCACCAGTCACTTACAGTATTCCACATTGATGCATTCCATTTCATTCCTGCATATAAAATTATTAACTTTAATGAGCAAAGTGAAAACTGAAACATTTTTGGCACCAATAATGCACTCAAGATTTTGACAGTATATCAAGTAAGTTAGAGGTCAAATCTGTTTCTACGCAGCAGTGAATTTGTGCACACTAGAATCCTAAAATAGAATTAAGATAAATACCGATCATCTGGTCTTAGTGGTAATGGATAAATGTTGGGCAGGCATGAAGGACTTTACCTGCTTCACTGGAAATGGCACGGTGAGATTTTTTTCATCCCTTTGACCTCTGAGATGCCAACTTAGATGATATGCTTAAGTCTCCGACCTATGACTTTCTGACTTAAGCGACTGAGGTACTATTGACTGAGCCAAGGGAACAATTACAGTGCCCTCCATAATGTTTAGGACAAAGACCCATCATTTATTTATTTGCCTTTGTACTCCACAATTTGAGATTTGTAATAGAAAAAAAATCACGTGGTTAAAATGCACATTGTCAGATTTTATTAAAGGATATTTTGACACATTTTGGTTTCACCATGTAGAAATTACAACTGTGTTTATACATAGTCCCCCCCCCCCCCCCCCATTTCAGGGCACCATCATGTTTGGGACACATAGCTTCACAGGTGTTTGTAATTGCTCAGGTGTGTTTAATTGCCTCCTTAATGCAGGTATAAGAGAGCTCTCAGCACCTCGTCTTTCTTCCAGTCTTTCCATCACCTTTGGAAACTTTTATTGCTGTTTATCAACATGAGGACCAAAGCTGTGCCAATGAAAGTCAAAGAAGCCATTATGAGATTGAGAAACAAGAATAAAACTGTTAGAGACATCAGCCAAACCTTAGGATGACCAAAATCAACTGTTTGGAACATCATTAAGAAGAAAGAGAGCACTGGTCAGCTTACTAATCGCAAAGGGACTGGCAGACCAAGGAAGACCTCCACAGCTGATGACAGAAGAATTCTCTCTATCATAAAGAAAAATCCCCAAGCACCTGTCCGACAGATCAGAAACACTCTTCAGGAGTCAGGTGTGGATTTGTCAATGATCACTGTCCGCAGAAGACTACATGAACAGAAATACAGAGGCAACATTGCAAGACCCAAACCACTGGTTTGCCACAAGAATAGGATGGCCAGGTTACAGTTTGCCAAGAAGTACTTAAAAGAGCAACTACAATTCTGGAAAAAGGTATTGTGGACAGATGAGATGAAGATTAACATATCAAAGTGATGGCAAGAGCAAAGTATGGAGGAGAGAAGGAACTGCCCAAGATCCAAAGGATACCACCTCATCTGTGAAACACGGTGGTGGGGGTGTTATGGCCTGGGCATGTAAGGCTGCTGAAGGTACTGGCTCGCTTATCTTCATTGATGATGCAACTGCTGATGGTAGTAACATAATGAATTCTGAAGTGTATAGACACATCCTATCTTCTCAAATTCAAACAAATGCCTCAAAGCTCATTGGCCGGCGGTTCATTCTACGGCAAGTCAATGATCCCAAACATACTGCTAAAGCAATAAATGAGTTTTTCAAAGCTAAAAAATGGTAAATTCTTGAGTGGCCAAGTCAATCACCCGATCTGAACCCAATTGAGCAAGCCTTTTATATGCTGAAGGGAAAACTGAAGGGGACTAGCCCCAAAACAAGCATAAGCTAAAGATGGCTGCAATACAGGCCTGGCAGAGCATCACCAGAGAAGCCACCCGGCAACTGGTGTTTCCATGAATCGCAGATTTCAAGCAGTAATTGCATGCAAATGATATGTAACAAAATACTAAACATGACTACTTTCATTTACATGACATAGCTGTGTCACAAACATTATGGTGCGCTGAAATGGGGGGGACTATGTATAAACACTACATGGTGAAATCAAAATGTATAAAAATGGCCCATATTAAATCTGACAATGTGCACTTTAACCTTTTTTTCTATTACAAATCTCAAAGTGTGGAGTACAGAGGCAAATAAATAAATGTTGGGTCTTTGTCCCAAACATTATGAAGGGCACTGTAAATCAGTTCTGATTCAAGTCAAGAGTGAAGAGTGTTTTATTGTCATATGTCCCTGATAGAACAATGACATTCTTACTTGCTGCAGCACAACAGAATATGTAATCATAATAAATAATATAACAAAAACTTAGAAAAAAAGAACAAACAATAACAGTGCAATAATAATAATAATAATAGTCTATTGTAGTTCATAGCTTATGAGGTTCTAGTGTTTAATAGGCTGATGGCTGTAGGGAAGAAGCTGATCCTGAACCTGGACGTTACAGTTCTCAGGCTCCTGTACCTTCATCCCGATGGCAATGGTGACCAGGATGGTGTTGGTCTTTGATGATGTTGGCTGCCTATTTGAGGCAGAGACTATGATAGATCCCTTCGATAGTGGGGAGGTCAGAGCCGGTTGGCCTGGGCAGTGTTTACAACTTTTTGCAGTCTTTTCCGCTCCTGGACGTTCAAGTTGCCGAACCAGGCCATGATGCAACCAGTCAGTATGCTCTCTACTGTGCACCTGTAGAAGTTCAAGAGAATCCTCTTTGACATACGGAATCTCCGTAATCTTCTCAGGAAGTAGAGGTGCTGATGTGCTTACTTTATGATGGCATTAGTGTGCTGAGTCCAGGAAAGATCGTCGGAAATATGCATGCCCAGAAATGTGAAGTTTTTGACTCTCTCCACCATTGTCCCATTGATGTAAACAGGATTCCGGGTCCTCATCCTTCCTCTTCCAAAGTCCACAATCAGTTCTTTGGTTTTGCTGATATTGAGAGCCAGGTTGTTGTGCTGGCACCATATGGTCAGTCGGTTGATCTCACTTCTATATTCTGACTCATCGCCATCTGTAATTCGTCCCACAGCGGTGGTGTCGTCAGCGAAGTATTGGGGTCCCAACAGTCCATATAGGAAACTCTTGTCTCAGACAGTTCGGAACATATTTTTCAATTTAAGCAGTCAACCACGTTCTTAGTCAAGGCAGCTATATGGTGCAAAAGCCACGATGTAGCACTAAAATGTCCAGACTATCCATCAAGCCCAAAATACTGTGAGCGTTATGTCCCCTGAGGTAATAGAATATGCACATCTGGCACTGATTGAAGGTATCCTCATAGGGTTAAGTCTTTCACATAACTAGAAACATACTTCATCAAAACAATGTTGTATATGGGAATTCGATTATATAACCACTTTAATCAGCAGAGCATTCATAAAATAAATTGGGGGCGGAGAGAGTGCAGATAGAGGAAGGTAAACAAAATTGTGTAAAAATTTTCCAAACCTGGACATCTGCTCAGTGCCAAAATGCCAGGACCTCACCAAAGCGTGGTCTGAAGCTAAAAGTCAGTGTTAATATTTTTTTGGTATTGGTTAATTACTGTCACGGGCACTGATATACAGTGCAAACTTTTGTGTTGCATGCTATCCGGACAGATCAAACCATAAATAAGTACATCATGTAGTGCAAAAGAGAAAATAAACACAGTGCAGAATGTAGGGTTAATGCTACAGAGAAAGGGCAGATTTTAAAAAAGGTTTAAAGCTATTAAGGAGGTAGATTGGAAGATCTGGAATTTATCCCTATCATTTGATAAGTCCGTTCAAGAGTCTGAGAACAGTGGGGAAGAAGCTGTTGTTGAATTTGGTGGTACATGCTCTCAAGCTTTTGTACCTTCTGCTCAATGAGAGAAGGGAGAAGAGAGAATGACCAGGATGTGAAAGTATAGATGGAGTCGATGGGGACAGGATGGTGGAGAGAGACTGGTTCTTATGATGGTTTTGGCAAAGTTCACAGTTCTCTGCAATTTCTTGCAGTCTTGGGCAGAGTAATTACCATTCCTAGTTGTGATGCACCCAGATAGGGTGCTTTCTGTGGTGCATTTATAGAAATTGGTAAGTCTCAAGATCGCAAATACACAATTGAAATATACAGGAGAATGGTTTGGGCCCACTGTATTACCACAATAGTTAGACATCAAAAACACTTCAGTAAAGTGTCTTGGGCCTAAGGTGCGGCAATAGGTATTACAGATATGCATGTATTCTTTCTTTGCAATGAGTCTGCTGCATTGTTTCTCTTTGCTACATTTTTGTACTCTGGTCCCATTTCAGTACAACGTTTGCATTTCCCCGAGTTCTTCATCATTGCTGCTCTTTAAAACACTCTAATATGGATTTACAGGGACAGTGTATATTGCATGTTTCAAGCACCTCCTGACCCATCTGTGAAAATATCTGTGGTTCCTCATCCATCTCATCAGAATCCACAGAAGTGGCATGGATGCAAGTTATCCCCTAACCTGAGGGACTGCTTAAGTAAAACACCTCCACTTGGGCCAAGTGTTTCAATTAGAAATTTGCTTTCAAAAGTTTTAAAATCAAGACTCAGTTTAAAATTTGAACACAAATGTCTAACACCTCTCCTCTGTAAATTAAAATAAAAACACAAACAAAATCGTTTCATATAATATGAATGATGCTGTTTCTTCTGAAATAACCACGAGCTATTAATCAATTCCAGTGTCAGTATTGCTGATCTTTTCTCATGAATGAGGCAGAGAATCCATTAAGAGTCATAGAGCCATGAAGATGAACAGCATGGATACAGGCCCATTGGCCCACCTTGGTCATACAGACCAAGTTAGTATTTTTAAACATATACACGACTGAAATGTTAAACACAAAATACGTAGTTTATTGTGATTTCCAAAGAAAAAAATATTCGCATTCAGATAACAAAATCCTCATACCTCATCAACCAGTCCCAGGTGTTTTATGCACACCAAAAACAAATGAAGCCTCAATTTTGAAAACTGTTCAATTTACAAGTCACGTTGCAGCTTTATAAAACTTTGGTTAATCTGCATTTGGAAGTTTGTGTACAGTTCTGGTCGTCCAATTCCAGGAAGGATGTGGGAGAGGGTGTGAAAGCGGTTCACCAAAATGCTGCCTGGATTAGAGGTTATTACCTATAAAGGAGAAGTTGGACAAACTTGGATTGCTTTTTCTGGAGCATTGGAGTCTGAGGGGAGACCTTATAGAAGTACATTAAATTATGAGAGGCATAGATAGGGCAGAAGGTCAGAATCTTTTTCCCAGGATGGAAATGGCAAAGACCTGTCCCACAGTACGAGTTCATTCCAAGAGCTCTCCCGAGTTTGCCCTGATTCGAACTTGGAGATTTACGGTAATGGCCACTCGTCGGTACTCGGGGCTCTCGTGGACATTTTTCAACAAGTTGAATAATCTTCACGACTCTTCCCGTACTTACCTGCCGTTAACGAATCTTCCCGAGTACCTGCCGTTAGCGTAACGAACCGCTAAGAGACGTCCCCGAGCTCCGACGTACCCGCTACGTTCGTTCTCCGTGCTTACCACGAGTTTAATTGTTTTTAAACTCGGGAGAGCTCTTGGAATGAACTCGTACCGTGGGACAGGGCTATAAAAGTTTAAGGTGAGAAGGACAAAGTTTAAAGAAGATGTGCGGGGCAATTTTCTTTAGCACAGAATGATGAGTGCCACCTGGAATGGTGGTGGAAACAGATGCAATAGTGACGTTTAGATTTTTTAAGAGGTTTTTAGATAGGTACATGAATATGCTGGGAATGGAGGGATAGGGGTCACATGCAGGCAGAAGAAATTGGTTTAATTTGGTATCATGTTCTATAAAAAGTTCAGTTTGGAAGCCACAGTCTTACAGCCTTTCATAAATTAAAGCTTTTCCTCTTTGGGAAAGCACACCATTTAGCTTATTATTCAGTGGACAATCTTGTTTATTATACCTCTGGATACAAGTTCGGCTCCCAAACATCTCATGCTTAAACTACATGTTTAAACTACAAGAGTAGAAAGAGAGGATGGCATGAATGAGGCAAGTCTGCCACAACCCACCTGGAAGAGAATAATAGAGAAGTAATTAATATAAATGTTGAAACAAATTATTTTGATCACCTTAATGGATTTTACAAAAAGAACATCTTTTGAACTCTGACAACCAGTATCTGCAGTTCCTTGTTTCTACATCTCACTGCTCCACTGCAAAATGTCCTCAAGGTATCCTTACTTTGCAGAAATTGTTCTCCTCTCCGACCTGAAGATGAGTCCCGACACGAAACGTCACCTCTCCATGTTCTCCAGAAATGCTGCCTGACCTGCTGAGTTACTCCAGAACTTTGTTTCTTCTTTTGTAAACCAGCATCTGCAGTTCCTTGTTTCTACTTTTTTATACTCTCCCTTATACTCTGGACACATTGGTTAGTAGCCTACACAAGAGGTATTTAAGCAGACAAGGAATGGAGGGATATAGACCACGTGCAAGCATATAGTAATAATTTGATTGATATCGTTGGCTTGTGTATTACACAAGTGCTATACAGATGCTTCCCGGGCAACGGCAACGAGCCGTAGCTCACTTCCGGCCACGTGATCAAATTGTATTAAATGCGTTTTTGACTTAAGATATTTTCGATTTACGATAGGTTTATCGGAACGTAACCACATCGTAGGTCGAGGAGCAGCTGTAGTAATCACATGAATGTTAGCTACAAGTACTAGCAGACTGATCTCACTTTTGTCTAATATTGGTACATGGACATTTTTCATCAACAGTCAATGGTTTGTGTCCAGAAGTGAGAAACTCATCAAATTTTATTTTCACTTCCGTGAGAGTATGAAGTCAGTTGTCGAGTTCTTTACTAACTGTCCGGCTTCCCAAACACAACTCTTGCTTGACCTGTAATTTTCCGATTGTCATTGGGTTAATTTATTAGAACAGCTTGCACAGAACCAGTCTATTCATGGACCAACAGCCAATTTATACTTCATGTTATGTCCTAAAGAACAGGTTAAAATGATTATACTATTTGTACATTTTAAAAGCAAGTTAAAATGACCGGGCAACAGCCGACATTCTTCACATCTATTGTGCTTGGCACAGATTCTCAGGATTGAGGGAAGACTTAATTTTAGTCAGCCCACCAGCAGCCCCATTGCTTTTAGAAATAAAGTGTGGCAGAGCTTGCAGCGCAGGATATCGGGAGGCTGTCACTGGAATCAGCACTCACGAAGGGTTGACTTGAACCCAAAGAAGTGGGAATGCGACTGTTAAAGCATTAATTCAGGCAAAAGTCATTTTTGGGGCCTCTCTAAGAGTATTCCTTCCAATTTCCAACGTACAGTAAAACTCTGTTAATCCAGCATGCCTGAGACTTTGGTGACGGAATGGCAGATTTTCCAGCATAATACAGTATATGTTATTCCAAATAATATTCTGACATGTCTTTAATTCACTTCTTTTTAGATAATAAATTATCCAGTGAACCTAGCAACCTTAATAGAAGCATGAGATCGAATGTGCCAGTGTACTAAAGGGAGTGCAGAAACCAGGTGTGGAAGCCAGGACCCTGATGTGTTCATGTGATTGTGGTAACGGACCCTGCCTTGCTAAAACGAGTGTGGCAATCAGGACCCCAGTGTGTTAAAGGAAGCACAAGTATGAGTATCTGGTAAACCGGAGGGCAAACCATAAACATTTCAGAACAATCAGTAGCAGATCATCGGAACTTTACGATGAGAAGAAACTACTTTTAGTTAGTTATAGGACTGCAGTACAAGTGAGTTTAGTTTAGTTTAGTTTAGAGATACAGCGCGGAAACAGCCCTTTTCGGCCCACCGGGTCTGTGCCGACCAGCGATCCCCGCACATTAACATTATCCTATACCCACCAGGGACAATTTTTACATTTACCAAGCCAATTAACCTACATACATGTACGTCTTTGGAGTGTGGGAGGAAACCGAAGAATTCGGAGAAAACCCATGCAGGTCACGGGGAGAACGTACAAGCTCCATACCCATAGTCAGGATCGAACCCGGGTCTCCGGCGCTGCATTCGCTGTAAGGCAGCAACTCTGCCGCTGCGCCATCGTGCCACCCATTGAGTGTGAAAGAGCAAGAGAATATGTATTGTCAAGTGAAATCTTTGTGCACTGTTTTGCACTGTGCTGCTGGTAGAGCTGTCAGAAACCTGGGTACAATCCTGACCTCAGTGCTGTATGTGTGGAATTTTAACATTCTCCCTGTAACCGTGTGGGTTTCCTCCAGGTGCTCCGGTTTCCTCCCAAAGACGTGTGAGCTAGTTGTTTAATTGGCTTCTGTAAATTGCCACATTAGTGTCGGGAGTGGATGCAAAAGTGGGATAACATAGAACTAGTGTGTTTAAGAAGGAACTGCAGATGCTGGAAAATCGAAGGTACACAAAAATGCTGGAGAAACTCAGAGGGTGCAGCAGCATCTATCGAGCGAAGGAAATAGGTAACGTTTCGGGCCGAAACCCTTCTTCAGACTGATGGGGGGTGGGGAGAAGAAAGGAAAAAGGCGGAGGAGGAGCCCGAGGGCTGAGGGATGGGAGGAGACAGCCCGAGGGCTGAGGAAGGGGAGGAGACAGCAAGGGCTAACGAAATTGGGAGAATTCAATGTTCATGCCCCCAGGATGCAGACTCCCCAAGCGGAATATGAGGTGCTGTTTCTCCAATTTCCGGTGTTGCTCGCTCTGGCCATGGAGGAGACCCAGGACAGAGAGGTCAGAGACGGAATGGGAGGGGGAGTTGAAGTGCTGAGACACCGGGAGGTCAGGTTGGTTATTGCGGACCGAGCGGAGGTGTTCGGCGAAACGATCGCCAAGCCTTCGCTTGGTCTCACCGATGTAGATCAGCTGACATCTAGAGCAGCGGATAAAATAGATGAGGTTGGAGGAGATGCAGGTGAACCTCTGTCGCACCTGGAACGACTGCTTGGGTCCTTGAATGGAGTCGAGGGGGGAGGTGAAGGGACAAGTGTTGCATCTCTTGCGGTTGCAATCGAAAGTGCCCGGGGAACGGGTGGTACGGGAGGGAAGGGAAGAATTGACAAGGGAGTAATTCAAGGACCCAAGCAGTCGTTCCAGGTGCAACAGAGGTTCACCTGCATCTCCTCCAACCTCATCTATTGCATCCGCTGCTCTAGATGTCAGCTGACCTACATCGGTGAGACCAAGCGGAGGCTTAGCGATCGTTTCGCCGAACACCTCCGCTCGGTCTGCAATAACCAACCTGACCTCCCGGTGGCTCAGCACTTCAACTCCCCCTCCCATTCCGTATCCGACCTCTCTGTCCTGGGTCTCCTCCATGGCCAGAGCGAGCAACACCGGAAATTGGAGGAACAGCACGTCATATTCCGCTTGGGGAGTCTGCATCCTGGGGGCATGAACATTGAATTCTCCCAATTTCGTTAGCCCTTGCTGTCTCCTCCCCTTCCTCAGCCCTCGGGCTGTCTCCTCCCATCCCTCAGCCCTCGGGCTCCTCCTCCGCCTTTTTCCTTTCTTCTCCCCACCCCCCATCAGTCTGAAGAAGGGTTTCGGCCCGAAACGTTACCTATTTCCTTCGCTCCATAGATGCTGCTGCACCCGCTGAGTTTTTCCAGCATTTTTGTGTACCCTAGAACTAGTGTGAATAGGTGATCGATGGTCGATGTGAACTCGGTGGGCCGAAAGGCCTGTTTCCATGCTGTATCTGTCAATCAAGACCATCAGTGAGAGTTCTTCCACCTGCTGATGCAGCCCAATGCTCTTCCTTTCTATTACAATCATCCAAACACCGGTAGAACACAGAATAATACAGCGCAAGAACATGCACTTCACCCCATAATGTCAGTGCCAAACCCAAACTGGGTTACAATCTGTCTGAGATACCATCTCAGATTATTTCTCAGTCAGGGAAGGAGACTCGTTTAATATCCAGATCTCCCCTCTGGTTTTACATTTCATCTTTCTTGTCTCCATATCTGACACCCCTTTGCTACCTTTTAATCTCTAGCCTTTGTCCACCCATTTGCCAATCAAATCCCCTCTCATCTGTATCCACCTACAGTATCACTCTCAAGCCTTGTCCTGCTGCTAATTATTTTCCAGCTATCTCCTACTACAATCATTCTGAAGAAGGGTACTGACCCAAAACGCTGCCTGTCCATTCCTTCCACAGATGCTGCCTGACCAGGTGAGTTCTTCCAACACTTGTATTTTGTTCAAGATTCCAGCATCTGCAGTTCTTTGTGTCTCCTCTAAAAGCTTGCATGCTTGGGTCATTTTTGAAGATTTAAAGACCAAGTTTAATAGATTTTTGTTAGCTTTTGTTATGAATGAGTACTCGGCACATCTGGTAAATAGAGGTGAAGCATAGATCAACAATAATCCACTTGAATGGCAATGCTGGCTTACTGGGTGGCGACTCTTCTTAATATTCCTAATCACTGAAATCATTGAGCAGGGGTTATTTTTCTCCCTTCAAACTTGGAGAAGACATTGATTCCCTGTGGGGTTTACTTTGGACTGCACTGGATTTTGTATTGAAAGCTAGTCAATGCCTCCCTTTCATTCATGGCTCTGAAGACAGTGAAGGGTAGCATGGAGTGACAGCAGCGCTGCAGAATAGGCAACATCTGCCCTGAAATCTTTGCTTTTAAAAATACTGCAGTTCTTAATCACTAATCCCTTAAGTAGAAGGCACAAAAGGGGAACAGTTCAATAGGTCTGCATGGTTCTGTATTGAGTTCCTGGCAAAAGGGATTACTTGAAAGAAAAACTAAGGGTGCTTTTTCAGTTGTTTTATTAAACAGAGCATTACTCATCATAAATTGGGGCAGCTCAGAAACGCATAAGACTGGAGCAGTTAAGGTGCCCTGACCCATTCCGTTATCAAGACAATAAAGGCTTTTTAACAAACAAGATTAGTGACCCTCCCATATGTTTTGATGACCCTCACAGATGCAGAGGATAGACAATTTGTTCTTGTGCATTGATTGAAATCTGTAAGTGGCACCAAGATCAAGTCTTTTCATAACAGTGTGCTTAGTGTGAGTCGTTAAAAGTGAAAGACCCTTTGATTTCCTGTAGACTTGGTTTTGAGTTCTGCATTTCTGCACTTTGGCTCTGGAGAGGAGCCCATTTTGTGTGTGGAACGTTTTCTTATTTTGTGTCACTAGAGGGCCTCAGATACTTTACTTTAAATTATTGGTTTGCATTTCCCCAAATGATCACACAACTAGCTCCTTGGAACAGTAGTTTAGCCTTGAATTTGCACTTTATTCCAGAACATGGTCATAGAAGAAACATTTTATGAATTGCTTTCTTCTTAATATGTTTGCAATAGCCTTTTGTACAGTATTGTTTGATTTGTTTGGATAGCACACAAACAGAAACTTTTCACTGTACTTTGGTGCACATGATAATAATAAGCCTAAAGGGCCTGTCCCACTTGGCGATTTTTTTCAGCGACTGCTGGCATCATTGACTGACGTATCAGGTCACCGAAAATATTGCGGCTTGATGCGGCGTGACGCGGCGTGATGACGTATTGACTCGCGTTGTTTTTTCAAGTGTCGCAACATTTTTTTTGTTGCCGCTGGATTTTGAAATGTTCAAAATCTTTTGGCGACTCTGATATGACACCGGCAGTCGCCGAAAAAATCGGCAAGTGGAGCAGGCTCTTAAATCTAAACCACCATGAGAAAGATTGCAGTAAATTAGCAATATTGTGTGGGAGTTGATTGTTTTGACACAAGGTGGACAGTTACAGTGAATAAATAAGGACAAATTAGTGAGATTTTCATTTCAAGCGCACTGGGTGCTATGAAGCTTAGACCAAAGTATTTTTTTCATCGGTTGTAATATTGGAAATGCATCAGTCAGTTTACAAATAGCAAGCTCCCACTAACAGCGATGCGAGGATGACAAGTTAACCATTTTAAATTATATTAGTTAAGAAATACTCATCACTCAAAGCTCCCCTGTCCTTTGAAATCGTGGCCACAAACACTTTGCATCCACTTAAGAAGACAGGTTTAACAACTCATCCAAAAGACATAAGCCTGGATTACGTGCCTCAGCTGCTTTGTATTGTAGAAATTGCACTCGGACCTACTGTCGCACACACACACACGTATTTCTTTGGGTGAAAGCTAAAATTACGTGAAAAGTCTTAATTTATAACTTTCTAGACCTAACGTATTCACAAAGGCTAAATGGTAAGCAGCAATATAGGCAGTGTAAAATACAGTGACTGGGCTGTAGTTGCCAGCAAAGCAGAGGTCTTGATTCTAAAATGTGTTAGATGGTAACTGCTGTGATCAAGGCCTGGGCGCCTGGTGGAGTTTTTGACCTGAGGGGTGGAACAAGTGGTGATGCTCGTCCAATAACACATAATAGCATTGTTTATCTTCAGTTTGGAAGATTAGATTAATTTGACAGAGCTGAAATTGTTTACCATCATTGCAAATCTTCACGCTTAAAGAGCTTAGCGGTGATCTGGTAAAACTCAAACTATCTGGGTATTGTTTCTCATCCAGTCTTGAAAATATAGCAAGTTTTGCAAACCCTAAGGCACTGGTATTTTTCATTTGAATTAATGGAGGTGGGAGAGGTGGGGTGAGGGTGAGTGTCTGGTTGATAATGAGGTAGTTCTGATCAGAGTATCTCTTGCCTGGTTTTGTTGCCGATCTGCATTAGCAGCTGGTTTAGTGAAACCCTGTCTCTGCCTTAAAAAAAACACTCATGCCTACATCCATGTTCATGCTGTATCTATTCACACTTCATCACCTTTTTCTCATTGTCTAGGTGACAGTTTTTTTTCTGTGAAAATTTGCTTTCACCTTTCTAATGGGAATGCACACATAGTTCCACACCCAAGAAACTGCAAATACTGGAATCTTGAGCAAAACACAAAGTACTGGAGTAACTCAGCAGGTCAGACAGTGGTTTCCCTACTTTTCTCAAATTGCTTCCAAAAAGCTTTAATCGGAACCCATCATTTCCCCCTTCTTCTTCTTCTTGAGTATGGCGTGCACAGCCTAAAGTTGTAGGTCAACTTGTTCTATTTGATCTATTTGTTTGTGCACGTCGGGTTGATTGCATTAGTCGAAACAGGGTGGACTACGTGAAGGTTGCAATCTCCCACCCCAATTCCCCCTGCAGCTAAGAGTTTCAACATCCCAGTGGTTTAAATTCTTTTTGATCTAAAATGACCCAATGATTACATGTATCCATTGTGTTTTAACATTTGCATTAATTTTTTCATGAAGATTTTAGCCTCAAACAATAACTTGGGCTTGCAGTTGATATTTATCTAGGTATGCAAGAGCACGAGTTGTTGGGTCCAACACTCTGCAAGTGGGGGAAATTGAGTGCATAACATCTATCAGTAGTGTGTACTTCCTTTCTTCAACTTCCTGCTTATTAGGCTATCTTCAGTCACTCATTTGGAAAACAAACGATCACAAATTAGAAGTTTGATTTTAGTGAAATTCGTGATGTCCGTTTTTTCCCAACAAAGTAGCATTGATCTTGTGTGTAAATGAGGGAGAAAACATAGGGTACTCGTCACTCCAGTAGTTATTTTGTAATTTCTAAAATAACTCCTGCTCTCCACACCTGGAACACCTGGCTGTGAAGTGCCGTCCCTTCTACCTACCAAGGGAATTCACCTTCATCATCCTGACCGCGGTCTACATCCTTCCCCAGCCTGATGTCCATCTGGCACTGGGGGAGCTGCACGCCGTGGTCAATAAGCACCAGACGGCTTACCCCGAGGCATTTACCATCAGAGCCGGGGATTTTAACAAAGCCAACCTTAAGAAATCGCTCCCTGACTTCCACCAACATGTCTCCTGCAGCACCAGAGGACCAAACACCCTCAGCCATTGCTACACCACCATTAAGGATGCCTATCGTTTTATCCCTTGCCCTCACTTTGGTAAATCCGACCATACCGCGGTGCTGCTTCTTCCTGCCTACAGGCAGCAATTGAAGAGCGCACCCCCTGAGGTGAGGTCTGTTCAGAGCTGGGGGGTGGGGGGGGGGGGCTGAGGAACAACTCCTGGACTGTTTGGAGTCTGTAGACTGGGCAATGTTCAGGGACTTGGCAACGGACCTGAACGAATACGCCACAGTCGTTACAAACTTTATAAAGAAATCTGTGGAGGACTGCATCCCAACAAAAACCTTCCAAGTGTTTACCAATCAGAAGTCTTGGATGAACTATGAGATCCCCACTCTTCTGAAGACCAGACACCGGCATTCATGTCCGAAGATACAGCGGTCTACAAGAAGTCCAGATACGACCTTGGTAAGGTCATCAAAAAGGCCAAAAGGGACTTTTGCCCCAAGCTGGAGGATGAGACGGATGTTCGACAACTGTGGCGGGGCTTGAATGCCATCACTTCCTACAAGGTCTCTTGAATCTTGAATCTTGAATCTTAAACTGGCAGGTAGAGAGGTGGTGAGAGAGATACAGTGGGAGGGAGAGAGCAGCAAGAGAGAGAGAGAGATAGTGAGAGGGGAGCAGGTGAGAGGGAGATTCAGTGAGAAGGCAGAGGAAAGTGAGAGAGTATCTTTCAACACATGTTTGGTGTAAAAACAAAGTTAAATTCTGAAGCCAACTAGTGGATGGAACCAGTTTCTGTTGACAGAAAAAAGGTCAGTGGTAACAGTGGAGTGTACCATGTCTAAATGTCCAAGACAAGGAGCGAGAGTTAGACTGGAAGGTGCAAAGATATTCTTATTCTAATTTGCTTTTATAATAATCTCATATTGAAATTAATTAAACCTTGCAGAAAATATGAGAGAAATGAGATTCAGAGATTTATGCCTCCCTCTTACTTTATATTTCACTCCTCTTTGCTCCTTATCTGACACCCTTTTGTCTCCTTTTCATCTCTAGCTTTTCTCACTATCTGCTTATCAATCCTGACTCGCCTGTATCCACCTATCACTTGCCGGGTTTTGTCCTGCCCCAACCTCTCTTTTCCAGCTTTCTTCCCCCAACTACAATCGCTCTGAAGAACGGTTCCAAACCAAAATGTTCCCTCCACTCCATTCCCTCCACAATTGCTGCCTCGTGCACTGAGTTAATCCAGCACTTACAAGACAGTGAGAAAACTAGAGAGACAGAGGGTTGAGTAGTGGACCTGGCAACCTGAGGAGGTTGAGGACAGTGTGTAAGGGAAAACTGGAATTGAGAGATGGAGGATATAGAGAGATACATTTAAGAAAGGTTAAGAGTGAAGAAAGATAAAATATGACCTAATTTAGAGTGGAATTAAAAGAGAGAGTTGTGTTAAAAGAAATTGGTTGAGAGAAACAGTTGTTTAAAGGAGAGGGAAAAGGATTGGAAGGTTAAAAGAAGAGTTTCTATTAAGATTTGGGGGTTGCTCTATATTATTTGGAATAGGACAGGGATAAGAGGCTGGATTCCGTAACAAAGTCTAAGGGGCAATGTCCTCCTTGGTGCAGCCAACCTCAGATTTAAATTGTACAGAAAACACCATTAGGCTGTTGGGAGTCGTTACTTGTATTTTGGTCAGAAGATAATGATTGCAGATTTGTCACCTTGGTATTATGGATAAGCTTTTTATTTTCATATGTGAAAATGTTGTCTTGCGGGCAAACTAGTCCAAACTTTATTGCTTTTGACAGTGACACGATCAACCCAAATTAGTATCCTGTACTGGAAGGAAACTGCAGTTTAGTACACCATCTGCTAAGGTGATACAGTTCTGAAGAAAGCTGTTCAACTCATTGAATCTGTTCTGCTTCATCCATCAAGGGCATTTAATTGCCAGGTAGACACAAAATCCTGGAATAACTCAGCAGGTGAGGCAGCATCTCTGGAGAGAAGGAAAGGGTGACGTTTCGGGTCGAGACCCTTCTTCAGACTGATGTCAGGGGAGTGGGCGGGACAAAGATAGATGCTAGACGGGGACAGTAAGACTGTAGGGAGATCTGGGGAGGGGATGGAGAGAGAGGGAAAGCAAGGGCTATTTGAAGTTAGAGAAGTCAATGTTCATACCGCTGGGGTGTAACCTACCCTAGCGAAATATGAGGTGCTGTTCCTCCAATTTCCACTGGGCCTCACTCTGACAATGGAGGAGGCCCAGGACAGAAAGGTCTGATTGGGAATGGGAGGGGGAGTTAAAGTGCTGAGCAACCGGGATATCAGGTAGGTTAAGGCGGACTGAGTGGATAGTTCAGCGAAACGATTGCCGAGCCTGCGCTTGGTCTCGCCGATGTACAGAAGTTGACACCTGGGACAGTGGATACAGTAGATGAGGTTGGAGGAGCAGCAAGTGAACTTCTGCCTCACCTGATAAGACTGTTCGGGTTCTTGGATGGAGTCAAAGGGGGAGGTAAAGGGACAGGTGTTGTATCTCCTGTGGTTGCAGGGGAAAGTACCTGGGGACGGGGTGGTTTGGGTGGGAAGGGACGAGTTGACCAGGGAGTTGCTGGTGGAACGGTCTCTGCGGAAAGCAGAAAGGGGTGGAGAAGGGGAGGTGTGGCCCATAGTGGGATCCTGTTGGAGGTGGCGAAAGTGTTGGGGGATTATATGCTGTATGCGACAGCTGATGGGGTGGAAGGTGAGGACAAGTGGGACTCTGTCCTTGTTGCGAATGGGGGGAGGGGGAGCAAGAGCGGAGCTGCTGGGATATCGCGGAGACCCTAATGAGAGCATCTATAATGGAAGAAGGGAACCCCCGTTTCCTAAAGAATGAGGACATCTCCGATGATCTACTATAGAAAACTTCATCCTGGTCGCAGATGCGGCGTAGACAGAGGAATTGGGAGTAGGGGATAGAGTCTTTACAGGAAGCAGAGTGGGAAGAAGTGTTGATCTATGCTTAATTGCCATATGCACGGGGAACAGAACAATGTTATTCTTACTTGCTGCAGCTTTTACATACCCCCTCCAAAGCAACCGCTACAAGTGTTGCAAAGCTAAAAGCTGCCAGACCTTATGTATTGTGTAGGATAGAACTGCAGATGCTGGTTTAAATTGAAGGTAGACACAAAATGCTGGAGTAACTCAGCGGGACAGGCTGCATCTATGGAGAGAAGGAATGGGTGATGTTTCAGGTCGAGACCCTTCTTCGGACCTTATGTAGTGTTTAGTTTAGAGATACATACAGCTTGGAAGGAGGCCCTTCAGCCCACCGAGTCCATGCTGATCATTGATCACCCCTACACACACTTGTTATATGTTATCCAACCTTTGCATCCACCTCCTGCATACTGGGCCAATTTACAGAAGCCAATTAATCTATGAACCAGCACGTCTTTGGGATGTGGAGGAAAGCGAACCACACAGTCACAGAGACAACCTGCAAACTCTACGCAGACAGCACCCGAGGTCAGGGTCGAACCCAGCTCTGGCGCTGTGGGGCTGCTACTCATCTGTGCCGATTTCCTCTGTAATCTTTGATCCCGCCATAGCGCAGCTACCCTTCTGATTGGCATCGAGAAGGGTTGACGTGCTTGCTGAACCTACGTTGGCTCAAACCTGAGTGACTCCTTGTCCAATCTCACCGCACTCTTGCCCCACCCCATCTCTTCATCCTTCGCCAGCCCTCTCATCCTCCAGGATATCTACTTGCCAGTTCTGACCTCTGTACACCTCTAATTTGCTTTTCTATGACTGGCCTCTTGGTCAACTTTAATCTCTCCACCATTTTGCAGCTCAGATTATAGATGGAAGGACATTAAGCATTGACATTTGCCCCTACATCCCACTCACCTGCTTCTTATAACCTATTGCTTTCACCAAAGATTTGGTGGTCTCTCTTAATAGGTACCTCAGCATCAGGTAGTGGTTGTTTTTGGAAAAATTCTGCTTCATTACGCATCAAGGTGCAAGTTGCTGTGATGCAGTGGATGGGCCTGAAGGCTGAACGGTATCAAGGTCAGAAAAATCCAAACATTCTCAGGCATGTTTGTGCAGCAAGATCTGTGAGCCAGGACTCTGTGGTACAGGAGCTATAAGCTCAGCCTTGTTTTGTATCAGCAGCTGTAGCATGTGACTTAATCCGGCACTCCCACATCAACATAACAGGATGGAGTTAATGTAAGCATTCACTGGGATGAGTGTAACACTGTGTTCAAGTCCTGGTAGCTAACAGCAGACAAAGGAAGCAATAAAGAAATGGGTGCAATTTTCCAACATTTCGTGTGAAAATATTGCTTCTGGCATTAAAGACTGGCAGCCACTGTAATACACTCTTTTTAGATTTTTGTTTTACAGAGTTGCTTTTATATTCTTGATTATTTTGTTACAGCTGAGTGATAAACTCTCGGTGGAGCATAATAGTGAACTGTGAAGCAGTTCCTAATAGGTTTCAGCACAAGTCCAAGAAACAGGAAGAAAGCCTTAAATGCATAAAAAATCCCAAACCAGTCTGAGCAGGGCAGCAGCTGGTACTGGAGAAGCACAAGTGTTTAAGATTCACTCTTAATTTCTCTTTGCTGAACCAAATTACACAAACCTTAGCTGGTAAATGGAAATGTCAGAGATTTTCTTATATATATTCACCCACAAGATGTGGATGCTGCTGTTAAGGCTATACAGATCGTCCATCACTAATCTCACCTGAAGTGAATGGCTTGTCAAAGGACAATTAGGCTTCAACCCCCATTAATGGGTAGGACGTAGAACAGTACAGCAGGCCCTTCACCTCACGATATCTGCCAAACATGATGCCAAGTTAAACTAATCACCTTTGCCTGTACGTGATCCATACCACCCCCCATTCTCTGCATATCCATTTGCCTATCTAAAAGCCTCTTATATGCCACTATTGTATGCACCTTCACCACCACCCCAGGCCGTACGTTCCAGGCACGCACCACTTTACGTGTAAAACTTTTCCTGCACATCTCCTGTAAAATGCCACCTTAAAGCTACAGCGTCTAGTCTTTCCACCTTAGGAAAAAGGTTCTGACTGTCACCCTTATCCATGCCTCTCATAATTTTAGATGCTTCTATCCGGTCTTTCCTCAACCTCCGACGCTCCAGATAAAACAATCCAAGTTTCTCCAACCTGTCCTTATAGCCAATACCCTCAAGTCCAGGCAGCATTCTGGTAAGTCTCTTCTGCACCCTCCCACAACCCTCTACATCTTTCCTGTGATAGGGGGTCCAGAACTGCACACATTACTCCAAATGCGGTCTAACCAATGTCCTATAAAACTGCAACATGACTACCTGACTCTTATACTCAATTGTGTGACCAATGGAGCAAGCATACCATACGCCATCTTTACCACTCTGTCTACTTGCGTTGCCACTTTCAGCGAACTACGTACTTGGATTAATTTATTATAACCCAGAAAGAGGATATTTAGCCCTTTTGATCCTTTCCAGCTCTCAACTGAGCAATCCCATTCCTCATCTCATTATTTCCCTGTAGTGCTGCAACTTATTTCATATTTTCTCTCACATGCCATTAAATCCTCTTCAACTGGTAACCCACACTAAGGAATAGTAACCTCCCAGCATACCAACAGCATCACAGAAAGAATGTATTCAAGAGAGAGTTAGATATAGCTCTTAGGGCTAACGGAATCAAGGGATATGAGGAGAAAGGAGGAATGGGGTACTGATTTTGGATGATCAGCCATGATCATATTATATGGCGGTGCTGGCTCGAAGGGCCGAAAGGCCTACTCCTGCACCTATTTTCTATGTTTCTATGTGCAAACTCCAATGGAGAACCCATGAAGTCAAAATCGAACCTCAGCCCCTAACATACATTTAATTAGGTGAAATGTAGTTACTGTTTTAATGCAGCAAATGTGATACCCAGGAAGCTGCTGGGAACAGTGAGGTCTGGTCACTTGTTTTGGCGATGTTTACGGAGTGACACAATAAACCTGCTCTTTGCAGCAGTGCATGGAGTCTTTTGTGCCCATCAAGAGGGAAGCACTCAGTTTAATTCATCCAACAAATGGTACCTCCGACAGAGCAGTCCTTCCTCAGTAAAGGCATTATGCTCAACCATAGTCAGCCTGAAATACATGCTGATCAGTGGAAAAGGACTCAGTCGCATGACTACCTGGCACTGAAAAACCTGCACATTGGTCGGAGTCTACAGCGTAATATGAAAATCATATAAAAAGGCAAGGTGAATCAAAGTCGTATTCATTGAGTTTAAAAACCCATGGAAAGTAGGACGAATGGAAGACCTGAAGGAGGTTCACATTTTTTTTTCTGAACAGTCTCATATTTGTATTCATTAAATATTTTGCTTGTGTAAAATTCTTCCCACAGTTTCGGAGTGAAATCCCACTGGTGAAGTCATTATATTACTCACTCTTCCCTCTACTGAATGTTTCTCAGCTGTTTCTTGTTCCACTATACTCAGTGCTAACCTATTTAGGCTGCTTGATTTTGTTTTTCCTCCAGGAACGGCAGGTAAATTATGTAACTGGGGACTTCAACTTCCTGTGCTGAGTCCTAGTCCCCATCAGTTAGAATTCAAAAGTGTTTTTTTAATCAGGGAAACACAATTTCTGGGGGAAAGCAGTAGCTCTTAAATCTGCAGCAGCTTCATTTTCCCCCACAGAGTTCTTGCGTGGAAAAGAGAAATCATAATGTCAACCCTTTAATCAACAGGGAACTGATCAGAGAAGGAGGACTTGGTTGTAAACCATGCACGAGACAAATTATGAAATCTCTGTAAGAGGCAAAATATAATTCATTCCCCCCCCCCCCCCACCCCTCTTCCCCATGCTCTTCGACTGACACACGACAAGCAATTATTATTCATTTTGACTATTCTGAAACTTTTTATCTCCATCTCAATTCCCCCTTAATCTGTCCCCGTTCAATTAAGTTAGTGCTTGATTTGCGACTCACAGGCATTAAAGAGCCTTTTCTCTGTGCAAAAATAACTTGGGCTGCTGTCCTGGAAATGCGATTACAGTAGATACATTTAATAAAATGGCAAGCAGTTAGTCCAGTTTATTTTATTGATATTCCGACTAACAATATCTGCTAAGTTCTGAAATGGGCAGTTTGTTGGCAACAGGAAAGCTGTCGGTGGGGAATGTGTTTGAGAAAATATTACCATAACGAGTGAGAGAAGCCTTTCTTAAATCTCGTGTTATTCTATGGCTAGGTATGTGGTTGAATTGTAAGAGATCGAATGAGTAAACACAGGTGATTGTTTATTTATATTGTTGTTGATGGCCGCGTTCCAGGTAATCGAGCCAATTTCCTCAGTGCCAAGATTGCTCCTGAACGGACAGTTTGCCAAGGAGTTTCAGTCTGTGCAACAGCTTTGATTAATTAGGCTGTAGATTTAGCAGAGTAAGTTCCATCAAGGTTAAATTAATCATTTTCAGTCTACAGCCTTTAACTTCAAAATCACAATTCAAGGAATGATATGGTCAGTCATTCGCCTACCAAAGATCCAAATTCACAAGGCACTGTGCTTAATATGTTGTACTTATTTCTTTGAAAACTGTTGAAATTATTCTAAATTAGTACCGAAAAACATTGTTGTACCATTGAGATGGCATTGTTTGTGTTTTAAATTTGGTTGAAGTGAGTTTTCTAATATACTGGCATATGTGGATTATATCTGGAAAATGAAATAAGCGTTGATGTGGGGCAAAAGTTTAGTTGTGTTTGCACATTCATTGATTGATTTTCTGGGAAGTGTAATGGACTGCAGCGTTTAATGCCTACTTTCCTTATAACTACAAGAGTTAGGTTTAGGTTTATTATTGTCATGCGTGCCGAGGTGCAGTGAAAAGCTTTGTTTTGCTATCCAAACAGATCAAATATACCATGCATGAAAACAATCAAGTCAAACTGAAGTAAAATAGATAGAGCAAAGTGGAAGATTCAGAATGCAGAATATAGTTTTCAACATTATACCACACAGTAGCACACCAGTTCCTTAGACAAAGTCCAATGTCCATAAGCCTGATAACAGAGGGGAAGAAGCTGTTTCTGACTCTGGCTGTGTGCGCTTTCAAGATTCTGTACCTTTTGCAGGACGGTAGTAGAAGAAGGAATGACCAGAGTGGGAGAAGTCTTTGATTATGTTGGCTGCTTTTCTGAAGTGTGAAATATAGATGGAGTCAATGATGGGGAAGACTGGTCTATGTGATCTACACCCAGTACATGCCATTTTATCAAGTTCACAAATGTCACAGAGTTCAGTTGTGCTGGGGCAGTGGGTCACAAAGTGACTATTTTTTTAAACATGTTTTATCACACAATATTGACCTTCCCCAATCTGATGTAATATGGGCAAGAATCGAGGTGACGTTCTTTCTAATCCGAGCAATACACTTTAATTACACAACAGAACAAATCTTTCCCAACTCTCCAGTTTGACATTACCTATTCCCTCAGTAATAGATAATTTGCTTCTGTGAGTGAACATGGTGAGTGAACACAGTCTGAAGAAGGGTCTTGACCCGAAATGTCACCCATTCCTTCTCCCCAGAGATGCTGCCTGTCCCGGAGTTATTCCAGCATTTTGTGTCTACCTTCGATTTAAACCAGCAAATTCAGTTGTTTCCTACACATGGTAGTTTAGATTCAGCTTCTACTTTATTAAAAGATGTTTCATCCCAGGATGTGGTCTCTGCTGGCAGTATCACACTCGTTGCCTATTCCAAGTGCACTATGTACATTTGGGGAGAACTCTGCGGTACTGGAGCAATAAATAGGTTAATCTGGGTAGGAGTGATATTTAGTGATTTTGCATGTATTTAGTGATTTTATTTTTTTACAGATCTAAGAACCTTAAAGAGACCTTTCATTTCCATTTTATTTAGTGCCAGCTCAGAAATGACCAGATTTACTGTATTTAAATTCCCAACATGTTGGCATTTGAATTCCCAACTTCAGGATTGGTTATCCAGGTTCAAAAGTCCATATCTCCTGCTTTCCGATCTTCCTTTGGAGACCAGAAACGAGCCCCTACTGAATTCCTTTAAATGAAAGAACTGTAGAAGTTATAGACGTTTAACTCGTCAGTCTACCGATATCCATTGTCTGCAGATCCAGCAGATTAATAAAGAGAATTGTATTTCAATGGGATTGGTGAAGTGATTTGCTGCAATGAAGCAATGTGCCCCATGGCAAATCTGTTAATTTCAACACATTTCTGGGGCAAGTTGCCACTTAATTATTGCAAATTTTATGTTTAAAAAAATATCCTGGTTGTAATAAAAATCAGTTGGGTATAGGTCAGCAATGGTTTAAATTATTATTGAAATAAGTACACTGGGATTGCGTAGCGTGCATCTGATTGAGCTCCTGCAACTCTCCTATGTGGCACAGTTTTTTGCTCAGGCAATGTTGTCATGTGAGCCTTTTTGTGCTGGGCTGCACTCGTGGCAAAATTTTACATTGAATTTTCTCACACCAAACAATCTGCCCTCAAATAGTATCCTTAAGATGGACATTAAATGGGAGTGAGTATTAAAGGAGATAGTTTTGGGCAGTGTTTAATAGCGAAGGAGAGTGAAGCAGACACATTGAAGGAGTAAATAGGATATAGCTTAGTGCCTACAAATTAAATCCATTGATTTAAGAGCAGTGAAAACCAGGGATATACAATTGGATGAAAGCAGCAATCACAAAAAAAGCAGTAGATGCAGGGGAGGCAACTGAGGAAGTGACAGGAGAAGCCATTTAGGATTTTGGTAACAAGATTGCGAATTGGCGCATCAAGAGTTGTTGCAGGTTAGCAACTAGGCATTATGGGTAAATGAGGTGTGGTGTAAATTGAAATGTGGGACAACAGAGTTTTGTCATGGAGTCATACAGCACGGGAACAGGCCCTTCAGCCCAACTCGTCCATGTCAACCTTAATGCCCCATCTAAGCTTATCTCATTTGCCTGTGTTTGGCCCATATCCCTCAAAACCTTTCCGATCCACCTATCTGTCCAGATGTCTTTTAAATGTTATTGTACCTCCATCAACTATTTCCACTTGTCAAGGTAAGTATTTGCATAGTGAAGAGCAAATATTTAGGGTTCTGAGGTTGACTGAGGTGATGAACAAGGTCTCTGGGCGATGTTCAGAAGATTGTCTGGTTTGATTCCCTCCTGTAATGTTCACTGCATGGCCTTAAAGAGTAAACAGATCTTTGACTGATTACTTGAAGCTTGTGTTGCGAGGGGTGGCGCAAGATACCTTGTGGATAAGGCTAACACTGTTAAGTTTGGAGGGTCTCTCTTGCTGCAATTGAGCTGTGCTGCTTCTAGTTTGATTGGAGTATATGTTTCTTATATTTGTGAGGCCTTAAAAGGGGTATCAGCTGTGCTGAGATATTTTAAAATTTGTTTAAGATTGATTTGATCCAAGCAGACACAGAGTGCACAACATTAGAGGAATTATAGACCGGAAGACAGAGAGAGACTAGGAAATGCCAGTCAGATCGCACTAGTTTCCCAATGATGTCGATGTGTGAGGGAGCAATTTGCTCCCATACCTGCTCCTCCTCTCTATGGCTTGGAAATGTCAATTTCAAATAAAAATCACCAGTCAAATATAATAACTGAAACGTGCAAAACGGTAGCACTCTTCTGTTTTAACAGCACATTCCCATTGGCACCAGCTTTGCATTGGTTCTAAAGCTCTTGCAATTGGAATGTATTTGCACAATCACGTCATGGCAGGCCATCACTGAAATCCACTTTGGCAGGTAAAAGGTAGCAACAGAGGAAAACATGCCCTTCATTCTGCGGCTCTAAGCACAAACCCACAGATTTATAAGAAACAAGAGAGGAGGCCTTTCAGCCTGTCAAGCCTGTTCTAGCAGTAAACAAGGTAATGGCTGATTTGATCTTGACCTCTGCTTATTGCCCATTTCCACAACCTTTCACTCCCCAATGAGTAAACAAACACTTTCTAAAGTTTAAAAATATATTCAACTACCCAGTTTCTACAACTGTCTGGGGTAGAGAATTACAAAGATTCGCATCCGTCAGAGAGAAAACAAAAGTCATCATCTTCATCCTTAATGGGCAGTTGTTTACTTTGACACCATACCCCATTTCTATGTAAACCCACAAGGGAATAGATCCTCCGAGCATCTCCGAGCCCTTCTATGCTCCCTCTTTCTCATGCTTGAGACTTCTTTGACCAAGCTTTGTCATCTGTCCTAATATTTGGTCATGTATCATGTATCCGAATAATTCCCTATGTGATGGAGCACCAGACTCTGTTTCATAGTCATTACCATGAGGTGCTCATGTAAAAGGTTAATTGTATTGTACACACTGATTCCTCATTCATGACAGAATTTCATTCCCAATATTAGTATATCCGTCCTTAATTTTACGTAATATTCCGGCTGCAGTCTCACCAACAGACCATTCATGCAGCGAGATGGAACCATGGCAGGGTTTACAGAGTCACTACCATTATAGCAAACAGAGTTACTTAAATAAAATTTGTGTAAAAATGGAAATGTTTCCCAATAAAAGTGGTATTATTTCTCCAACAGAATGGTATGAGTTGCGAAAATTACATAATAATTGTACATAAATCCCAAAGCAGTTACTTAAAGCAGTGTGGGCTCTAGGCATGTTTAATGAATTTGGGTGTGTGGGGGTTGGGGAGGTAGGAGAGGAGAATTACCCAACCATCTCTATTGCGGCAAAGGACTTGCAGTGT